>CM037851.1:157555236-157887536 GCA_021234595.1 Delia radicum | reverse complement strand
ATCGTTTTATTACACTTGCAATATTATGTAGGTAAAGACCATTGCAAATGAAGTTAATAACAAATGAAATATCACTTGAAAAAAGGACGACTTACGTACAATTAAGGAAATTCAACTAACATTGTCATTTGTTTTTTACTGCAGAGAAAATGAAACACAAATGTAAGTTTCAATAAAAAAATTTTACAAATTATGTTTTTGAAATAACAACTGATAAAGTTAGTGTAAATTCATAGAACAGTAATTTGGTGTTATTTGTTTTTTTAACTGAACTACAAATGTAGTCAAAACTGAAATTTATTCTACAAAATGACTGATTTGTTTCACCTATTTTTACGGCAGAAGCTTCCCGAGTGTACACTTTAAAATCGAACTTTGTTCAGCAAATTTCGGGAAAACAAGCTGTAACATTTTGAAATGGCTAACACCAAAGCATTTAGCATACTCGATTTAACAATAATTAAGTTTTGACACACCCAGAAAACAGACCAGAAAATAGAGCCAGAAAAACAGTATTTGAAGCCAATCAAATGGTTCGGTTGTAACAAACGAATTTATTGGTAGTTATCACCGAATTCCAGTTGACGCAATCGAAATTCTATTGTAGTGACAGAATTTCTGTTGTTGCAATCGAGTGACTGTTATCACAACCGAAAATTTGGTCGCAACAACCGAGCATTCGATTGGGTACAGTTACATACAAGCACATCAAAGCTTCCATGTTACATATATGTATAATATTATTTCGAAAATTATGTTCAGCATTAACTCCAATATCACCCACCATACGAAACTTTATTTAAATCTCGACCAGGAAAAAATTAATAATTTCTAATATTAATAACAGTAATTTAAGGGGTCTATCTACTCATGTTGAATAATTTTAAATAAAAATATGGAGCAACCCAGCAAAAACATGGTAATGATTACTTATTATTTTATACATTACTTTGCAATGCGTACTTAGTACCTTCTGCATTACTTTAAATAATAAAATAATGGATTACCAATAAGAAATTTATAATGCATTACTCTAATACGAAAAATAATTGGTGAGCAATAATAGGTTTTGCGTGAAAGTAATATTACTTACAGGAAAAATATAATACAACAAAATTTTCTGGAAATCTATTTTTAGACTCATTATAATTCGTATTTTTGTAAGCTATATGGTAAGGTGTTACTTTTGGTTTTGGTAATTTACATAAAAGAGAAAATTCATTTATGTCTTAAACTATCAAATATTATATGAGTCGGTGGCTTAGCGTATACCAGCAGTCGCTTGTTAATCAGACGACCTGGGATCGATTCCCGGCTCGACCATGTTTTAAAAGAACTTAGCAAAATATTTCTTTTTTTAAATCTGTAACGCCGCGAATATTACAAACTACTTAAAGTTTACATATAGTATTCAATATAAGTTTTTAATTAACATTGTAGAAGGTCGATTTGCAATATTTTTAATTTGAGCAAATTAGACACTTTTTACACTCGCCTGAACACTTGTATAGATGTAGATAGTGTCGTTTGAATATAAGACAACGATGTATAAAACGTTCAACTTAAAAAATATTTTATTGTGAACTTTCAAAAGAGTCATAAAAGTTATTTGTCATAGGAAATAATGTTGAAAGAGGAAAAATATTTGTATTTCAAAAAAAAAATGTTTAACTGTAATGTAAAGGAGCAAAAAAACAAATTTAAAGCCATAAAGAGTTGTCATAAATAATGTAAAACAATAGAAACATTTGAAAGATAGTTTATAAGAAAAATAAACAATTTGAGGCTTTTGACTATAATTATGCAAAATGAAAAGGATACACAAGACCCTTATCACATAAAAAGTTTTCCTTTTTGTGTTTAACAGGTTTTGTTCATGAATATCCTATGAAAATGCGTACAAAAACATATCATTATATTTAAAACAATGAAAATATAATAAAAAATTTAATTTTATACAAAACTAAATATTAATCATAAGTCACCGGGCAACAGCAATCAGTTTAGGTCACTACTATGGGCAAGAGAATGGAATATGCATAATAATTATAAGAGTTTTAAACAGGCTTATCGATTTGTTCACATCTCTCTGATAACGCGGTGCTACAAAAACAAATTTTTCATTCTCTTTTTCAGCTATCCAGTGCAGGTTGTAGGTCTTGCTGAGACCGGCGCATTTAAACAGTTGTAACTCACAAGGGGAGCCTCCCAATAGGTTCTCTCCGATCTCAATAAATTTGGTTATCTGAAAAAGAAAGGACACAAATTTATTTTTAGCTGCCCAATATCATGTTTAGTGGTTAAAGTTGGGGTGTCCAAAATTACCCTATTTACCGTTTGTCTGCATCTTTTGTATTGTTTCAAATGTGGTACCATATGAAGGAGCTTATGGAGACGCATTAACTGTTATACTAAACATGTCCGATAACTTTCAAGTACTTTTGTTATTCAAAAAAATGTCTTTAAGTGATATTAAATCTGGCGTTTTGTAAAAGAATTATAGTTAGATTAAGCTAAAAAAATATGTAAATTAATGCCCATAAAATTTAATCGAGGCGATGCACTGTGGTCGAAAAGGCTCATTTAGCGGCGTTTAATTAATAGCGCTTAGGGAATTTTTTTTTTTGCTTGTGTAATATTTTTTTTTAGTTGAAAATAGATTAAGCTACAATGTTAAACAAAAAAAAAAAATTTTAAAAATATATTAATATATTTTTTTTTTTTGTGAAAGTTTAAATTATTTTCATATTTACGACATTTTTTATTTCATTCAGGAAAACATTATAAAGTTAATATATTTAATGTTTCACATTCTTTTGGGCTAAAAATATATTAAACATTAATATTAAAATCATTTTTTTTTTAAACATTAATTTATTTATTTTTTAAAATTTTTTTTCTGTTATATTAAACTTTAAACAATTTTTATTTATTTCAGTGCTTATTTCAGTGTTAATAAAACGACATATGTATATATTGGTACAGTTATGTTGGAAATAATAGGCTTAAGGCAAATATACGAGTTTTTATTCAGAATCATCAGAACCAACAGCGTCATCTTGTATAATTGGCTCTGAAAGCAAATTTAGTACATCACTGCCTATTTCTATATTATTTCGGGAGTAGCTAGATGGTTGTTTGGAGAGCGAGGATATGAGAGGATCAGAAGAGAAAAGAAGTGAGTGAATTAAATCCTCCATTGTGTTTTTTCTTGAATTTTTGCGTGTGTGGTGCTCTCTAAAATTCCTTAAATCTTTATTTCGGGCTTCCTGTGCTTCTTCTGACATCATGCCAATTGGGAGCGAGACATTATTTATGATGTCAGCACCGTGGATTAAAATTTTGTGAACGGAAGATGGCATATAGAACCATGGGTATTTTTCTACAAATATTTGCGCTGTTTCAAAGGAATATATTTTGAAAGCATGTGTATTAACTTTATACCCACAAGCCATAGTTCGTAAAATAACACTAAATCTACTGATTAGTTCCTCACTGATTCCAGTTAAAAGTGCAGCCAATTTTGGTTGTTGGAAAAAACGTCTAGCTGTATTTCCGCTATTGGTATTTCCCGAACCAGGTTTGATATATCAACTAGTAAACACATCTCATTTCTTAACTTTTCTTGTATATCCAGCTTAGTTTGTTGTACAACTGATTTATCAGTGCTACGAACTTGCCACTTTTGAATTGGCAATCTATATGCAATATGTAAAATGCATTCAAAACATCTTATCCAAGCATGTAATGTTGACAAGCCATACTCATACATATTAGTATTAGGTGGTAGATTTTTAATAGAATTTAAGTCATTCATAACTTTTGGTGTTGCTCCACAAATGCCACATGTTTGTGACGAGGATTCTGCAATCACACTAAAAACTTTTCCATCGATCATTGTCAGGTGAAATTGGTGATGAATTTGAAACGACTCAAACTGTGTTGGAATAATTTCAGATATTTGCTGTTTTACTCTTTCAATTTCAGTTCTGACTAAGTTAGAAGTTTCTTTTTCATAAATCAATTTAATTGGTCTACAAAACCGAGTAGAAGAAGGCCGAGAATTCTCCCATAGAATAACGCTTCCCATTTTGACTTGTAGTGGCACAATGCACACTGCAAATAAAGCTTCATCATTTCTGTTCGATTCAGGGTCAGAAAAGCTTTGCCTGTAAGTGGAATGTCCACTGCTGCCATCACATCCCCACTTGTATATAGCAGTAATGATGTCTTCATTGAGGTTGACGAAAATTTCCTTCTGTGATTCAACGATCCTTGTAACAGTATGATCAACCAAGGTCTGTAGGGTCACTTCAGCAGATGTGTCGGTTATTTGGACTCCGACGGGATAGCAGTTCTTTTTTGCTAATAACAATGCATCATATGTTGGATATATGTTTGAGTTTCTTATTTTTGCACCAGATTGCATTAATTTATACGAGTGTTTTGTGAAATCCCCCGTCCACGTAAAAAGCTAAAGCTTCATCAGGGCTGTATGGAATAGAATTTTTTTCCGTAGAAGTAATGGTTTTTTTGAATTTTTGCTGCGACCTCGGTATCAGAATGTACCATGGACACCACATCTGAAGCTTTTCTCTTTCCTGTTTTGTGTAAACTTACGCGCGTCGCTACCATAAGTTCATGGGAAGAAGTTTTATTTACAAGCTGTGAAACTTTTTTGACTTGGGTTTTAGAGGTACATTCTGTGAAATCCTTTGCAGGTCGTGCAAAAGAAGTGGTACTTATCGGCTCAACTAATATTATTTCACTGTCCAACCATTCTTTGTTACGTTCTTCAAAATAAGATAATGTTCTGTGGCAACTCGTCCACTTCTCAACTAATTTGCTTATAAAGCTCCGCAACTTTCTTTTTATTTCTTGGCACTGTTCCTCAGCATACTTTGTTTTGTCTATTATATTGTTAAATACGTGGTCCTCCACAGCCGAAAATTTTCTAGTTGGGATGTTTTCATTGTGCCAAATTAAGAAAAGTGTGCGTTTGGAAACATTCATTGTGCCTAAAAAATTAATTAACCAAATACATTGCGCGAACTGGCATGCCATATTGGACGATTCACAACAACAATAATCCAAATTAATAAACAAAAAAAGAATTGGACCGAACACGATCGAACGCCAAAAGTTGCACTCCATGAAACAATAGTATATAACACTTTAAACGCCCTATCACAAATTCCAACTTCTACAATTCACTACTACTAAACTAGATACACACAGGTCACAAACATTTATTTTTTAGTTAATACATACCTTTGTCTTTCAATTACAACTTTTAGGCTCAAAATTGATAAACAATTGACTTAAAGGTGACAAGAAACACGCACTGAGTAATTAGGCGCCAAATTCCTAAAATGCACTTGCTGCAGCAAACTTTATGTTTGACAGCTAACAGCTGAGCGAATATTGAAAGCAAAATAAAAGTAAAAAACGCAGAGTTTCTCAGAAAAGTATCGGTAATCGATACAATGCAAAACATTAAACGATTTTAAAGATTTAATTTTTGACTTAAGCGCCGCTAGATCAATGATTTCGACCAGTGTGCGATGTCTGAGCTTTCTCCGACATTTGTAATTGTTCGACTTTTATGAAACTTTTTCCGAAAAGCATATACTTTAAATATTTTGAATAAATGGCAACTCTGACACACTACGTAGGCAATATTGATGACGAAATTTTGTTTTCGCGAGCACATCAAAGCTGCGTTCAAAAAATCCGAATTTCAGTTGTTTACTTTGGCCCCAACTTTTAACCCTTTAACGTGTCCTTTACTTGTATTTCTTTATCACATATCCAAATTGCATTAAGATTTGAAAGAAGACATGTGAAGACTCCACTTGGCAGTCATTTTTAATAAATTTTGAATTTTTAAACAATATGTAAAAGAAGCTCGAGTGGTATTTAGGGTTAAAATTTTGGTTACAATTTTTAATTATTTTATTCTTAATGTCACATTAATAGGATTTTTTTATTTTATTAATTAATAATCATATAATTACAAATTATGTACTATTACCCTAACCGAGCACTAGCTACTATGCCTTCGGCGCGGTTGTAGCGAAAACAGACCAGTGCCTCTGGTGGGAATCGAGCCCACGACCCCCGCACTGATAAGCCAGCACGCTGCCAACTTGCCTACCGGGGCGCACTAATAGGATTTTACACGATAATAAAACACTACTTAGGGACTTCCAATCAGTTTAGCTTGAATCACTTTCTGCAAGTGGCGCAAAAGCTACAATTTTTACATTTTTGATTGAATTCAATAAAATTTTGAACATGGGTGGATCGATTTAGAAATCGATATTGTGCCATCGATTTTTCGATAGCTTTTGGCATGAGGAAAAAAAAGTTCCACTAAGCCGTATCAAAAAAATCATTTCGAGGCGCCCAAAATTTAAATTTTTTAACTTTTTCTTAACTTATATTTTTAAATTTTTTCAGTAATAAAAAAAAAAAAAAAATCGGCGGATTTAATTTTTTTTTAAATATTACCTTTCCAAGGTGAAATTATATGCTAACAACGATGGCGATAGCAGATTTTTCCAAAACAATGGTTTTCTTGAGGTTTTGGACGAGTTTTTGTCGAAAAATCTATCGTTTTTTACGCGTTAATTTTTAAGGTTTTTTTAAAAGGTGTGTTTTAAAAAATATTCGCCGATTTTAATTTTTTTAAATATATCCTATCCCAGGTAAAATTGTACACATAAAACGATGGCGATATAATTTTTTAGACGGGTTTTTGTCAAAAAAAATTGAAATTTGGTCGCCTCGAAAATAGTTTTTTTTTGATAAGTCGTAGTGCTTTTTTTTCCTCATGCCAAAGCTAACGAAAATCGATGGCTGAATATCGACAAATTTTTGTCCTTACAAATCGGCCCACCCTAATGCATACCATTGTTTACTATGTTATGGAGTTTTCCTGGAAATTAACTCCTTTATTTGTGCTTTCCATAAAATCTTTGTCAAATTTTGTGGTGTTTCAAAACTGCTAATGTATGTCTCAAATCGCACTTTACGCTTTTTTTGGAGATTATATTTGCATTACACGTTAAGAAAACATGTTTTTGCTACTGGTTAAATCCAATTATGTGTAGTAGAGCGGTATTTTTTTTCCACTTTTGATTTTTATTAATTATTGTTGCGATTATTGTAGAACTAGGTCTAAATGTAGGTGGTGCGAATTTGAGAAACATCGGATAGCATTAACCGAACCAAGCGAACAAAGTTTTCGATATTTGCGACACATAACTTTTTATCAATTTTGACATGATAAGCATGAATATTTAAATATTTGAAATCGGACTAACGGGTTTCGAGATATTGCTTCTTGATTTTTACAAAAATTTTAGTTTTTTTTTCCATTTTTTAAAAATTATCCTACCTTTTTTTTGCACTAGCAAAGTAGAGAAAACTATTTTTTATTTAAGAAAAATAATGTTAATATTTGGATATCTTATAAATTTACCTACAAATATCTCGAAAAAACAGAAAATTTTACACTGTAAAATTGTTTATACTTTCAATTTTATACACATGATTATTGAAGGAATATTTACTTTATCTTTTAATTTTCATTAACCCTTTCAGCACCCTTGTACACCACAATGTACATATTTTTAAAAAATATAAAAAATATGATAATGCAATAAATCCTTATAATTTTGTTTAAATATGTTCATTAGGATAATGGACACTGAAAAAATGAGCACTATATTCATGAGCTCTTCATCAGGGCAATATAGTCGTGATATTTGTTAACAACATCCGATGATTTTTATTCAGCCTTGATCTCCGAAAAAAGAAGCGTTTGGTGTATCTCCTAAACTAGTAAAGCTATAATCTAGAAATTTGGCACATGACTTCAGCTAATGTTCATAAGAAATTCAAACAAAGCATCTTTGGTTATTTGAATGTTAAAGTGGAAAAATAAGCTTAGAATTTTAAAAAATTCGATTTCTGGACCCTTTTTTTGGTGTTTAGAAGGGGAGGGGGTAAAACTTATAACCTTTTTTACAGTTTTATTAGTTTTTTGTTTTTTATATCGGGATTATTTTTATGTTATTTTCAATTCATAACGAGCTTTCAACATCCGTATGTATACAGAGATAAAGCAAATTAATTATTTTAGCTAGGTTGATACAGGTATTTCGATCTGTATAAAGAGCATTAACAAAAAACCTATTAATTATCAATTTTGATCCATTATTGTCTTCTTATGAAGCAAACACGTGGTTAGGGTCTTTTCCTAACAAGCATCATGACATTACTAAACTTTAAAAGACCAAAAATGTTCTATTTATATAAAAAAATTTTTTTTTTACTCTGGCTCAAGTAATATTTTTTACAGTTTTATTAGTTTTTGTTTTTATATACATCGTGATTATTTTTATGTTATTTTCAATTTATATATTTTTTTTTTTAATATAAGGGACCCTAACAAGAAACTGATGTCAAAATTGAAATATAGCCACAAACAAAAAGTCGGTAGTGAAAGGGTAATTAATGTTTTGATTGTTGTAGCACTAGGTCCAATAGTTTTGTGTTGCGAAATTTAAGGAAAATCAGATTACTTAACACTTGGCGACCTGGTTTTCCTAAAATTTCCACCAAATAACTTAAAGACCTAATACTACAATAATCTGAACAATATATTAAGTTAAAGCATATATTTATTATGTTAAAGCATTGACAAATCGTACAAATAACTTTAATTTTGACGAATTTCGTGCAACAGTGTTACGAAAAAAAATTGTGATAGCGATCAATTATATGCGTTGCCACTATTATTTTTAGGTTTTTAAAACCTGTCAACGAACGATTCGTTATATAAAAAATCAAACATAAAATATGCATTCTTTGCACAATTCTCAAAAGGTTCATATAATTATTGCATTTACAATTTTTTTTTTCTGCGTTGTAAAATTATAAAAAAAAAACTCAGTTCAACGTTTCTTTAAAGACACACTAATTTTTAAGATCCTATAACTTCTGATAGGAAGGTGATATAACAACACAGTAAAAACCATATTAATTCCTGGGTTGCCATATATTGATTAAAAAAAAAAAAAAAAACAATTTTTCGCATTTTTTTTGAAAGCGCTTTTTTCAAAAATATTTAAAAATATAAAAAAGACTAGCGTAATGATAAAGACGATAAATACAAAAAAGAAAACTTTTAGAAATAGAAAAGTTTTTCATTCAAATTGTAATTAAAAAAAAAAAAAAAAATATACTAATCGAATCAAGATTTTCCGTCTTTGTAGAAATGGAAGTATACAGAAAATTAATCCGTTTTTCTTTTTAATATCCAAAATTTTCTCTTATCTCTAAATCAGCATAAAATATAAATTTGAGCATGTAGAGTTGCCAAATAACAATTTTCATAAACTGTCCAAAAATGCCAAAAACTCTTAAAAATAGTGCGAAAGCCACAGTCAAAATTTTGTACAATTTCATAATAGATATTGACTTGTTAATAGATTTAAATTAAATTAAAAAAAAAAATATTAACTGTTTAAGTGCATACAAAGCTTTAAAGCTTAATTTTCAATTAATTTTACCACGACTCAAAAAAATAAGTTAGTGGAAAAGTTAGTAGAACGTCTTGAAAATCAGGTGTACTTTTTTTCAGCAAACTTTTTGCTAAAATTATGCTTTCAGCTAAAATTTTAGTTATACTTATTCAGCACTAACTGTTTTGAACTAATGTTTTACTAACATTTGACGAAGGTTTTACTAATTTATTTTGTTAAAAAAAATTGTTCTGATTAGCATATTAATAGTGTGGACGACAACTAGATTTAAAGATATACGCAGAATGTAGTAGTGACGAGAAAAATTATACTAAAAAGTACAACTCTAGTAAACATAAAAAATCAACTATGGAAGATTTTCGTATCTGTTTTTCATACATAACCAAAATTATGGATTAAAGCAACTTAAATTTTGCGTAGTCACCGGCTTGTGAAAGTAATTGTATATTAATTAAATAAAAGTCAAAATAAATATTTAAATTTAATAAAGATTAAATGTGTATTTGTAAACTAAAAGTTTATAGAGATTAAAGTATGACTTGTCTACAAATTTTTTATTTTTTCAGTCTACAAAATTTTATTAATTTTTAGCAAGGGTTTTTTTACTTTTTTTACTTTTTTATTTTTAATTCTTTTTTAAAAAATGCATACTGGAAAAGCAACGTATCTTCCTACCAAATTTTGTAATTCTCACGTAATCTATGATTGGTAAAAAATGCGCGAATGTCCCTGCAAGAAACTGCTTTTTAAAACAAAATTCACGCTGGTGTTATTCAAACTTTTGTGTCATCCGTACTGTTTATCTGTTAAGGGCACATCAACGAACATACCTCTAACTGGGCTAGACCTCCAGCCTACACTAGGTTAATTAACGAATAATTATTCTGTGAAGCTCAGTGTAATTATTATGCAAATGAGGCTTGCGAAATTATTTTATAGCAATTATTGATTTAAAATTTTTAATTTTTCGTAATAAAATTTTTTATGAGATTTTTTTTTTAAATATTGCACTAAATTTCTCTTTAAATAATAAAAATAATATTTTTTACCATTCCTGCCAAATACCTATCGAGTCTCCTGACCCATAGTATTCCGTTATGCAAATTAGCTAGGGTGTGTTTACTGGAGTTCATTGTTGAGTTTACATTTATTTACTTTTTTTGTTTCGGAAAATTTTTGAAAAATGTATGAGTGATAAACATTATTTTATCATAATTATTTTAAATTGTGGTTATTATTAAGCTAATGCTGTTTCCATGCATTTTTTACACGCCATTTTATTAAATTATAGTGGTTAATATTTTGTAAGTTTTTTTGCTTGTGTGTGTTACAACAATTTATAATAATGTATTTTAACCACACGATGATGCTTTAAAAAAGTATAATAACGCAAAAAAAAAAAAATTAAAACTACATTTAAGCCAAACATTACAAACACTTAAGTGGCCACATAGTGTGTCATAATACAAAATGTACACACTAAATAATGGCAACATCAGCATTTTAGTTAAATTAACCCTCAAAACATCTAATGTTTTTTTCAATTTTAAAAATTGCTTTATATCTTTCAGTGTATAATAGAAAACTACTTCAGTGTATAATAAAAAATTGTTAAAATATAAAAAATATACAAAATTGTTCCTATTTGGTCTGCACTCAATGAAATAAGTTAGTAGAAAAGTTAGTAAAACGTCTTGTAAATCAAGTATACTATTTTTCAGCAAATTTTTTAGCTAAAATTTTAGTTATACTTATTAAGCACTTAACTGTTTTGAACTAATGTTTTACTAATATTTTACTGATGTTTTACTAATTTATTTTGCTAAAAAAATTGTTCTGATAAGCACATTAATAGCGTGGACGAAAACCAGATTGCAAAATGTACGCAAATGAAGTAGATGTATCGGCATGTCAAGAGGAAAATGATACTAAAAATACAACTCTTGTATGACATATACAAAAGATTTTTTTTATATGTTTTTTCCTACAAAAGGACGCCAAACAATGTGTATTCATGTAAATTGTTGATCTAATAAACTCAAATATTGTGTTGATTCCTGCTTGTCAAAGATATTAATTATTAATTAATTTAAAGACAAAATAAAATATTTAAATTTATGAAAAATAAATTGGGTATTTGTTAACAAAATTGTTATATTGTTTTGCAATATGGAAAAATTGAAAAGTAAATAGACATCCTAAAGCGAAAGAGAAGGACACACATATTAGGAAATTTTTTTATATTCATTTCCCCTATTTGCAAAAAAGTATTGTTTATGTTTAAGTCATATTTTGGTTTTGTTTGCAGAATTATCTACGGCATTTAACTTCAGTCCAAATTGTCATCATTTAGACAATAATGGATGAAAGTAGTGGATATATATTTTGTTTATGTTATACATAATTATTTCTATATACTTTCAGATATTTAAATAATTCATATCGTCAATGTATGGAAATGTTTATATTGTCAATTTTTTGTTAACAATCATATTTTTTTTACGATTTTCAGCAAATAAATTTAGTAAGTATATTTTTTTACAAATTTTTTGAGCTTTTTTCAGCCTACTAATATTCATTTTATTAATTTTTAGTAAATATTTTTTAATTTTAATCAACTAAATGTTAGCAAAACTTTTTCTGAACCCATTTAAAACCACACATCGATCCCATGGGATTTTTTTAGCGAAATTTGGTAGAAACATATAACGTGTAAGGATTTCCTGAAGTTTTTGTGTACCTAATGCGCCTTCTAACAGTTATTGCATTATTAATTCAAACTTTGTCGCTTTCTACGTACTTAACGGGTTAAGAGTTTTTTTAAATTATATTTTTTATTTATTTCTAAAGCAAATATCACAGTTTTTAGGAGTTTTTGCAAAATATTGGTGTTTTTTGTGACGATTTTTCAGTATTTATCAGTATTTAAAAAGTTTTGGTTTGTTTTAGCAATATTTCACAGTAAAAACTAAAATGGAGTAATTTTACATGTTCTAAAATTCTTGATCAGATCTTTTAATTTTATATAAAAAGTACATATTGCAAAACAAATTTTTCTAGTTCAAAAAATTGTCACTTATGTCCTTACAAAATTACAATATAACCTTTATAAAGGGTTTCTAGAAATTAATAATTATTCAAAAAAATGTAAACATATTCTTTATTAATTAGTTATATGGCAGCCCTGGGACAATAGTTTTTAAATTTTTTTTTAATAATATTAACCAAATTCAAATTAAAACTTTATAATAATTATAAAAAGAAAAATTTTAAAAGTTTTTGTTATCTTTAGGTTATTCGATTTCAGCGGTTGAGGGTTTCACATTCCTTCTTTCCCGTTAACTTAAGATAGGATAGACAAAAAGCGACAAGTTACTTAAAGGCAGATTATGAATGACACACTCAATCATGACCTTCCCACAATCTCAGAGCGGGGTCGTGCGAACAGGGTTAATTTTAATGCTCGTAAGACCCAATGTTGTATGTGACCCATAGGTCCGTTATTGAGGATTCAGATACTCTTGATGTTCTGGGCATGAGAATACAGTGTGATGTCCGTTGAACAGATCACATTATTCAAGTATCGAAAGAAGCTTTCAAGTGTCTTGGTTTTCTAAATCGGTGTAAGAAATACCTTCCCTCCATCACTCCCTACTATATACATATACCACCTACATCCGGCCGAAGATGGAATATAACTCCTATATATGGGCAGGTGCTTCAAAGTCTATTTTGGAGCTTCTGGATCCTGTGCAACGCAGAGCGTTGATGTTTATCAACGACAATAGGGTTTCGAACTCTATTGATTAGTTGGAGCATAGTCGGAATGTACGTTGTGTGACTTTGTTCTATAGATATTACCATGGGAAGTGTTCTGCTGAGATAAGTAAGTACTACCCGCTTGTCAAGTAGATCTCATACGTTTGGAGTCTATAGCCCGGCAAATCGCACAACGCATTACAGAGAAAATCGTTTTTCAGTCGCACTTGCCGTATGTGGAATTGTCTCCCTGCAAATTACAATTTAAAAAAAATCAAGTCAAATGTCCACAAACACTACTCCCTCTTTCCTCCTCCCTCATAACCTATTTTCCTGATATCAACACAATGCATTGCATTAGTAGGGGGTATCCCCTGAGTGTTGGTTCAAAGTAAAAAAAAAAAAAAAACATACATAATCTGGACCATTTGAGGATTAAATACATGAATCCATTACAAAAAAAAAAACTTCAGAAAAAACTAAAAAGCTTTGTGTTGTTATACAAAAAGGGGATAAACTTATACACCCACTTAACGTGGCTATAATTTAAACCAAGCCAACAATGTTTATATAGAATTTTATAATGTACACCCAGAAAAAAACTGGGGTAATATTCTCGAAGTGTTTATAAGTTTCAAGTTAGTTTTACAAATTTCTGGTACAAATATTTGTAAAAATTTTACTTGAACTTTGTAAAACTAACTTGAAACTTATGTAGTTGTATTATTACTAAGCACTTTCCCCCAGTTTTTTTTCTGCCTGTATGATGTTAAGTAAACATAGCAAATGAAAGTCTAGGATAATTCAAAATTAATTATGTAGGTGTCTCTAAAATCGTCAAGTACCGATTTTCAATGGCAGTAGTAAGAATTTTATTTCATAGGCTTTTTAATATTTTTAAATATTTTTTTGAAAAATGTCACAACAAAAAACTGAAAAAATATATTTTTAAATAACTATTAAGGCAATTTTGGAAAAAAGTTTCCTATTACTTTTTTCATTTCAGATTTGAGGAAAAGATTACCAGGAAAACTTTAGTAATGGGTGCGATAAATAATGCATTACCTTGTAATATATACTCCTAACCTGTATCATTATTTTTCAACAAAAAGTAATGAGTTACCGATAATGGATTACATAATACATTACTTTGTAATGCATACTCTTTACCTTCACCATGATTTTGAAACATAAAGTAATGTGTTACCAATAATTGTAAAAAACATGGATAACCTTGTAATGATACATCATTACCTTTTACATTATTTCAAAACATAAAATAATGACTTACTGATCATCAATTACGTAATTCATGAAATATAAACCTAAAGTAATATTTAAAATATTTTTTTGAAAATCTATATTTAGACACATTACTTTGAGATTTTGGCGCTACGAAATAACCCCCAATGAAACAACACCCAAACGACAAAATGAAATAACCTCCAATGAAATAAATCCCAAAAAAAATGAAATAAGTCCCAACAAAAAAAAATGAAATAATACCCAAAAGAAATGAAATATTCCCCAAAGGTGAAAATGAAATAACACCCAAATTTGGGGGTTGTTTCGTAATGAAATAACTCCCAAAGGAAGAAATGAAATAACCCCCAATGAAATAAGCTCCAAAGAAATGAAATATGTCCCAAATTTTTTTTATTTTTTGTTTTCATATTTTTGATTCTTTGTTACGCTGTTCAGTTGTTCTGCGTGGCGGCCTGCGGCCGATCTTAGGGGTTTTCTCCTCCATAGGATGCGGCAGGTGGCTTCGCTGAATACAGTTTTCCCGCGCGCGTCTCATTACCTTCCCTAGTGTGACGCGCGCAGGGAAACTTTATTCAGCGAAGCCACCTGCCGCGTCCCATGGAGGAGAAAACCCCTAAGAGCGGCCGCAGGCCGCCACGCAGAAAAACTAACAAATATTAAAAAAATTTCACTTTTAGCAAAATGAAATATCCCCCAAAAAATATGAAATAGCCCCCAAAATAATTGCATATGAAATAATCTCCAAAGAATTTAAATTTTGGGCTTTATTTCATTGGGGGTTGCTTCATAATGAAATAATCTCCAAACCGTAAGATGAAATAATCCCCAAAAAAAATGAAAAAAACCCCCAAACAATTTTACACAATTTTTTTGGGGTTATTTCATTTTTGGCCGTTGGGGGTTATTTGATTGGGGGTTATTTCGTAGCGCCTGAGATTTTTTGTAGCCATTGGGTTAAGATATATATTTTTACCATTAACAAAAACTCGAAACACAACAATTCATTTACATTTAAATACGTGACATTATTATATGTGACGATAGCTCAGTTGGTAGAGTTCTCGCCTAGAAACCAGATACCCCGGGTTCGAATCCCAGGATGAACACGATTATTTAATTTAACAAATTGTTTCTAATATTTTTTTTTTATCAAATTTTTTTTTATGAAAATCTATTTATAGACACATTACTTTTTCATTACCAAGTGACCATATAAGCAACAGTTACTTCAGCCCCTACACTCATAATAATCCTTGCATAAAAATACTAAATTATTGTAAAAAACTACAAAAACTTTCGGAAAATGTACAAATTTTCGTTTATTTTACCAAAAATTTGGTTATTTTGACATTTTTTGTAATTTTACGCATGTATTATTATCAGTGTACAAGGTAATGAGTCCACCCATTACTTTTAGGCTCATCGCATGTAAAATTCATCAGTGAAGTAAGGTGTAATATAATGCGTGAAGTCCAATGGCGATACACTACTTTACCCATTATTTAGTAATGTGTGGTTTTGCTGGGTAGTCAAGATTAGTCAATTAATAAAAAAATTACTTCATCCGCTAATTTAATGCAGATTTTATCCACTGACAGGTTCTTAAATCTTTCATTTCGCGTCACTGAAAATCTTCAGAGGACCAATGTAGAACGGATAGAAGATTTATCCAATTTATAATTTTTGAAGGAAAGGATCAACGCTTTACCCGTATTGTTTTATTTATTTTAACAAAAAAACAAATGATCTTGAACTTGATTAATCGTGCTTGCATCATAATTTATGGTAAAAGATCGAAAAAAAACTTTTGGTGTTAATTTTTTTCAAATTTAAAACTAAAACATTTTAAATAGACATTTAGCTAAATTTTCAACTAACTTTTTTAGGAGTGTGTGAAAAAACGCTATTCCCAAATTCTCCTCCACCCTTCATATACAAAAATATACTGCGTTGATTACGGAACAGTTGGTCCAAATTGAGTTAATAAAGTTTTTCCTAATTCCAAAAGTCGGTGTTAAAGTTTTATATTTGTGTGATGTTAGAACATATGAGACAAAATAAAACAAAATCACAGGGTTTTACTATTGAAGGATCATAAATTTATATTCTTAGGGACGGCCTATTATAGACTCATACTTTGTTGAATTGACCTTTGTAAGTATGTTTGATAGCTTACACGAACATACATAAAAAAGGGATAATAATGAAAACTTAAATCAACACGCTCATTTTATATAATAAAAAATAAATAAATACTTGTGGCTACAAATCATATTAAGGTCAGATAGTGTTACGAATATAATACCAACTCTTACATGTATTCAACTGGTTTCTTCTATCGATATTTCATTAGTTCAGAGAATATTAAACAGTTTTATTTTTAAAGTCAAAGAAACTGCAAACACAAAAGTACACTATACCCTCTTTAGGTAACCCCAATTTTTGTTGTTGACTTGTATGTTAGTTCTTTTAACTCCTAGATGGAACACTTAAAATACCGCCGACAAGATAGAATTGGAAATACTAATATAAAAATATTAGTGTTTCCAGTTATTCGGCCTAGGCGGTTAACCGGTTAACGCATTAAATGGATTAACCGGTTGTTCGGGTCGGTTAATAGACAAAATTGGCGATTAATCGATTAATCGTTAAAAATATTATTGATTTCTTCTTTATTTGGTTTCTTCTCAATAAAAACACAAAGAACAGCTTTTTTTTCTTAAATCGTGTTTGATGAAGATGTTTTCACGAAAAATGTCTTAGAATCTTGGGGTTTTATTTTGGAGGAATCTGCTGAAAAGGAAAAGGTTTTCAGTAGGGCAAGTTTTTTTTGCATTTGCCATTAAATGCCACTTTTGTAAAAATGTGTTTTTTTTGGATTTTGATAAATATTGACTTTTCGTTAAAAAATTTAGTTAAAACAAGAATTGTGTACACAATTTTCAGAAAAATTTTTAAAAAATGTTTATTTTGTTTGTAACAATTAAATTTCGGAATACTTTCTTTTAAATCAACGAAAGTTTCAAACTTTTAAGTACATACTAATTTACTACGATAACACTTTATCACTTTAACTGTAAATATCTTCATTATTGTTTTTTATAAAAAAAAATATACAAAAAACACTTAACCAACTGTTATTTTAAGCATTCTTTTTAAAAAAGAGAAGCGACCCTCAGGAAACTCTTCATATTTATTAATGTTTTGTTTTCTTGGGAAATGGTATAGAGGAGAAATGAATGAAAAAATCAAGCGCGTCAAACAGGACAACACTGTAATTGTGCGAGATGATAAGTTGTTGCTCGCCACCTGATGAAGCATTTGTCGAACTTATTGGAGCTTTTTGGTTCATAGCCCTGATTCATTATTTTACTTCTGTGGGGTTAAGTGCTTTGGGAACTCCGAAGTTGTGCTCTGCGATACATATGAGGTTTGGAAAACTCATATATATTATTTTTCTGAATTGATGTTGTCGTCAGCGGGAATCGAACCCGGGACTATCTGTGTAATAGTTCAACACGCTAACCATTACACCACAACGCACCACAGCAATTTTGAAATGGTCGTGCCTTTCTTAGTGCACATTTTGCTATCCTTTTCGTGTAATTTTTATTATTTTTTGCCATTCTATGCTACCCTGGTTATCAGATTTGTTTAGTTGAAATAAATCTTTATGCCTGTATGACACCTGGTTTTTCTCTCAAAAACTTCAAATTTTTTGACACTCCGCTTTGTTTTTTAAACATTTTGTAGAAAAACCAAAGAATCTACCAGTGTTACAATTTTCAATTATGCGGATTTTACACTGATGATTTTTGTTTGAAACTGGTCCTAGTTAGGTATATTTTACATTTTCCCTGAAACATGTTTGAAAATTGTAGTGGTTGGAAAGCGATTATAAACAATGTTCTTAGCAGATGGAAGAAGAAGTTTGATTCCTAAATAATTAATTTGTTTGATTGCTAAAGAATTAATTGTAAATTGTTAGTTTTATGTCATCGATTTAAACAAATTCAACCTTGTCTAAAAATACTTAGAAATATTGATTTGCATTAATTTTAAATTTTAAAATACTTTAAACGTACTAAAAAATTGCTGATCTAATTTTTTAAAACCGATTAAAATATGTTAAGTGGAGGCTTAAGGAAACCTTCATACGATATTCAAAGTGTTTGATGATATTTGGTTTAGCGTTTTCTTTTTGCTAAGATTTGTTTGCTAGTTTTCTTGCCAAGGTACGAAAATCTATAAGTTTTGAGAAAAAAACATATACAAATTTAACCGGCTAATCGAACTATTTAACCGATTATGCGGGTCGAATAATTTTTTAACCGAAATGGAGGCGATTAATCAAATAATCGGCTAATCTATTAACCGAATAATAATAATTATAACTTTATCTCCATCCCGAGATACTACAGGGTGTTTTTATAGAGGTATATAACTTTTAAATGGAATAAAACAAAGATGAATTTCTTAAATTGACATGAAATTTACTTCATTCGCAAGATAATCTTCGGGCATTATAATTTAAATAAGACCTCCACGGCTGGGTCGGACGTAGTCTCTGCAAAATCGTGTTTATTGAGTTATGTCAGTCTTGTAGTAAATGAGCGATATGTTAGTCGATAAGACTAATGATAAGTGTTAATGTATATTAAAAATAACGCTAGTGTTGTAGAGTTAATAGAATTAATAGTTTTAAGGTGAATTGAATTGACTACACGAATGACTGACATGTAGTTGTGGGAAGGATTTTCTAAGTGTATTCATGCAAACAAAACGAAACCACCCTGAACGGTCCAGTTAATGTAAATAGGCCACAATAGGGAACATTCCCTTATATATTTAACTAACATATTATTTTAAATCTTAATTACCGGAAGAATTTAGTGGTTTCCATAGTTAAATATTTATTTATGCATTTAATTTCCCTTCTAATTGTATAAATATTGAATAAAATAGGTTTAAATGTAAAACATTTTTTAATTTGCATAAATAATATTATTTTTTTTTCTTTTTTTTGTATGTCATACTTTTTAAAATTATTTAATTCAATTTAGGTCCGCTAGCTTATCTTAAAGTTAACTCAATTTAAAGTTATTCACAGTTACTTTTTTGGAAATGCTAATCATAGTTTAAGCTAAAAAAAGTTTAAACTACTTTTAAATGTGCATTAGGCCGGGTCGATAAAAAAACGTTGTGCCGGTCACCCCCTAGAATTAAAGATAATTTGAAGAAGATTTGAAAAAAAAATTTTTTTTTTTTGCCACGCCCCCTTGACCCCGCGCATTTGGTTTTTTATTTCCTGTAGCTCCATTTATAGTCCGATCGTAACGTGTGAGATATCATTGTTTTGGAATGACAACGGCTACATTTTCAACTTTGATCACTTTTGACTCCGACGTCAAATTCTAGAAGTGACTTCTGGAAACTCGATTTGTTACTCGAGGGTGGTAGACCGGCACAACTTTTTTTATTTGTATGGGGTGCGACCACTCTAATGTGCATTATAATATATTGGGTAGTCTTAAATTAAACTTACTTTTAGATAAGTTATCTGACCTTAATATCCTTTTAATATAAATTTAAATGTGCATGCACAAGCTGTGTAATATTTTTAATTAAAAATGGCTAAACGGAAATATAACATTACAGTGTTTTTGTGTTTGATGTTTCATAATTAAAATGAAAAAATGGTTTTATATTTTAATCGTGGTTGGAATTTCGTGTTTTATTGTTGTAAATTATATAAAAAGTATTTTGTTTTTTAGTCAAATTTTGGGTGTTGCACGCATTCTTCGAAATTATAGCCACGCTTTGTTAGAGGTCATTTAAAAAAATTATGCTATTAAGGCATGTCCTAAAATAATACTATTTTTTTTTTTTTGGGACATATTGTAGTAATGTTGACAAAAAAAATGTTTATTATGATAAATAAATAAAGTTGTATGTAATAAACTATTCCAATTAGAAGTTATTTTTCACGGGTGACAAGATGTTATTAGTTAGTGTGGGGTTGCATGGAAGCGTGCTGGCTAGCAATCAGAGGGTCCGTGTTCGAATCCGCTAAACTTTTTTTTTAATTTTTATGGTAAAATAAAGGTTTTTTTAAAAATATTTATTATGAAATTATATGAAAATATAAAAAAATTTCAAATAGAAAAATTATTCTTAATATATAACCTTTGTTACAAAATGATTTTAACTTTTATATATTAAATATTTCTCTTGTCGTTGTATAAAAGTGTATTCCGTTATACTTCTAGAATACTTTTGCGATGAATAGTTTTTCTTTTCTTCTTAAAATGAATTTTTCATTACATATTTTTTTTTTTTATTTTATTAATTATAATCATATAATTACAAATTATATACTATTACCCTAACCGAGCATTAGCTACTATAAAATGAAATAACTCCCAAAAAAAAAAAATTAAATAACTCCCAAAAATTTTCCATATAAATTGGGATTTATTCATTACGAAATAATTCCCAATGCGTTAGGACTTATTTCACAATCTTTGTTAGAAATTATTTCATTATGAAATAACTTCCAATGAAATAATTCCCAACCAGGTTTTATTGGGAGTTATTTCACTCCTTTTTGGCATTGGGAGTTATTTCACTTGTGTTGGGACTTATTTCATTTTCATTTTTAAATGTGATTTTATCGTTGGGAGTTATTTCATTTCTATTAAAATTACATTTTGGTAAATTTTATGCATTTGTAACCGTTCTTAAAATTGTCGTAAAGTAAATAATAGCAATACAATGAGTTATTTTACCAAAAGGAACGCAGTTCTTGCTAGAATTTTGGTAAATAAAGATCGGTATTAAAGTGATTAAAAATACTGTCAAATCTTGAATTTAAAATAATGAGTGGCAAAAGAAGAAATAGTAAAGAGTTATAAGTAAAAGTCGAAAATCAAATTTATTTAAAAAATTCGGCAGCTAGAGGAAGAAAATATTATATGTGTTACGAAGAAAATGTGTTACGACATAAGGTCCATAGACATTATACTCCAGTGTGGAAGCAGATCAGTAATTTTGAAGTTTCTTTTGTGTCGCACGCAGAAAAAAACTTTATTTCGCGAAGCCGCCTGCCGCGTTATACGGAGGAAAAAGACCTATAAGAGCGGCCGAAGGCCGCCACCCAGAAGAACCAACTCGATATCAACTTGCCTACCGGGGCGCACTCTCATATATGTATATTTCTCTTATTAAAAAAATCTCAGATTCTGATTCGCCAAGAAGTGAAATTTTACTGACTGTAATGACCAATATTTTTTTTATTTTGCACTTTTAAAATTTTCTATTTTTGCGCTTAAATATTGGTTTCTTTAGTTTTTAAGCTTTAACATTGCCTTCCTTTAAGTTTCTTATTACTCATAAAAAAAAAAATTCTGTTTTCTTTTCAAGTGCGTAGGTTTTTCATTTTTTCAATATTTGTTTGCCTGATTTAGCGATTTTGTTCTTTTCTCTGATACTCGTAATTGCCTTTCAGTACGTAGGCGTATGAGTTATTATTAAATTGTTTTTGAAATCACTCATACGTTAGGTGTTCTGATATAAATTGTATCATACATATTCAGTGTGTTTGTTAACTTGAAGTTCTTCTATTTTTACAACATTGGGAAGTTGAATATACTTTTTGTGGCTAGAATCAGTGTTGCCAACTTTTTGAGACCAAAAAGTGCAGAAAAATTTTTAAAAATCACAAGACAGTTTTTTTTTTATTTGCTTACAAACGAACTTCAGTTGAGCATAAACAGTTTTATAGTAATTGTTGATGTGGTTAGAGATCGGATTTGCAATGAGAAGGTTGCGAGTTCAACTCCTGGCCAGGATAATTTTTTTTTTTTTTTTTTAGTTTTTATATTTTTTTTGTTTATTAATGTTTTTTAAATTTCTATGTTTTATTTTTTATTTCATATTTCATTATTACTATTTTTGTGTTTTGATATAAATGGATATTTTGTATTTTGTTTAATAAAGAGGATCCTAAAACAAGTTAAAGAGGACCCGAAAAACACTACTGCCACTTTATTTGCTGGGTTTAGTATGAAATTCAATAAAACAAATATTTAAAAAGATAAAATATTTAATAATAAAATGCAATTAGTTTGAAATTGTTATTAAAGTTTTTTATTATTATTATTTATTATTTTTTTATTTTGTTTTTTAATATATTATTTGATATATTTATAAAAAAAAATATATTGTTTTATTTGGTTCAATAAACATAATAAAAATATTTAATTGCCATTTTACCTTTTTTATTAAATATTTGTAGCATATTTTTCTAGTTTTCATAAAAATTTCATAATATTTTCGACTTAAGTTCCTTTTTAGTTTGGTTGCAAATGGTAGAGGGGTCTACCTCAACACAGCAGGACGTCACTGAAATCGTGAGTTCGATTCTGGTGTGGCACCATTACACTTTTTTTTTTTTAATTTTAAAATAAACCCGTAAGGTATGCACCACATTTTTATTTAAAAAAGTTTATACAAAACTTTACGAAATGTGATTTGTATATTTTACAAATTTTTTCGTAATGTCAAAATAACCAAAACTTTCGTAAAATGATCAACGGTTTTCGTGTATTTTACCTATAGATTATTATGAGTGTATTTAAAAGTTTAATCGGTAAAGTTGTTTCAATGGTATATACAGTTAAATTAACAAAGAAATACATTTTTAAACTTTCTGTCTGTTATTCAATAAACAAAATAAACAAAAAAAACGGACTTTCCGTAGTAGTTAAAATATTCAGTTAAAATTTGCTATTTAAAACAAAAAGTTGTTATACTATTATATTTAGTATTGAAATAAACGAAAATCTATTGTTTTTATGGATGTGGCAATTAATTTTTCAACAGTTGAAAATAAACTAAAAAATACAATTGTTTTAAACGAAAAGTAAGTAGTCCTGTTTTTAACTGATTTTCAGTTAATTATTGTGTATATTCAGTAGTCTTTACGGAACAAATATTGTGAGTGTATAGTTGTTTACTTTTTCATAATTATAACGTCATTTAAAGAAATTTTTAAAAATAAGCGGTAAGAGAGAAAAACTTTGTGTACAAATTATTCTGCATTAAGAAATTTTGTATTTTTTTTGATTTGATTTTAGTTTTGATTCAGTTTTGGTCAAAAAATAAAAAAAAAACATAAATTTTCCACCAGTTTATTCCAAAATCAGTGTTTAGAAACATATTAATTAGAGGAAATTTCTTCAACATCCTTGATTAATCATGTAATTTTAGAACGTTTTCATATAATGTTAATCAAAATTGTCTTTATTTTTTTGTTATCGGCTGTAAAAGGTTACGGCTAAAATACGTACAGTAAAAAAAGTAATTAATGGCTACGGAAAATTTTGCTGTTATTACGGGAAATTAAACTAATTTGAGCCTTGCGGTATTTTTTGCTAAATTCAGCAAAACATGTCTTCGAAACTGAAGTACAATGCAATTAGGAGACAAAATTAGTAGCATCTACTAAATTTTTGTAAACTGCAATTTAAAACCGGTTTGCTAAAATAAGCACAAAAAATTACTAAATTTTATTAAAATTAGTACAATGAAGTTAGTAAAAAAAAATAGTAACCGCTACTATATTTTAGTAAAATTATTGTAAACTGGAATTCAAAACCATTTTGCCAAAGTCAGCTAAAAAAAATTACTAAATTTTACTAATACAATGAAATTAGTAGAAAAAATTAGTAAGCGCTACAAAATTTAAGTAAAATTTTTGTAACTATCACTTTTTAAAATTATTTTTTTAAAAAAGGACATTTATCTTTTTCATACACACAGAGAAATAAAGAGCCAACCGAATTAAAAAGTGTATATTAACTGTTACAACTTATAAATTCAGGTAGTACAACGATATTTACATTAGATTTCTGAATATTTTGGGTGTTGCAACTGAAATTCAGTTGAATTAACGGTATTTTGGTGTGAAAACTAATGTTAAGTTGCGTCAACCGTCTGAAGTTCGTAATAACCTAAGTTGAATCATAGTAACCGAATTTCAGTTGGCAAATAGCTAAATTGTTTTCTGTGTGTATAATTTTATTCATTTATACACTTAATATCGCTTTAGTGTTTACTTAATTTTTCTAGATCATTGTTGTCTGTGTAATACAGCATTATTGGTTGTTACACGTCACTATATCTTCATTGATGCCATGTAGAAAATTAAAATTGCTAAAAAGTTAAATAACAAACAAAGTCTGTGCACGGATTTCTACACATTCCTACACATACAATCAAGGTTGCCAACTAAAAAAATAGCTAGATTTCAAAATAAAAATCGCTAAAAATCCTCTAAAAATGCAAAAGGTTTATTATTTGTTTAAAAATCAAAAAGTGTTAAATAGTTTACTCCAGTAAAACCACCCAGTTTTAGTTTCCTTTAAAGGTTCATAGCTTTTTTCGTTAAAACTATAATATTTAACAGGGACCGTAATCATTATGAGTTTTATAATAAAATTACACAATAATGATTATGTTATGAGTTTTAATGATTTTCTTCAATGGTAATGATTATTTTTGAGTAATAATAAAAAAAATCAGCAATAATCATTATTTTTGAGCAAAAAAATAAAACTCAAAAATATTCATTATTTATGATTTTTATTTTTTTCGCTCAAAATAAAACTCACTTTCATGTAGGTGTAAATATATATACATATTAGGGTGGGGCGATTAGTATGGAAGGAAAAAAATCTTAATGGGAGCTTCGTGTTTCGGATTCTTGGGATTGTACTGAGCAAAAAAGTCCACTAAAACATACGTCTACGGTGAAAATCGAGCTTCCAAATTTTGACTTTACGGCAAAAAAGCCCTATTTTGAAATTAATAACTAACCCCTTAAACCCCACCCACAAATATGATTGATGCATTAATCTGCTAGAGAATCTTCCAAAGAAGAGATTGATACCATAATCTTGGATAAGCTCCTCCTACTTAATGAGATATGTCAATCCCACACATTGAAAGTGAGTTTTATTTTGAGCGAAAAAAATAAAAATCATAAATAATGATTATTTTTGAGTTTTATTTTTTTTGCTCAAAAATAATGATTATGGCTGATTTTTTTATTATTACTCAAAAATAATCATTACCATTGAAGAAAACTTTAAAAATCAAAAATTTAAAAATCATGACGGATATGCAAAGATTGTCAAAAAATAATAATAATGGTGCAATAAATTTTTTTTTATGTCTCTTCTAAGTGATTGATTTTTTGATTCAAAAAAACGAGCAATAATCATTATTTACGGTCCCTGATATTTAAACATGCAGCGTTTTAATTGCTGTCAAAACTTTTTTCAGTCCAATTTTATCCCAATTATGACCCGATATAATTGTATTAAACTGTATCAGTTTTGTATCTATTTCCATCAGTTTATAACTAAACTGATAAAAATAGATACAATTATATAAAAACCAGATGTTTTTGTATCTAGATTTTGACCTGATATAATTGTATATGATGTTATGTAAATTGATACATCTAAATATAATTAGATCCAAGTTCTAATCTTGTAAAATTGCAGTAAATGTTACATTTTTGTCTGAAAATATATACAATTTCATACAAATATGTGATCATCATATCATATCCGTTAAGTTCATAAAAAAATATTAAAGAAGATATTACTTTTTTGCGGTTTTCAAAAAGTTACGGCATATATCTTTTTTAAGTTTTAATGCACATTAGAGTGTCCGGAAAGTGTACAATTTTACGTAATAGTGCTCAAACGTTGATTATGGGAAAACTAAAAAAATAAAATCGAAAATACTTATAGTTCGCTAATAGTATTTTTTAGATTTTTGTTCAAAATTGGACTCAAGTTAGGTAATGCTGTGTATATTACTGGAACTCGTCCATTGAAACTTTTCATAGAATCTATGAAACACGTTTCGTTAAAGTTTATGAAATGTTTGTAGAATTAATGGAAATTTCCATGAAGCTAATGAATCATTTCGACACTAAAGCTTTTATAGAATTTATGATACAGTTTTATAAAATCTTTTAATATAACAAAGTTCCTTAAAATAATAAAACTCTTCATGAATGTCTTGAAAAATGCATTGGAACTAAGCCAATGAACCGCTGTATATGATTTTTTAAATAATGTCATTGAAGTCCAAAATTAAAAAAAAAGCTGCAGTGAAATAATAATTCACTTTATAAATAAATTTTAAAACTGAAGTTTGAAATGTATGAAAATTAATGAAATTGTCAAATTTTATGAGAAAATAAAAAAAAAAATAAAGTCTTTGAATAAATTTTATATCTCCAAAGAAAATTTTCAATGAATTTATGAAATCGAATGAATTTTTTCTATGAAACTATGAAGTTTTATGAAAAATTTCTTAGTATCAATGAAATTTCTAGAATATAATGAAATTCTTCCTAGAATCTACGAAGAAAATTCTATGATTTTGTTTCATTAATATCATGAATGATAATTCTCATATACTCCTTTTAGGTTACCATAATTTTCTCTTCGCGTGGTTCTGGGAGTTTCGTCTATAATCCAATTTTGTCCCTTCGAAGGCTTTGTGTGTTATGCGAGTTCTGTTTAGGTTCCAATTCGTTCTCTTCAGGTTACACCGCGTATTTAAGGGAGTTACGTTTAGATCCCCTCTTCGTTCTCCTTAGGCTATATCGTGTATTTAAGGGAGGTCCCTTTAGGTTTCTCCTTCGTTTTCTTTGTTACTAAAAATTCAGAACTTGTCTCATGTGTTTATATATAACTCTGATTTGTGATACATCTAATTATTCGTACATAATTAGATTAAATATATATAATTGCATATGTCGATTATATATTGTTCGATGTGTAATAAGTTGGATTAGAGAAAAACATTTTTATATATAAAAATACATAAACATATGTATTCACATATAATATTATGCAATAACATATATATATATATATATATGTATGCACAGCGCATAGTCCAGAGACATTTATTCGTTCCCCCGCATAGTTTAGGGACATTTCCTTACTTTGGGGACTGTCCCCAAAATTTTCGCGCCTTTTCATACATCTAGCGTTTAAGATGAGGACAATTTTTTCTATACACCGCATATTCCGGCGACAATTTTGGCCATGTCCCTAAAGTATGCGCTACGCATACATATATATATATATATATATATACAGGCGCTACGAAATAACCCCCAATGAAATAACACCCAAACGACAAAATGAAATAACCCCCAATGAAATAAATCCCAAAAAAATGAAATAAGTCCCAACAAAAAAAAATGAAACAATACCCAAAAGAAATGAAATATTCCCCAAAGGTGAAAATGAAATAACACCCAAAATTTGGGGTTGTTTCGTAATGAAATAACTCCCAAAGGAAGAAATGAAATAACCCCCAATGAAATAAGCTCCAAAGAAATGAAATATGTCCCAAATTTTTTTTATTTTTTGTTTTCATATTTTTGATTCTTTTGTTACACTGTTCAGTTTTTCTGCGTGGCGGCCTGCGGCCGATTTTAGGGGTTTTCTCCTCCATAGGACGCGGCAGGTGGCTTCGCTGAATACAGTTTTCCTGCACGCGTCTCATTGCCTTCCCTAGTGTGACGCGCGCAGGGAAACTTTATTCAGCGAAGCCACCTGCCGCGTCCCATGGAGGAGAAAACCCCTAAGAGCGGCCGCAGGCCGCCACGCTGAAAAACTAACAAATATTAAAAAAATTTCACTTTTAGCAAAATGAAATATCCCCCAAAAAATATGAAATAACCCCCAAAATAATTGCATATGAAATAATCTCCAAAGAATTTAAATTTTGGGCTTTATTTCATTGGGGGTTGCTTCATAATGAAATAATCTCCAAACCGTAAGATGAAATAATCCCCAAAAAAAATGAAAAAACCACCAAACAATTTTACACAATTTTTTTGGGGGTTATTTCATTTTTGGCCGTTGGGGGTTATTTCATTGGGGGTTAGTTCGTAGCGCCATACACACAGAGAAAATTTAGCTATTTGCCAACTGAAATTAGGTAACTACGACTCAAATTCATTTATAATGAATTTCAGACAGTTGGCACAACTTAACATTAGTTTTCACAACAAAGTTCGGTTAATTCAACAACATTTTAGTTGCAACACCCAAAATATTCAGAAATCTTATGTAAATATAGTTGTACTAACTGAATTTATAAGTTGTTACCATTAATATACACTTTTAAATTCGGTTGGCACTTTATTTCTCTGTGTGTATATATATAAAATAATGCATGATTATATGAAAACGTTTTTTACTGGGGTATATAGTTGCATTGACACTGACTTAGAAAATTTTTACAGCTTATGTCTAAAATGACAGCAGACGTGTTTGATGTTTGTGTTATATATAATTATGTATTGCATTATATCTTATCATATAAGAATAGTTTTTTTTTTTGATATATGATTGGATGGTATTATACATGACTTTTTGGGAAAACATTTTGAAAATATTATTATATATAAATACATATTGATACCCAAGCAAAAAAACTACAATCTGCACAGTGTTGGTAAAGCGTCGGCGACGGTCGACTGTGCGTTGGCCCAACGTAGGCTTAACAATCATGACAGTATTGTCATGTTACCTGATTGATAACAGTGGCCAACTGTTGTTTGAGCGAACCTGCCACCGTTGGCATAATGTTGGAAGTTAAAAAAATTTGGTACTTTTAAAATGCCTCAAATTTAATTAGTTTTGAGAAGTCATTTACATCATATTTAAATGTGTAAATTATAATAATAAATATAAAATAATAATGTTTATAATTGGTTATCATATTGGTAAAAATATTGACAAAGAATTTTGAGGGTGGCACTGGTAGAACACATGCTTTGCAAACAAAATAGTGCTTTTCTAGTACAATATAACTTGTACTATTGGTCATGGGTTTTTAAAAAAATACCATTGTGTTTTGTATGTTTGTCAATTTCTACCCGGGTGCATGTGCTATTTTATATGATTCATATATTTTTATATTAAATAATATATTGTTATATATATAACTATTTGTATTCCGGCTCTTTTGTTAAAATTGCTGAATGCGTTAGAAATTTATTACGACCTTTACGTGTTACACTTATTTTCAGTCTTTACTAACGTTTGAGTCAGCAATTAGTGCTAACAAATTGATTTAATATGTTGTTCCACACATTATAGTTGCTAATTTTTCAAATCATATGTCAATCGGATAAAGTCAAATTAAATGTGAGTATGCCACAAAATAAACAAATCGCCAACTCATCAAACTGTCAAAACAATAAATAACAATTTTGTTATTTGGGTTGTATATTCGTGAATTTATTCAATCATTATGACAAATTAGTCTCTTAAAAAAAAAATGAAATCATATTACTTTACATTGTGCGTTTGTTTCAATGAATTCTGCATGTAAGAATAAAAGATTACCAAATCTATTTATATACAAATATAATCTTAATATATGCCACAATATATGAAAGGTTGACAGTTAGCTTTTAGCTTTATATGTTAAAATTTATATGTAAATACTAAAAGAATGACAGCTACTAATTGTATACTTTAATAGACTGGCTAACTGGCAAAATTTGAACAAACAATCAGCCAACTTTATTAGCTACTTACTAACAAACTAGGCTGCCTTTCCGGTGTTATGACCGCCATTCCTGCGTTAATGTGTTTGTGCGAGCACGTGAATGTATGTGTTTATGGTATTTGGAAAAAACACAACTCCATAATGTTTTATTACGTTTATTAATTCATGTCAAAATAACATTAAAATTGGATTTACGACTACATAGTTAGACAAAAAAAAAAAAAAAAACAAAAAAAAACTTAAACACAAAAATTACCACTTAATTCTGAATGGTTTTTATTAAACAAAAGACACTATTTCAAGCTCAACAAATAAAATAGAGACAAAGGTTCTTTATGTGTAGTAGTTTGTTTAGTGTAAGACAATCCTGATATTATTAGTCTACAAAACCAACAAAATTTAACTAACGGCAATAAAACGTAACGCATTAAAGGTATGTCGGTTATTTGAGTCTTTATACACAGCAACTGTTTTTTGTTTTTTTGTTTTATTTGCTTAATGCCTTTAACAATTTGTATGAAAGAATCTGTAGGTTATCGTGTCGTATACTTAATATTATTTTTATATATATAAGACTTTCCCAACAAACTGCCCAGCTACATTAAAAGTATATCGTATCAATGTCAAACAGTATTTTCTGTCTTATATGAAGCGAATGAAAAATGTAAGTAGAAGTTTGTTTGAAAAATATATACATCATAATAAGTTCTGAATTTTTAGTAAATAAAGAAAACGAAGGAGAAACCTAAACGGACCTTCCTTAAATACACGATATAGCCTAAGGAGAACGAAAAGGGAACCTAAACGTAACTCCCTTAAATACGCGGTGTAACCTGAAGAGAACGAATGGCAACTTAAACTGAACTCCCATAACACAAGAATCCTTCGAAGTGACAAAATGAGAACCTACACTGAACCAAAAACAGGGTTAAAATCAACTAAATCCCTTGTTAAATTGATTAATGGGTGATCAATATACAACCAACAAAACCTGTCACTCATTTTAACAAATTGTTTCGTAAATGTATTTTTCGACGTTTAACTATTTGTTTATTATTATTTTGACGAAATATCGTCAAATGTGTTAACAGAAATTAGTTATTTTAACAAATTTATATAATCAAATTAATTAATTATGTTGTTGTTTTAACAATGCGCTTTATTCAATTTAACAATGCGCTGTATTTAATCTGCACTCAAAAAAATAAGTTAGTAGAAAAGTTAGTAAAACATCTTGTAAATCAGGTATACTATTTTTCAGCAAATTTTTTGCTAAAATAATGTTTTAAACTAAAATTTTAGTTATACTTATTCAGCATTTTATTTTGCTAAAAAAATTGTTGATCAATAGTATGAACGACAACCAGACTGAAAGATATACTCAGAATGAATTAGATGTCGCGGCATGCCACGATGTAGTAGTGACGAGGAAAATTATACTAAAAAGTACAACTCTAGTAAGACATAATATAAAAAAATCAACCATGGAATATTTTTTTATCTCTTATTCATACATAAAACAAAATTGTGGGTTAAAACAACTTAAATTTTGCGTTGTCACCGGCTTGTGAAAGTAATTGTCTATTAATTAAATAAAAGACAAAATAAAATATTTACATTTAATTAAGATTAAATGTGTATTTGTAAACTAAATGTTTATATATATTAATAATCTTGTGTGGTCAAATTTGCAAACAAATATGCAATAAGTAGACAGACTAAAGCGAAAGACAAAGACAAAGACATACATCTTAGGTAGATTTTTCTGTTTGCTTTTTCTTATTGCAAAAAGGCGTTGTATATGATATATTTTGTTATTTTTTCGTTTCGTTTCTATAATTCTATGCGGCATTTGCGTTCCTTTAAAATAATTGTACATCAATTATACAATTGTAGTTCAAAGATAATTTCGTTTATGTTATATATAATTATTTCTATTGTTTTTAGATATTACATTAATTCATATCGTCAATTTGGGAGTATGAACATTTTTATATTTTGTAACGTATTGTAAATTATTTTAAAAATAATCACAAAATATTTTTTATGATTTTCAGCAAATAAATTAACTAAAGTATAATTTTTCTACAAATTTGTTGAGTTTTTATCAGTCTACTAATATTCAGCAAAAATTTTATTAATTTTTAGCAAAGGTTTATTAAATTCTAATCTACTAAGTGTTAGCAAAACTTTTGCTGAATCAACTAGTTTTGTTGCTAAAAATCAGCTCGCTGATTTTCAGCAAAAGATTTTGCTGACATTAGCAATTTTTTTGCAAGCACCCTCCTGACTAAAATTTTGCTGACTCAGCAAAATTTTTTGCTGACTTTACTAACTTTTTTATTTGAGTGTACTCTCATTTTGTCGATTTATTATTAATTTTATATTTCTTTATCTTTTATATTCTATATTTTATAAATTTAAATTTTTAATTTAGAAAGGTTGAGGAGAAGAATAAACGTTTTTCTCTAAAAATTATAAACACTATTAATTTAAATCAGACTAGACTAAGTTCATCAGTGATATGCCATTTAAATTGTATTGTTATTTGTGTCTTATTATTGTCATATTGTCTCTATATGATAAATTTTTAACAACCTGCGGCTGTAAGAATCATACCAAATCAAATCAAATCATTACAAAGGTAACAATACCAAGTCATGACAGTTTAGCGATCACAGCCAAGTATGGCCTCGACTGTAAGGCAGCTAAATTGCAGTTTTTCTTCTTATTAGCTTTTTCTGTTGTTGTATATTTTACTCAGAAGTGACCAACACTAACAAACACAAATATTCTATTTATAGATTTTTTGTTTATTTTTCTAATCTTCTCCGTCCCTTTTTCACAACGTTGCCAGATTGACGTATGTTTTTTTACGTTCAGTGTTGACAACTTTTGCGTTTAAGTTGAGACATCGCCATAGGGGCAAATTTTATAATGTATTTTAGTGCAGTGTTATTTTAACGTCAATTAGACAGTCGCAATTAAATTAAATTTTTAATAATATGTGTACGTCTTTAGATAGTATATTAAAAAATAAGAATTTTATAAGAAATATAAAAAATAATAAAATTAAAAATTATAACGTAGAACGTACCCAAACCCTTATTTTTAAAAACACATGAAACATTACATTAACAAAACACATTAATTTATTTAATATTTAAATTAATACTTAATTACAATTTTTATATTTTTATAAATACACTCAGGGAACTTCTGCTTTAAAAATATGTAGTTGTTTGGGTTGTAATACAGTTTCATTATTTTTAATGTAAATGTAAGTCATTTGTAGAACAAATAAAATTTTTAACTAACCTTGTACTTCATTTAAAAAAAACAACTCACATCAAATGACTGTTTTATGATTTTACATTCATTTTTTACAGTTGTTTTTTGTTATTTAAAAAAATAAAAAAAAAAATTTGGTTTATTTTTTACTACCATGTGGTTCATTTTTACTACAATTGTTAGTCATTTTATGAACATTAAAAAACAAATGACAATGTTAGTTGAATTTAATGAAATGTAAGTCGTCCTTTTTTTAAATGAAATTTCATTTGTTTTTGACTACAATTGCTGTCGTCTTTACCAACATAATTTCCTAAGTGTAGTGTTTTTCAATATTACAGATGATCACTTATATAAAAAAAAAGTAATGACAATAATAAAAGTTTACAATTTACATAAAACAGTATGAAATTACACAAATTTATTTAACAATAATTAAAATGCACACACTTAACTATCACCTATAATTCACTGAATTTAATTAGTAATTCACAATTATTTTTGTAAAAACCCATTTAAAATAATTTTATTGACTTTTACAAATGGCTCTCACACGCTAACACGAGTAACGACGCCGCAAGACTAAAGCTGTTTTGCAAAAACTCACATCAATTTGAATAACATAATTGTTATTTTAACAATAAAATTCGTCAAAAGTTAACAAAAATTGTATGCTGATTTCACTTACGACTTTTGGTTCAGTGCAGACGGAACTTCCAGAACCACGGAACTTCCAGGAACCTTAAAAAAAACTTCCAGAACCACGCAAAATATTCGAAGAGTAAAATATGGGAACCTAAACGGAATTCCCAAAACCACGACAAATACCTGAAGAGAAAATTATGGGAACCTAAAAAGATCTCCCAAAAATATTCAACTTACAAATAGAGAAACCAGTTGTACAGAACTCTGCTATTAGAAAATAAAGGAAAAAATTACAATTGACAGATAAGATTTTCGAAAAACTAATGGTGAATATCGATGAAGTCAGGCCTTCACAGGAGCTTTAAGTAACCCTCATTATACCATGCGCGGATACAGGAAAAGGTTTTGGAGGGGGAACTTAGAGTATTTTTAATTAAATTTTTAATCTTGTTTACATTTTTGTATTGAAAAATATCATTTGGGTGGGGGAGGATTCCCCCCCCCCCCTCTGGAAAACAAGCCTGCATAATACAAATAGGCTACGTCCGGGAAAGATCCCAAAAGATTAATTATTTCATAAAATAGCCACAGTCCGATAATAGAATGAAAAATGAGTCCAAAAGGGAACGATATGGAAGGAAACGGAGAACACGTGGAATCGGAACACTTAATACATTTGTATTATCGGAACATCTTACTACGCTTAAGTTTTTCAAAAATTTCGTCCGTATTGCGATATTTCGCTTAGTTTTTGAAATACTAGCCATTTTATAAAATGCCGATTTTTTTAAAATGGCCAGTATCTCTGAAACTAAGCGAGATAGGGCAAAACGGACAAACATATTGCTCCATAAGATCATTAATACACCCTTATAATATAAATGGGCTAGGTCTGGGAGAGATCCCGTTAGACCGTTTTTTTATAAAACAGCCACAGGGTGTCGAAATATGTTTTATTTAAGGGCTGACCGGATGCGAATCAAATTTCAGTTAAAAATCAACGAATTCACTTTTTGGCTCCCGAGCTTTAAGTAAAATCTAAAAACGTATGGCATTCCGTTGGCAACAAAAGGAAATTTTTCAATAAATCAATGAAACTGTTCTTCACAAAATAAAAGAAAATTTTCTTAATTTGATACCCTGTTTTTTGATGACGTTTTTCTTCAAGCGAACGAAAAAAACAATAACAAAATACCCCGGGTTTTTAGAAGCAGGATAAAACAATTGCGCTGATGTAAGTGCTTACTATTACATAATACAGAGAAGCAGCAAAAGAAACGAATAATTTTCGTATAAAAATAAACAGACAACAATTCTGAGCATACTGTTTTCCCTAAGAAGGATGCAGGTTGTAAGCTGCTTACTCTAATCCCTTATAAGGATGCAGGTTGTAATGCCCAAAAGTAATGCTTCCAAGTGGGAATTCTCCATATAAAAAGCATGGCATATGTAAGCAGGTTTGTAAGGGATTATTTTTGACTTACTCCCTTACAAACCTGCTTGCATGTAAGCAGCGTTTTGTTACTGGGACATGCAATACAAAAACAATATACATGTATTCACTCGTTCGTGTGGCGGCGAACGTTTTGTAAAAACAAGTGCTTACTGAAAAGCTTATTTTTTCAGAAACCAGTTGTTTAATGAATGTTAGAAAATTTACATAAATTTAATTATATTTCTCCATTGATTTAATGCAAAAATTCTCTAAAATTCTCTCAGTGCAATATCGAAACTTGTCTATAATACCTCCAAATGCAAAAAAAATATATAAAATAAATTATTTGGAACATCTTTTCGGCCGGAAAGAATTATCTGCATGATATTAGTGAATTTTTGCATTGAAATTAAACTAATGCAAGTTTAAAATTTTATGAAAATATCATTTCATTAATTAATAGTCTCATGCACCTAATAAAGAAGTTTCATTATAGAACTTGTTTCATAAAAAATAACCTTTTAAAAATTTTAAGAAATATTTCGTTCACTTTATAAAGAAAAGTTACATTAATTTACTGAACACTTTTATTATTTTTCGCCCACTAAAATGTTCTCTGTGTAGAATTTATCTCCAACAATCATAGTTTTTGAGGGTTGACATGTTTATCATAAACCGCCGAAATTATTGTGCAAAACCTTTCAACATAAAATAAATTCTCTCCATTTTTTTGACAAATTTGTTCCATGTTGCAAATTTGTTCCATGATTACATCTGATATACGCGATTGTGCGGGTTTCTTCACCACTAAGTTTTTATGGTGTACGGGGAATTGTGTATGTAAAAATCTCAATAAAAAACTTATGATATGAGTTTTTAAATGTTCTTCCATATTTTTTGTTTGTTGTGTTGTTTTTTTTTTTTTCAAAACAAAATAAAAATGTTTGAAATTTCAGTCAAGCACAAAAAAAAAATATTAAAGAAATTATTTTGTCTATGAAAAATTGAATTGTTTCTTTTTATATTTATTGAAAATTAAATTAAAACACCAAGTTCCGGAATGTTACTATCTACGAAAATAATCCACTAAATGCCGAAATAACAGAGATAAGTATTTATAAGGAATATTTTTTTGTTGTTTGGCTCTGAGGCCCGATTAAATAAAAAGCGATTAATTGTTTTAATTTTTTATTTAAACGTACCTCAGAGACATACAAGAAAAACAAAAAAATGTAAAAAAATAAATATATAAATTAAAATAAAGGGTCCGCCATCTAACTTTTTTTTTCAACTAGTGCTTATTTCGAATAGTAACACTTAGCTCATGTCTGATTTGACACATAATGAGTTTTATCCTCTCGCTGAACGAATATGGTCCGTATGTTCGTAATCTTGTGAAAAAAGTGAAAGAAACTGACATCCTCATCGATAAAAGCCAAAAACAGTGCGTACACCCGAGAATATTGCTGCTGTGGCAGAAAGTGTGCGTGAAGCGCAATCAACATCAATTCACCGTCGTTCTCAAATTGAACATTTCGGAGACATCATTGAGACGAATTTTGCATAAAGACATTGGTATGACGCCATACAAAGTCCAATTGGTTGAGGAGTTCAAAAAAAAAGTTATTTGGCGGACCCTTTATATGTTCATGTATGAGTCATATGTAGCCATATACCCTAAACTTTCGGATTCGAACATAAATGACACTTCATATTTGATAATATATGATCATTTTCACATGGGATATTAAAAATTTTAATATTTGTATTATTTGGGAGAAAATGTGGTTCAATAACTGAGGTGAATGGTGAGAGTGAAAATATAAATCGCCTTGATTGTATTTTATTTTTAAACCAGCACTCTCGAGTTATAAATACAATTTCTAAAGATCGCGCAAATTTTAGGTAAATATTTTTTTGAATTATAGTGCATATCTTTTGGTTTTTAGTGAATATTTCTATGGAAGTTCAAATTTAAGGCGTATATTTACCACATTTGTGTGCATGAAAGGCGCTGCACTGTTAATAGACAAATTGTTTTTTTTTTTGCTTTAATTTTACTATCTTCTATATTTTCAATTTCCTTCATCGACTTGTATTTATCGTTGAATTACGGATTTTTAAAACGAACTGATGAGAACACTCCTTGCTTAAAAAATGCCAGCATCATATTGAAATCCTTAGACTTTTAGTTCTTAAAATTTAAGCCAAATCCAAAAAAAAAACTCCGATTAATTTACTAAACCCAAAAGACCATTGAGAATTGAGATTTTAATTCAACATCAAGTGTTCTTTATGTTGCTTCAATTTTATTTGGAAAATATGGCAGACTTGTTAGTAGGTATGTTACTAACTGTTTTATATGTTAGCATTTTACGTGACTTAATCCATTTTACACCACTCAAAGTGGAATGTTTTAACAAAATTAGACCTGCTGACTTGTCTCTAATTAACCAGAGTTTAGAGCTTAACCATAGTTATGAATATTTAATTTGTATGAATATATCTGGGGTTAAAGTTAAACTCTAATTATTTATAGAAAAGTTACTAGGCCTTAGAAAGACAAACTTACTGGTTATTCAATCATCTCTGCTGCAGATTTTGTATCCCCATACCGTCCCGCAGTGTTTTGTCCCATAGGCAAAAACCAATAATAAGACGTTGGCTCAAAGGCTTATTTTTTGAAAGACGAGAAGGTAACTCAAATAAACATGCAAAAAGAATTTCGTCTAATTGCTTTCGCCGCCAGTAGAGGGCGCCAAAGTTTGATAATATTTAGCAAAAATTACTGAACAGCAAAATTGGTTTCAGTTGCTTCACGAAAACAAATCTCAAAAATACATTTTTTTAAATACTGGTTCAAAATTTTATTTTTTGATTAAATCTATACATTTGTAGTCAAATTTAAATACATATTTTAATGTATGTTTGGAAAAAATAATTTTTGATACCTCCGAAAATCAAGTTTTGTTGGCTGAAATCTTTAATTTTGTTTAAATTTGATGGGGAATAAAAAAATTATCTAAAATTAAACAATTTATTCTTTATTTTTATGTAAGGCAATAATGTTATATAGTATATCATAAAAACAAGTGCCAGGCTTTTACCGGAAACCAAAATATAGGCGTTTCTAAAAATGCCTAATTTCACGTTTTTACCGCGTGCGTTTAACTGATATGTGTCAATATCGACTGATTTATTGTAAATTTACTATATATCAATAATATGAGTCAGTCATAAACATCATGTACCGAATTTTATCCGATTCGGATAAAAAGTTTGAATATCCATTGTATAAATTATTCTTCTAGCTCCCGATGAATTATGGTTTCTGTTGTTTCAGGAAACTATCTCTAAAATACATTTTTTTTTTTAAACTTGTTCAAAGTTTTGTTTTTTAATTACTTCGATATATTTGTAGTCAAATTTGAATACAAATTTCAGTATATGTTTGTTCCGGAAAAAATCAATTTTTTTTTTTGGTTGAAAATCCAAAAAATTTTTAAATTTGAGGGAGTATAAAAAAATGATTTAAAATTAACCAATTTTTTTCTGCTTTTGTAAGCCTATAATATTATCAGACTTAATATAAAAAAAGTGTCGGGGTTTTATCGAAAATGAAAATAATATACATTTGTAAAAATGCCCATTAGAGCGACTCAAGTTGTATGGAAGCGAAATTCGTGTACGGTGTACCCCCCTCAAAATGAACATTGGTATTTTTTATGATGACATCTAAAATATTTCGGCTCTTGCTTTGACCTCTCGTGAGCTGGACCATTTTGAAAATGGGCCTATTTTTGCATGTTTTGTTAATTAGAGAATCTGTTTTCCTTACCAACATATACAACATGGGTATCATAAGAACGGTTTTTTTTAACAACTGTATATACAATTTGTCCAAGGACAATCATCCATGTCCTTTTTTTAGGATATTCTGTAAAAAAACGGTTTGTGAATTTTTTGTTCGGGCTTGTTTGTAATAAAAATGCCAAATTAACATATTTTAATCTTTAGTCGTTTTAATTAAATACGGGTCTCAGTTTTTTTTGATATTCGTGCTAGTTCGGGTTTTGACAAAAATGAAATGGGGTGGTAACTCTTCGTTTTAAATAGGGCAATATGGGTATCAAATTTTTTCTTTTGCCAAGTACATCATCTTTGTTTGTAAATAATTTAGATTTTTGCAAATTAGATGCATTTTACACGGTGCTCTGGAATATATATAAATGCAATTTTGTGGTAACTCTAATATGATAGCGGATTTAGTTTCTAGATCATGTATGGATGAAAATAGGACTAAAGAAAGAAAAAAATGCAAAAATATAAAACCAAAGTTTCATGTATCTACGACAAATCCTTCTGTTTTTGTCCATTCGCTATATGGAAACAAAACACTGTACGACCCCTTCAAATATTGACGATTTGTGTGGTCTTATTTTTAATTTTTTACAAATTCTGTCATAAAAGTGCGAAACAACTTTTTTTTCTTTAAATCTCAATATGGTAACTTTGGAACAACAGTTTTTTTTTTTTAATTTTTTTAATTATTTGTGTATACAGGACTTCAAACAATACACGCTTCTCCTCAAAAGTAGGAGTTGCTTTAAAACAACGGCAGTATAACATGGGTTAATAATGTCAATGTGTGTGTTCTGTAGCCCATATGCTACATGTAGTACTTGCGTGTTTATGTTTTTATTTTTCCAAATTTTGTTTGTTTGTTTTTTTTTTTTTTTTGAGTGTGTGCGTGTATATGAATGAGTGTTTGTGTACTAAAATACCTTATGGGATCTGGCTTTGTAAACATGAAGTCTATAGTAAATATTTGCTTAAAGTACACTGTGTATATTGTTGTTTATTATTGGTGAAACTGTTGGTGTTTTTTTTTTTTTTTTGGTTTGGTTTTTAAATAAATAATTAAAAAAAATAATACTAAAAACCTCAACAGTAGCCATAATATTGTAATTTAAAATTATAGTTAACTAGCAAAAAGTAGAAAATACAAACGATTCTGTGAACTCTGCAAAACTTTACTTATATTTCACGAATTTATTACAAAATGCTGGTTAGTGGAGTCAGATTCTAAATACATTTTTATTAAATAACTTTTTGTTTGAAAATGACACTGAAATTTTAATAATATGTAGGGGAAAGGTCTGAAGGTTGTCATAAAATCAACGTATTGTTATTATATTCATAAATTCGCAAGAGAAAACATCAATTCACAATCCTGAGCCAGAAATAACACGAATTACAAAAAATTTAAAATTATATTGCATATATAAATTATGAAAAGTTTTTCGACCTTTAAAATTAATGACTTTATTAAATAATTGAGATCTAGGTCACCTCTTTATTTATAAAATATACTTTATTATTTTATATACCGCCAATAGTTCGTCATTCTTTGAATGACATCTTCAGGGAGTATAAACAACAACAAACAATAATAAAAACAAAATTTTTCTGCCGCTACCTTCCACTCTGGTCAACACAACATTTACAACTCTGAAGATGTCATTCAAAGAATGACGAAATATTGGAGGTATATAAAATAATAAAGGATATTTTAGAAATACAAACGTGACCTAGAGCTCAATTATTTAATAAAGTCATTATATTGTAAATTTAGAAAAGCATATAAAATCAAGTCCTTAAAAAAAGGATTGCTAACCCAAAATCCGAAATTAATTAATTAAATTCAAGTAAAATACCTGGGCTCTAATTCCCGCAGTCGTGATCGAAATAATTTCGTATCGGAATTAATTTCGATACTTCGAAATTTTCTGATGATGGCACTCGTTAAGAATCGAAACGATTTTATGTTTCAGTGTTATAAAAGGAAAATCTTAAGAAGTTATACAACACTGTAAAAATGTAAAAGACTAATGAAAAAAAGGTAAACAAAAAAACATATGCTTAATTTTCAACAACCACAAAAAAATTTCAAAGTGGAAAAATATTTTAAAAACTAATTTAAACAAAAAAAATTGAAGTTTCTTTTTCTATTCATCATCATCCGACTCTGACGAAGAGCAAGATTTGAATAAAATTAGAAAGAAAATTCATGATTCCAGCGACCCATTAAAATTGTCAAATTTTGAGTAAGTAAATAATTTTTTTTTTAATTTAATACGAATGTTAAAATTATATAATTTTTTTTTAAGATTCAAAAACGCTTTTGATTATCAAAAGTAGCATTCAATTATCTCCTTGAGGAGTTGGATTTTAAAGGACATCTGTCTACTGGGTTTCCACCAAAAATTCAGTTGGCTGCAACAGTATCCCTTTTGGCAACAAGTAGTTTTCAACACAATGTTGGAAACGACTTCTTAACTTTAATTAGCCAAAGCACTCTTTGTAAAATAGTAAACAGAGTTTTGAAGGAAATGGAACGTAAGCTATGTGGAAAATTCATAAACTTTTCTCCCCGATATAGTGATGAATGTAAAGAATACTTCATGAGAAATACAAACTGCCAGGAGTTTTGTGAAATAAATACTTTTATATAAATGCTTTTATAATTCTTTTTTATTGCTATTATTATTAGTAATTGGGTGCGTGGACGGTACACATTTTGGTATGCAGAAACCCTCTTTGAATGAACACACATTTTTAAACCGGAAGTGTTTCCATAGCCTTAACTCTATGATTGTAAGTAAAAATAATTATTATACCTATACAATGCGTAATTTTATTAAAAACGTTTCTTTAAAGATGATTCGTTTGTATGGAAGGAATCAAGAGAAAGAGATAATCTGGAAGAAGAGTATAACAATCAATTAAGAAATTTTTGGCTCTTGGGTAAATATTAGCAAGTGCCTGCGTTGCATTTATTTTTGGTATATTTCACCTAAAATTATTTATTTATATTCAATTAATAAAATTTACAGAAAATTCAAAAATATTGACTTACATTTTCTTTTTTTCCAAATTTATACTTTTCAGAAACGTTAACTCGATAGATAATTTGCTATCGAGTACAATTTCGTATGGTTGCGTTTGAGTACTCGCACGTTATCGAGTAACATCATTCGAAATTTCGATACGTTTTACTCGATAACGGCTGAGAGCATCCCAAAAGAAAAAATTTCGCACGTTCGAGTAGAATTTCGATCGCTATCGACTCCGAGAATTAGCCCCCTGGTTTAGAAAGTTTAACAAAATGTTTAAAATTAAAATAATCTCGATGTATATAAAAACAAAAAACTAATAAAACTGTAAAAAAAATATTACTTGAGCCAGATTCATTTTTGGTCTTTAAATTTTAGTACATACCTATTTGTTAGGAAAAAGCACGCGTTCAATTACTAAGAAGACAAGAATGAAGCAAAATTGATGATTAATATGTTTTTTGGTAAATATCTGGCTATTCTGAGGCTCTAGCTTTTCTAAAACTTTGGGTTCTGATGAGAACTTTAGCCAGATCGAAATCAACCTGGCTAATATGTTTGATTTGCTTCAATTTTGTAAATATACGGAGGTTGAAAGCTCGTTATAAATTAACGATAACATACAAATAATCGTGATGTATATAAAAATAAAAAACTAATAAAACTGTAAAAAAAATATTACTAGAGCCAGAGTAAAAACTGAAATTTTTTTATATAAATAGAACATTTTTAGTCTTCAACGTTTAGTAACGTCATAGTCAGGCACGTGATTTGACAAACTTGAAAACTTAATACAAGTCGTTAGTAAATAACAATGTTATTGATAAATTTAATATAAAAATATTTATTTTTGACTTGGATCAAATAGGAAATTTGTTAATATGGGTCTCGAACCTTAAAATTTAATTAGAAAACATAGCCTGCAAATGGCCGGCTATCATTGTTTGAGTCGATTTTCGACGAAAAGCAATAAATAAAATCATTTCATAAGAGATTTCGAAGTCTTTGACTTAAAATATAATCAAAAAATTGTTTGAGACAATGCAAACTAAGAATTAAATATGTCTACACGGAAAAAACTAAAATTGAGTCTGAATTAAAATATTTGTTGATTCAGTAAAAGTTTAACTGAATTCGGTCGTGTTGATGTAATTGTAGTAACAATTAAAATAGTTTGTATCTATTTAATTAATATTATTTTCAATTATAGTTTTATTCACACACACAGAAAACAGTTTCATTGCTACAACCGAATTTTTGTAGTCATGTGTACTATGTTGAAATATTGTTGCTGATCTGGTTGTTGTAACTGAATTTCTATAAGACTAGCTGATACTTTTAACCGTACCTACCGAATCAGAAAATTATGATTGTTGGACCAGTCGAAATTATTTTGTAGAACCTATCAAATTAATTAAAATAATACACCGTTTCCATTCAATTATAATAATTTTTTTTTATATTTTTATTTGAGGAAAACTTGAAATAAGTAAATAAAATAAAGAAAAAAAAGTTAGAAGATAAGGTATTACAGATATATAACTAAAGTCTAATAGCATTTACATGTTAAAAAAATTCCTTAAAGAGTTTTTCTTTTTATAACGCATAACATCAGAGATTTCCCTGAAAAAATAGCGTACGAATCTGCAAGTTTACTAAGAGATACATTTTAATGCGATTCATTAAAACATGTTTGTAATCTTTTTAAAGGGCCCTTTAGTGGAAATATTATCAACCAAAGTTGAAACTTTGACATAATATAAAACTTACACGGTTAAAGATATTTTAACAGTTAAAGTTTCCATGAATTTGTGCATTAGATCTATGAAATATCACTGGAACTCGTCCATTGAAAGTTTTTATTAGATTTTTCTATTTTTTCATAAAATGTAAAGAGGGAAAGAGGGAAAGAGAGAAGAGAATTCTCTGCATGATATCAATGAATTTTTGCATTAGATCTATGAAATATCACTGAAACTCTTCCATTAAAAGTTTTTATTAGATTTATGCATTTTTTCATAATGTGAAGAAAAATTTAATTTAATTTATTAAAAATTTCATACGACTTATGAAAATACGACTTATTAAAAATAGATTCACTAATACTATGAAGCTTTTTCATGAAGTTTATTCGCATTGGTAAAGAAAACTTCATCAGTTTATTGAAAAAGTTTAATTAAAACTCGTCCAATAAATTCTCTGTGTGCATATTAGATTTTGGAATTGAGCTAGAACAATATTCTAACTAAATATATAAAAATAGAGAAATTCCGAAAAAAACAATTTTTTTAAGATTTAATACAAAAATTAAAACATTTTTAAAAATTTTTTTTTAGTGCAGGAAAAAACAAAATATTGTTTATTCAATTTTTAAGCAACAACAATTCACACTTTGTTCAGCAAATACTGCGTTAATGCGCCTACAAAAGTAGGCCCCAACAAAAGTAGATTTAAAGCGTTAACTACTCTTGTAACGTAGATTTCAGTTGAAGTTTTGTGCATTTCACTGCAGGAACTCCGAAATACAGAGGTGGTAACATGCAAGCACTGGCAACCTGCAAACCTTTACCCTACTGATTATCCAAGACAACAAGAAAGTTTGAAAACATATTTCTTAAAGATTTTATTATTTTTATTAGCACGCCTAACAAGTAATTCCTTCTTTTTTGTCTTTTTGTTAATGTCTGCAAAAAAAAAAATACGGAAAACTCAAAGACATTTTGCAATTTCCTTTTTAGTTGTTTCTTATTCATACAACTTTAGTTGAACGTTTTTTGTATTGAAGTTTCAAATAAGTTTTATTTGTAACCAAAAAAGTTTTTTCTTCCTTCGTTTATACTAATGTCTAGGGCAACCAAAAAACAGCTACAACGTTATAGGCGCTTAAAAAAAGCTCGAAAAACAGTAAAATAAGCCGTTTAAGTATAAAAATAAGCTGTTTAATTTAAAAAATAAACGTTAAATTTAAAATATTTTTATTTAAATCTTTACTACATATAAAATTTGTTCTTTGGAACATCGTCGGTCAGCCAAAAGTGCAATACATAAATTGTTTTCTTAAGCTTCCAAGTTCAAAGTGCATTATCAAAATATTATTTGATAACACAACAGCATGTTATATTAAAGTTTCAACCTTCAATTCAAAAAATAATTCCGACAAATACAGATTGCTAAAAAATAGCAAAAAGCTCCAAGATAAAAGCTAAAATAAGCTTAATTTTTTAAAAAAAAGTCAAGAACATGCTAAAATAGGCAAATATCCAAAAATAAACTAAAAAAAACTCTTAAAAAATAACTTAAATCTTTCATCACTTCATTATCAGAATTTGTATTTAGCCCAAATAGTTGTATCGTTTCAAAAAACAAACAAACTTCAGCTTATTGTTGGTTGCCCTACTTATGTCCTTGTTTCATTACTTTCAGCCAAAAAAAAATATTAAAATTTTCTTGTATGAAACCATCTTAAATAGTAGTAGTTGTTCTTTATTTTTTTTTTTTTTTTATTTTTATAAGATACAATTATATAATAAAAGTTTACATAAATTATATACTTAAAAAAAAAAAAAAAAAATATAAAAGAACTTTCGACTTTGACAATTGTCGTCAGTCGGATGAGTGATTTCTGATAATTAAAAACATTTTACATTTTGCATTTGTTAATAATTAAATTCATTAATTAAAAATTTTCTATATTTGATAGCATTGGTAATATATTTTACTAGATTATCCCAATTTCTAAAAGCGCCATTAAGAGTTGCAACAATGAGTTCATTTGGTAAAATTGCATATCCAAGATATTGTAGCCGAAGATGTTTTAATATTGGACATCGTCCCAAAAAATGTTGTATGTCTTCTGTTTCATTCAAGTTACATAATGAGCATAGTCTTATACTATTAGATGTGAATCTAGTGCCATTTAGCTCTATCATGTCACAACGCGCCTTAAATATCCACATTATTGTGCTTTGATTATGTTCATCAACCATATATTTTAGTCCTTTCGTGTGATCAAGGTACTTATAAAATCTGTCAGTTCCCAAAGCACTCTGAATATTCTCTAACTTAGTTGACAATCTTAAATTTTCCAAAAGCTGATTTTTCTTGAGATTCCATTCTGCATATGAAGAGGTCCCAAAATCCCAAATTATATTAAACTGATCACTAATACGAATCAGATTTGTTACCCATGACAGATTCTTCTCGATTAGCTTAATAGACAGTTGGTGAGGCAATCTACTAGCTTCATATTCAAAAAGAGTGCGCCCAATATATCTAAGATGGAGATCTAATGTATATAGATGCGCGTCTTGCATATTTGTCTCCAACATAAGTGCATAAGTTGGTGTAAATGAAGGTAGGTTAAGAATTTTTTTAACAAAATATCGCTGTAGCTTATTTACTTCCTCAAAAAGAGAACTTCCCCACACTTGCGCTCCATAAGTTTGAATAGAGCGGCATACCGCTTGGAATAGTTGCCATTTTGCCCGAATAGAGATGTTATGTTTGGACAAAAAGCTACTCCAAGTTGCGTTTATACTATTCTTGGCAGCTATATTTTTAATCTCAATATGTTTCTTAAAAACCATTTTAGGGGTAAGTGTCATTCCCAAGTAACAGAAGTTGGATGCAATCTTTATCTCATTTCCATTAAAACGCCATTTTTCTTGGTTAGATATTTTTCCACCATTTCTGAAGACCATTATCTCGGATTTACTCAAGTTTACTTCAAGATTCCACTTTATACAATATCTTTCCAAATTAATAATCATATTCTGTAAGGTTCTTACATTATCGGCCATAATCACTATATCATCAGCATAAAGTAGCAATCTTATGTTAACACCATCTATATGAAGACCTCCACATAAAGCATCATGTAGGTCATTTATATATAACGCGAAAAGCAAAGGTGACAAAAGACAGCCCTGCTTTACACCCGATCTGGTCTCAAACTCTTCAGACAGCTCCTTTCCCGTCCAAACAACAGATTTAGTAATTCTGTAAATAGCTTCTATAACATTCACAAACTTTGTTGAAACTCCCATCTCATAAAGCTTATAAATAAGCAATCTTCTTGATATTTTATCAAACGCCGCTTTAAAGTCAACGAAAAACGCATATACTTTCCTTTTTTCATAAAACTTTAAATGGACTATTGCAGATAAACTATATATATTGTCTACCGTGGAGTAGTTTTTCCTAAATCCAGCTTGATATTCTAATAGGATATTGTGTTTATCAGTCCAAGAACTCAAGCGTTCATTCAGTATACCCATCATAATTTTGGCAACGCAATTCATAAATGAAATACCGCGGTAGTTATTTGGATCACTGTTGTTTCCCTTTTTATAAATTGGATAGATAACGCTAGTTATGAATTTATCATCAGTGATACCTGTTTCCAGAATAGTATTATATGCTTTTGTCAACTCCTCTAAAATGATACTGGTGCATTTATAAAAAATTCATAAGGAACTCTATCTATTCCTGGTGCTTTATTACTTTTAGTTTCAGTAGCATTTTTTGAACTTCAGCCACAGATATTTTTGCATCTAGATCGGGGTCTTCTTTCAATTCCGCTACGTAAAAAATATCATCACATAGCTGCGGCGGATTTAGCAGATGATCAAAATATGTTCTAAAAACTGCTGCAGTTATGTTTGGACATGGATTAACTATATCTCCCCTTATTTCTCTAGCTAAGTTCCACCATTCCTTACTATTATTTATTTTACATATTTTAAGTTCAAGACTTTTATAGTACAATGATTTTCTTTCTTCGCATATGTTTTTATATTTACGATTTGCAAATAGATATGCCTTCTTCTCAATTTCATCAGACGATCTTCTGTATGCTCTTAGTAGTCGAAAGGACTCATCTCTGGCTTCTAAGCATGACAGATCAAACCATTTATCTTTGAAGTTAACTGATTTTGTTTTTAAATTGTTTCCAAAGTTGCCAGATGAGATAACTATTAATTCCGTTAAATCATTTAACTTAATTGCTGGATTCTGTTGCCTTAAAACGTCTAAATTGTGTTGTACTTTTCGCTGGTAATTTTCCTTTTTATTCTCATTCCACCTCAATTTAGGTAGTAAACCGCATGTTTGCACTTCCTGTTCATCCATATCAATTTGTAAAACCAAATGAATTGGTAAATGGTCTGACCAAATATAATTTTCTACAAAAAAACCATCCACGTGTTTAAGGAGATCATTTGAAATAGCACACACATCGTTAACTGATTGTCCAACATTACTTATATAGGTAAAATTCCCCATTTCATCACCTTCAGTTATGCCATTTAATACAGTGATTCCATAATCATCACAAAACTCCAAAAAATGTTTGCCTTTGTTATCCACCGTTTTATCTTTAGATCTTCTAACACTTTGCCCACATTTAAAGGTAGTATAACAAATTCCTTCATATATTTGTTGAGTTTCACCAATTCTTATATTCAAATCGCCAATAATTAATGGATTTACAATATTTTTTTCTACAAATAATCTCCTTACGTCTCCAAATTCTTTTTCCCAGTTCGCACTACGCAGATAAAGTGGTATAATGGTAAAGATTTCTTGTTTAATTTGTATATTTATTGTGATTACTTCGGATATTTCGTTAAAACTATGCTTTAGACCTGACTGTATAAGACTATTTTTTACTGCATACATGCAACCTCCAATACCCCTTCCAAAATTACTTTGTCGTTTTGCGGGTTTCCAGAATAAATCAAAATTTCTAAAATATTTCCTGAAATTGTTTAATTTGTTTTCCTCAACATGGGTTTCCAGCAATATAACAATATCAAAACTGTTTATATAATTAAAGAACTCACTGTACAACAATTTGTTTCCCAACCCGTTGATATTATATGATAAAATATTAATATTTGGAATTTTTTTACTTTTTTTAAATGTATTATCAATGCTTATCAAATTAGAATTACAATTTTCTTTAATTAGTTGGACATTTTTTAGTTTTTTGAATTAATTTTTAAAAGAATTTGAGAATAGTCTATGTTTAAATTATTAACAGAATCTTCTCCATATATATTTACCAATTTTTCACCCGCTGGTTTTTCTCCACACATGAGTATTTTGCTGTTGTTCCAATAGAACCAGTTGCCATCAACCACCAGTTTATCTCCTCTGACGCTAACTTTCTGGCTTTTGTTGTACAATAAAAGGGATTTGCGCAGTTCTAACATTATCTTTTTATCTTGTTGACGCTCCATGGGTAAATTACGATCAATAAAGATAGACGTCCCAGCAAGTTTTTTTGTACGCTTTAAAACTTCCACAACCATTCCAGCTGACCTCATTTCAACCATTACGGTCATTTTTCCGTCTTTCTCAAATAACTTATTTGCATGATCAATCTCGATTTCCTTATTTAGCACCATTTTTTCTCTCAAGACTTTTTTAACTGCGGCAATTATATTTGTTTGGCATTTTAAACCCCTAACAATAAGTTTTTTTCTTTCCCAAATCTTCTTCTATTTGTCTTAATCTACGTTGGTCAGCATCTCTACTTTCCTTTAGCTTAATAACTTCATCTTTCAGTTCCCTATTTTCGACTTTTAGCATATACACTTCGGTTTTTACCTCATTTATATGCTGTTTGACACCTTCAAGATCATCTTTGGTTGGCAAGTTTATCATTTTTTCGTCTAATAGTGCAGACAACGAATTTGTCATTAGTGCCATAAGCTCTGTTGTATGAATATTACCAATAATATCATTTGTTTTTGCTGTTTCGGGTGAGATTTCAACCAGTCTTCTTTTCGAATTTTGCACAACTGAGCCCACTGTGTTATTAACTTCTTCATCTTCAAGCATAATGAAAGGGAAAAATAATTCTGATATGGCAACACTATGTTAAAAAACCAATATTTTGTTAGAACGAGAGCAGCTGATTTTTGTTTACAACACGTTTTATTTGTTTCGCTTGCTTATTGAGTGATGTTGAATTTAAACTTTCCAGTGATTATTTATAAATATTAAAAAATTTATAAAATTAAAATGTGAATTTTAACCACAATATGGCATACAACTATTCACAAACAACAACACAACGACTTTATGGGGCTCCAAACTGATTTTGTCAAGTTCCGGTAATACGCAACCTTTGTAAGTATGGATTTGGCCAAGAAACTTCAGGACAAGCAAAAACACACGTCTTATTGCCACAAACAATCACTCAAATATATAATCTTAAATATGTAGTACGATATGCAATAAGACATAATTACATTTTTTATAATTGAACTGTTTCCAAGAAACAGATGTTAAGTGCTCAAATGTGCATAAATTAAGTGTTCAAATGTGCATAAATGTGCAGTTATCAATTTTTGCTCTTCTAAAATTACCATTTAAATATTTCCCTCAAATAATTGGAACTCAATTCTGGGAATTGTACGTGAAAGTAGCCCCAAAAAAAAAGAACTTCTGCATCATTCGTTTTGTCAAGTTGGCTACAGTAATAATTTAATAGACATAAGAATTTTTTGGCTTAAGGCATATATTTAGCACTTTTTCTATATTTAAACACGGTTATATCTCGGTATACCGTACGGAATATCTCTTTTGTGTCTGAAGCAAAGTTGTAGATATTGAATAGGAGAAAAAAATGCGGAACAATCCTACCCGAAAAAAGTGCATGCGGTGTCTTAAAAATCGCAAAAATGCCCAGTTTTCCCCAATTTTCAACTTTTTTTGCTCAATATCTGGATTACAAATCCACAAATATGCTGGTTTTTTCTTGATAAACTTTGTTTTGCATAAAAATAAAAATTCCGATCTTTTCTTTTTTGAAATTTTGCGAAATAATAAATTTAACGCTTCGTCGCTTCCGAACCGTGCCATGCACTCAAAAAAATGTAATTTCGTCCAAATTACAAGGTTTTTAATATTATATTCAAATTTATTGTTAAACGAAACGCCAAAAATACACAATGTTGCATTTTATTGAGTCAGAAATTTCAAAAAGGGCTTAACTTACATATTTTAAAACTTTCTAGTGAACAACCATTTCCAGCAAAATTAGGGTGACGTTTTCGATTTGATTAGTATTAGTGATTGTACTGATTTTTAGCAATAGAGTGCTGAGAACTTATGAGTTTTTTTTATTACGGAAAGTATTCTGAACCAGATGTTTATTCTACATTAAAAAATGTTTAATCTGATGGAAGCCATCATTTTTTTTTTTTTTTCGATTACAAGAGCTTATACTCTGAGAGCTTTAATATTTTAAAATCTTGTGCGTTTTTTGAAAAAAAAAACTATTCAGTACAAAAAAAATATTAAGTTTTATCTCTATAAACACTTTTTAGAATTGGAATATTCTTTGGAATGAAACGGTTGTTTCAATTAGCTGATTAAAAATTTGTTTATATAAATTTATTTATATTTTTTATAATCTCTGGATATTTTTGTAGCAAACATCCCCCTTGATATCGCTGTGTTTTTAAGAATTGGTGACAAAATTTAAAATTCTTTAAAATTTATACTGATTTCATATTAGAAAAAGAAATGAGCACCCTATGTGTAATAAATATATACTTTATGGACGTCTAATTTATCTGAAACTAAGCTTAATTTAATGCTAACAATTGAATTTCATTAAACATCTTTTAATTTTTTTTTTAATTTTTATACAAATTGAATTATGTTTACAAATTTTTTTTATTATTACAAACAAAAAACTGAAAAATAGCCGAAATCGTGGATTTTCTAATTTTTATGTTAAAAATTTTTTCTAGTTAAAAATTAAAAAATTGCAAAAATATATTGGGGAATTTGTTTAGTTTCCAGTTACATGTCGGTTTTATTGTCTATTTAAACATGCGCGGCTCCAGCAATTAATATAAAGGGAAATTTCATACGCCTCAGTGTACAAAAAGCAGCAAACATATGCAATTGTACATCATGGAGTATAAAATGTTCCTGTATATTAATTGCTGAATCTGCACATGATTAAAAGGACACTTCAAAATAATGACTAATTGAAATACATCATTTTCACTCGCATTTCTTAAACTATTTCACCAACTCCATGGATTTGAGACAAATTTTTTTTTCATCTATATAATCTTAATTTTATTCAAAATAAACAGTTTTGCAAGTCTGAAACTGTTCTAAAAATTTTATCCCGAAACTGGATTTAAAAAGGTTAAATTATGGTATTAAAAAGTGTCCTAACAACTAGCCAACTTAAATTTCTTCTGCATTTTATTCTCAATTTTTAATAAAACTTTTATGTACTCCGAATATAATTTATACGCCTTTGTTATTTCATCGATTTTACAATCTTCCTTTCATAAATCTTTTAAAAATATCCCAGTTGAAGCAAAAAATCGTTCAAATCCACTTGCCTCACTTTTTTTTTGTGTTTTTTTTTTGCTGCCAAACAAAGTTTACTATTTTAAAGCCTAAAAGATTTTCACCGTATGCAATATTGCACGTTATAGAATCTAAGACAATTTTAATTTCATTCCATGCTATTATAACTTTTGCACAATCCACATTTGAAAATGATAAATTTTTTTCTTTTGCGCTCTTTATATAAGAATTTGAAGTGTACATTTATTTAGAATATGACTTGGTTGCAATAGTTTTCGAGTTTTCACTTCACTTGAGAGTATTTTTAGTTGGTCACGTTTTGTACAATCATTTGTACCCACACGTCGTATGAGTAATATTAATTTGATTTCATATCACTCATACGTTTAGTGGATCTCTAACAAAATATCATCGATAGATATGATTTATAATTAAAATAACAAAATGTTTTAATGCATAATGTTTTTTTATAAATAACATTAATTTTATAATTAACTTATTTATTTAACCATCTAATTTCTATAAAAATTGGCACCATGAAATTTATTAAATAAAATTATAAAAAAATACTAACAAAACTTATTTTCTGCACTTTTTCTCTTTATTTTTCTCTCTTTTTATGTGTGTGTGTGTGTATGTATCCCCTACAACAACTACTACTACCACTTCTATAAAAATAAATAAAATGTCATACTAACACCAACCATATGAAAAACAACAAAAATAACTACTACTACTACTACTACTACTACTACTACTACTACTACCATAAAATATTACCACTACAACTACTACAAATCGTATTTATAAACCACACAACTACAACAATATCACGTTCATCATTGTTACAACCAAACCACAACTAATCATTATATTATTTCGAATATATAAACTTTATCACTTTCTATTTTTCTCGTTTTCTCATCACTATCTCTCTCTCTATGAAAAATTCATTACTCAATTACTAATGATGAAACCGTCAATATTCGACATTTGTATTTTTGGTGGGGAAAATAATATGTTTGATGAAAACCAACAAAAATCTTTGTTTATGTTTTCGGTATTAAATTTCTTTGCCTTCAATTTTTTTTTTTGGTTTTGTTGTGGATTGTGTTGTTGGATTATTTTCTCGTTTGTTTGTTCTCGAGATTAGGCTATTACGTGCCGAATTGTTATCGCTGAGACGTAAAGGAGCTTTAAGAATTGGTGGTGGTTTGATAGGAAATGGTAGTGGTGGCATTGGTAGTAGTAATGGTATAACAACAGCAACAACAACCTTATATGATGGCTCGTCAACAACAATACAACAGCAATATCCGCAACAGCAGCAAGAACTATTGCAGCAGCAGCAACAGCAACAATATCAACTAGAACAAAATAATCATAATTTACCCACTCATCATTCCCTGCTACACGAATCAAATCGTCATTGTGCTCGTTGTAATACAGAATTGGGCCGTATTACAAATCGTGGAGCACCCTGTCGTGTCTGTAAATTAAGAGTTTGTAAGGCCTGTCGTGAATTCACCACACGTACCACCGATTGGGTTTGTGTAGTTTGCCATAAACAAATGTAAGCAACAGTTTTTTGACAGTTTTTTGTCAGTTAAAATTTTTTCAATATCATTTTAGTTTTGTTTTCTCCAAAATTTAAATTTTTTTATGTATGATTTGTTGTTGTTTTTGATGTTTTGAAACAGCATGATTTCAAAATTGGTGTTCAAATTGATTAGTTTATGTTTGAAATTGCAATCATTTTTTATTTTAATTTTAAATTTGTTTCAGAAGATTACAAAAATGTTCTAAATTTTTGCATTAGAAATACAAAAATTGTTTTTTCGGAAGATGCCAATGAAACAATTGTATTGTTTATCATAAAAATGAAGAAAACTTTTTGGAAAGCAAGAAGTAAAATCTATATGACAATATTATATTAGATTTAACAAAAGAATACAATTTTTTGCCTGATATAAGAAAATGACTTTATAAATAAAGAGAAAAGTATTTCAAGAGAGTATTTCAAGTGGATAAAAAAAATGTGACCCAGTGTAAATAACGTCCAAAGTTCCCGACTATATTATGTGCTATATCGCTCTTATATAATTTTAGTATGCCGATCAAGAAAACAAAAACAGTTTTATATCTGTTGGAGTATTTTTGAGTTGTTACCACATGATTCTCATTAAAATCGATTTGTTTTTCGTACACCAAAGGCAATTTTCTCCGATATTTGAATAATCAAAAATCTATAACTTTTGTTTAATATTTTTACCGCGATTTGTTCCACATTGTTGTTAACAAATGTATATTAGAGCGACTCAAAAAAAAAAGTGAATTTGTTACCCTTCTGAAAATAAAGCTTGATATGTTTTATGATGATTCCCAAAATATTTTGGTTCTAGCGTTGACCATCCGTGAGCTGGACCATTTTTAAAAAAGGTATTTTTTTCAGATTTTCGAACTTTTTTGTGGTATCATCGAAAAGAGGTTTTGAAGCAGCATCCAATGGTATATAAAATTTGACCACTTGCGACCTACTAATTGAAATATTTAACTAAATACATATTTTCGTTTCGGTGTTTCATACAAATTCTACGTATTTGGAAATAATGTTCTTCTTTTCTAATATTATACATTTATGGTGCACCTGTCATCAATAGATTATGTTTTTAACTAAAAAATTAATATTTCAAAACTTAAATATATCTCACAGCATCCTACATTTGAAAACAGATCTTTTGCTTATCACCAGATTATTATAATTGAAAAATGAAAAAATTTGATACCCATATTGCCTATAATAAAAAAAGATAAAATATATCGCGATTTTCGCGTTTTATGTAAATAATTACAAAAAAAAAAATAAATAAACATTGTTTTAAAACAGATTCAATTTGAAAAGCAGAACATTATTTCCAAATACGTAGACTTTGTATTTCAATTAGTAGGTCGCAAGTGGTCATGTTTTATATACCATCGGATGCTGCTTCAAAACCTCTTTTCGATGATACCACAAAAAAGTTCGAAAATCTGAAAAAAATACCTTTTTTCAAAATGGTCCAGCTCACGGATGGTCAACGCTAGAACCAAAATATTTTGAGAATCATCATAAAACATATCAAGCTTTATTTTCAGAGGGGTAACAAAAGCACTTTTTCTCTTGCATACAAGTTGAGTCGCTCTAATGTACATATCAAGAGCTTTACACAAATTTAACATATAAAGTCCGTTTCATATTTATAACCCATGTCTTAAGTTATACTATGCATCTCTATTAAATGAATAGTTTTTCACGCGAATTCCCTGGACGTGATTTTCCGAGAATTCCCGACATTTTTCAATCCCGAAATTCCGGGAAATACTACGGGAATTCCCGGGAATTTTTTTTTTCCTAATATTATTAATAAACACACTCTACCAAAGTCTTAATGAAATTTTTCACAGTACTGATGAAGTATTCTACACAAAGTGAATTAAAAATTTATTTAATTTTATGAAAAAGATTCACAATTTTATTGAAATAAATTTTAATGAAACCTGAAGAGAATTACATACTCCTAATGGAATATTTAATAAAAAAAATTTTATTTTTCAAAAATATTTATGAAAAAATGCTTTAAATAAAGGCCTCAAAAACTCTTTGAGAGCAATGAAAAAGCAATATCAAATTCAAAGTCACTCAATAACGAATAACTTAAATTAGTTCTGAGGGTCCTTATTGGTACCAATCGTATAAATTGTTCGAATGTATATTTTGAAATCGCTATTAGTAGGCATCGACTTTTGGGTATCAAACACTAATTTCAGTCTACTTGTTAATAATCTTTCGGCTGCTTTCAGCTATCTAATTTAACATTTTTCTCAGCTACTGAGAGATTTGCAATTCTGTTTTTTACAAATTAATATGTATTAGTTTACATTGAGAGAATTATCTTTACTTCAGTAATGAATTTCTTCATAGCTTTAATAAAAATTGTCACTGGAACTAGTCCATTGAAACTTCTCATAGAATCATTGAAACAGGTTTCATTCAAGTCAATGTTTATTAAATGTTTGTGGAATTAATGAAAATCTTCATAAAACTAATGAATCATTCCAACAACGAAAGGTTAATAGAATTTCTGAAACCCTTTAATAAAGTTCCTTGAAATAATAATAAAAATCTTCACGAATGTCTTGAAAAATGCTTTGGAACTAAGCCAATGAATAGCTTCATATGATTTTTTAAACAATTTCATAGAAGTTAAAAATTAATACAAGGCTATATTGAAATAAAAAAGCATTTTATAAAATATGTTGAACACTTCAGAAATAAATCTTAAAACTAAAGTCTGAAAAGTATGAAAATTAATTAAATTATGATATTTTATGAAAAAATAAAAAAGTAAGTCTTTGAAATAAAATCATAGCTCAAAAGAAATTTTTCATTATATTTATGAAGAGATAATTTATGAAATCGAACGAATTCCTTTTATGAAACCATGAAATTTTATGAAATAAAGTTTATGAAAAATTTCTTAATATTAATCAAATTTCTTGGATATAATGAAATTGTTTATTGAGTCTACGAAAAAAATTCTATGAAATTGCTTCATTAATATAATGAATTCTTCCAGTGTAGTTAAGCATTCATAGAGAATCCTCCCAATCGACTTAATTGATAAAATCTTATAAGACTTAATATTTTCTTTCTTTGCGGGTACAGTGGCCATTTCGCTTTGTGACAACTAAATCGCTGATTCAATGCAATCCAAATGTATATCATATGAAAGCTTTTAGTCCGCTTACTTAAATTTTATGGAGCAAACAAAATTTTCATATTCTCAAACAGCATTCTTATATAAAATGTTGAATTTTGCTAATTTAGAAGTATTTAATATACTAATATGAAATAATTATCCTTCATGATAGTAACGAAACAATTTCATAGAATTTTTTTCGTAGATGCAAAGAAGAATTTCGTTATATTCAAGAAATTGTATTACTGTTACGAAAATTTCATAAAAAAATTCGTCCGATTTCATAAATTATCTCTTCATAAATTTAATGAAAATTTTCTTTTGAGCTATGAAAGTATTTCAAAGACTTATTTTTTTTTTTTTTTTATTTAGATTTTTACAGGAAGAAAAAGAAAACATTTTTATTGAAATATTTAACGGGCACAATGGATATGCCGCACTGCCACAGTTTCGTCCGCTCCAAGGAATCGTCGGTAGTTAATTTAATTGTCAATTGAAAAACATTTTACTTTGTGTCGTAGTGAGTTTTAAGCCCACAGACAAACAACAGGCAATGACTCGTAGCATCACCTCTTAGCGAGTTGAGCGCCAGCCGACACAGCGCTGAGTGTGACTAAGTGGAGTTTTGTTTTAATCAGAAGAGACAGAGTTGACTAATACCTATGAACAATTTGTTTTCCAACTATAATACTTCCTCATCTTAATTCGAGTTTTTTTTTCATAAAATTTAATGATTTCATTACTTTTCATTCATTTTAAACTTAAGTTTCAAGATTTAATTCTCAACTGTTCACTGCACTTCTATGAAATTGTTTAAAAAAATCATATGAAGCGGTTCATGGGTTTAGATCACTGAAGGGCATAAAGCATACTATTATATTTACGCTTGTGTGTGTAACAGCAAAATACGAAGTTAAATTGTTTATGTTGCGTGTCGCGATCTTGCCTCAACAAGAGTTTAATAACAATTGACTGAGTTTTTTTAACACAATGAGAATAAAGCAACAACCGAACCGACGTCGCGCAAGCAGCTTTTTCTAGTCTAACCTCGCGGGGGTTGGAAATTGTGAGCATGCCTCTCACTGGCTTAGATCCAATGCATTTTTCAAGACATTCATAAAGAGTTTTAGTATTACATACATCTTCTTAATATTAAAAAAAAAACTTTTGAAACATTTTCAAAAATTCCATAAACTAGTCATTTTCAGAATGATTCATTAGTTCCATGAAGATTTTCATTAATTCAATAAACATTTCATAAACATTAACTTTAATGAAACCTATTTCATAGAGTCTAGTTCCAATGGACGAGTTCCAGTGACAATTGTCATTAAAGCTATGAATAATTGCATTACTGAAGTGAAGATAATTCCCTCAGTGTATGTTGTGCTTTCAAAAATAATGGCGGATTTCTTCTTTAGTTCTTATAAAGGGTTTGCCATCTAACGTTTTTTTTTTTTAACTAGTGCTTCTTTCGTGAATGGTAACACTTAACTCATGTCTGATTTGACAGATAATTAGTTTTATCCTTCCGCTGAACGAATATGGTTGTGTATACGCTTGAACAACGCTGGGAAATATTGCGACATTACTTTCAAAATCATGGTAATGTTGCAGAATGTGTGCGAAAATCGCGTACGGATTTTGGAAGAAGAGAAGCACCGTCAGCTCCGTATGTTCGTTATCTTATGAAAAAAGTGAAAGAAACTGGCATCCTCATCGATAAACCAAAGCGTGAAAAGCCAAAAACAGTGCGTACACCCGAGAATATTGCTGCTGTGACAGAAAGTGTGCGTGAAGCGCCATCAACATCAATTCACCGTCGTTCTCAACAATTGAACATTTCGGAGACATCATTGAGACGAATTTTGCATAAAGACCTTGGTATGACGCCATACAAAGTCAAATTGGTTCAGGAGTTGAAGCCAACTGACCATCCAATGCGTTTTCGCTTCGCTAAGTGGGCCTGCGATCGACTTACAGAAGATGCCGATTTTGCCAAAAAAAATCATGTTTTCAGATGAAGCTCATTTTGGTCTTGGCGAGTAGGTAAACAAGCAAAATTGTCGCATTTGGGGCTCAGAAAACCCGCACGCATACATTGAAAAGCCGATACACCAAAAACGAGTCACTGTTTGGTGCGGATTTTGGTCCAGAGGCATAATTGGGCCATTTTTCTTCGAAAATGAGCAAGGAGTGGCCGTTACAGTCAATGGCGATCGTTATCGGGCCATATTGAACGAATTTTTGTTCACAAAAATTGAAGAGGAGGATATTGGCAACATTTGGTTTCAACAGGACAGCGCTACGTGCCACACAGCCGAAGCTACACTCGATGTTTTGCGGCCTGTTTTTGAAGATCGCATTATCAGCCGCAGAGCTGATGTCGTTTGGCCACCTCGGAGTTGCGATTTGACACCGTTGGACTATTATTTGTGGGGTGCCGTCAAAGATAAGTTAACAAACCAGAGACAATTGACGCTTTAAAGGACAATATTCGTGAAGCAATTGGTGAAAAACAGCTGCACACAATCGATAATGTACTTAAAAATTGGACCGATCGTGTAGGCTACTGCATGGCCAGCCGAGGCAGCCATTTGAATGAAATTATTTTCCATTATTAACCGGAAGGATTGTACTTTCAAATAAAAAAAGAAATTTGAGAAAATGTTCAGTAGTTTTTTTTTTATAGCATTTTCAAAAAAAAAAAAAGTTATTTGGCGGACCCTTTATATGACAATATATTAATGGAGTGTATTTTAATATTTTGGTATTGAAATATACATTTTGGAATATGAAACGTGCAAAGAGATCTATAAATTGATGTAAATTTTATTACATCAGAGGCAACAACGCTGCTATTGTGGTTAAAAGTATACCAAAATATATTTATTTAGAATATTGTTCTACCTCAAGTCCAAAATATAATATGATATTGTCATATTAGATTTTATTTGTTGCTTTTTAAAAAGTTTCATCGTTCTCATAATACACAATACAATTTTTTCATGGGGAACAATATTCTAACTAAATATATGAAAGTCCATAAGAACTATTTATGTGTTTTTAATACAAATATTAAAACATTTTTGTGTTTCAAAATACTTTTTTCTAAAAGTTTTTCAAAATGAAACTGACGGCAGATATGGGTTAAATATATTCAATTAAAGTAAAAACATTGAGCCTCATTTTCACAATGTCCCGTTAGCTACTAACTGGGACTTTAATTGACACATTTGTTGTTGTTTTCCATATAAATTTTCAATTTACCTAATTATTAAATTTAAATTGGACATTCAGTAATCGGGCATGAATACCACAAGTTTGTCTTCTAAATCTAACATTTCAATATTGTGTGTGTGGTTTTTTTTTCTTGTAAAATTTTCAATATTTTTTCAACTCGTGCACTCAACAGACAGCTATCAGTAATATGTCATTTGATTGTTTCACTTGTGATTGTATAGTCACTGACATTTAAAAAAAAAACAATTTTGAAACAAAAAATGTTTATTTTTACTTTTTCAATTATGTGTTTTTTGTGTTATTACTTTGTTAAATTTTTAATGCAATTTATTTGTAACATTGTTAAAACTTGTTGTAACTTTTTTATTGTTCAATGTTGTGCGTGTGGTGTCATTAAATCTTTATGTCCCAAGTAAAAAAAAAAATCATATGCGGCATTGTCAAATTATATATAAATTAGAAATGCGACGAAATTTTATCCGAAAAATGAGAACATATAATTGTATATATTTGTCCCCATACAAATTTTTGGGTTTTATACATAATTGTATAGAATTAGATATAATTTGACATTTTTAGATAAAAGTTTATACAAGCGTTCGCTAGTTTTTCTCAACAATTATATCAAATAATATATTATATCAAATAATATGTTTAATTAAGATTTGCTAGTTATTTTGCGTATTTTGACTTGTATTATTTTTACTGTTTTTTTATGAAGGTGGAACTCTGAAGCCGAAAAATCAAGGCTCTATTTTAACAATTTAGCTCCGAACTGTGTAGTTTCATCAAAAAATTTGCTTTTCTCAAATGTTTTCACTATTAAAATGCATAAATATTTCTGTTGTTCGTTTATTTGAACTCTTAGCATATGTTAAACTTCTTATTCTAAATTTCTTAGTGGTTAGTTTGTAACATATCAAAACGTGGATCAAAAAGAGATATGTTGAGAAAAAGGCTCGACCCGAAGGAGCTAGAGTCGTTCTTATAAATAAAAGTCTATTTTTTTTAAGTTAACGAACTCATAACCCACAACACCGCAATTATATAATTGTATATTAAATCATTTAGAAAATATTGTTAATATGGTACCACATATAATTAAATGAGGCTTTGCAGTGGACCATATATAATCATATCTGAATTCAATAAAACAAATATCCAAAGCATTGCACCTCATATATTTCTATTTAATTTTGTATGGAACAATATATGGCCTTATAAAAAACTATAAAAAAAAATATCATATCGCTCATTTACTTCAAGAACGTCACAACTCAAAAACATGATTTTTGAGTTAATGACGCAGAATTATTCGTTATATCACATATAATATTGTGTAAAAATTCGTATTGATATCTTGTATACTCACCTCTTAAGAGCAATTGTTTCGTTATTTTTTTCTTCAAGGTGGGAGTAAATTGAAAACTTTAAACTCGTTTTCTACAAAATCGAAATTTTTGAGTAATGATGTTATTGAAGTAAATGAGCGATATATAAAATATATGCGCATTTATGTTGAAATATTGTTGCAATAGTTATATATGTATATGTATATTAGCATGTCCCTTATATGGGTTTGTTTTTTTTTTTTTTTTTTCAAATATGATATGCATACCCTCTAATATTGTTCGAAATGGTCTAGAAGAGCTAAATTACAAATATTAAACCTTTTGGACAATGTTAACCCATGCCAAGACTCGGTCAAAGTTTAGATTTGGGGTCATATAAGGCTATGTATGGAATTTCTAAAAAAAAACTTTTGATAGACAAATTTAATAACAACATTATGAAATATGATAATTATTATAAAAACTACCCATCTGTAGCCAATACTAACCCTTTCTGGCCCACGTAAATTTGAATAATACAACAAAGAAGACAAACTTCATACGCTTATCATGTGCATGATTTAATTTGGTTTACAATTGTTTTAGTATTTCTCTTCTTTGATTCTACATAAACTTAAAGTAAATATTCTGCAACAGCAGCAGTGGCGACAGAAATAAGTACAAACTAACGGTTGTTTGCTCAGTTGAGCAATTATCATCATTTAATATTAAAAAAAATAATAGTTATTGTTGTATTTCTGCATAATTTGTTTTCAATGCTATTGCTTTTGCTTTTTTTTTTATTAAGAACTCGAAGCATCTACAAAATTGCTCGCAATTTACAGGTCTCTTTTGTGCAACGTTTATTCATAAATGCTTTGGATTTATTAGTAATTTACAGCTATTCGCTGTTTTGTGTTGTGGAACATTTACTTATTTTTAATTGTGAAAAAACCTTCAGTGCTAATTGAAATCATTAAGATCAACATGTCTCTCGCGTTACGCAGCTCTATCAAAAAAATATATTTAGTGGGAGATGTAAAACATCAAATAAATGGAACAAAGCTTCCATCAAATAGACAAGTTCTATCAGTTTTGTTTTTTAATACTCGTCAAGTAAAATTAACAGTTAGTGCAAGTGCAAATCTTGTGATTCGGGAATGCGTGATATTTTGGGAAAAAAGTAGACTTCCCACCAAAGCTTTTCCAAACAGTGTTAAAAAACTTACAGATCTGCATAATGTTTGGAGAAAACTGCAAAAGGGATCAAAAAATACAACTGATGCGTTTAAAGCCCGTGAAAGAAAATTCGTTGATAATTTGGATAACTTGTTTGACATCGCACATGCTGATGCATTAACTGCAATAGCAATTGAGGAGGATAGATTGTTTTTACAACGACAGAGAGAAACAGGTCGCCCGGGTCATTTGGCAGGTGTAGATAACATTTTGGCTGAAAAAGAGGATCGAAAACGGCAAAGGGAATTGGCATTTGAACAAAGGCGCTTAAAAACCGAAGAAGCTACGACGTCTAATGCTTGTTATGTTTTTCCATCAGATGATTCCACCTCAGAGGACTCGGATAATACAATCTCACCTGTTTTACCACTAAAAAAAGAAGAGGTATTAAAAAGACGAGGAAGAAAAGAGTTCCTTACTCCAAAATTGGTATCAGCTTTTGATAGATGCCAATTGAGTGTTAGAGATGCAGTTTTTATTGTTCAGGCTACCATGGAAGCACTTGGCCATAATATCGATGATTATCCAATCAACAAATCATCTATTCAAAGAATTAGGGTAGAAAAAAGAAAAGAACGTGCAGAAGCTTTAAAAAGTGATTTTAAAAGTAATATTCCAGAAGTTGTTACATTACATTGGGATGGTAAATTAATGCCTGCTATAAATATAAAAAATGGCAAGGAAGAACGATTACCAGTACTTATCACTTATGGAAAAAATGAACAACTTATTGCAGTACCAAAGTTAGAAAATTCTTCCGGCAAAGAGCAAGCACAAGCCGTTTGGTCCTCAATAGTGAACTGGAATTTAGAAGACAGCGTGCAAATTTTATGTTGCGATACAACTGCATCTAACACTGGTCGTTTTAAAGGTGCTTGCGTACAATTAGAACAAAAGTTCGACAGAGAATTATTATTCTTCGCTTGCCGTCATCATGTATATGAGCTTGTTCTTAAAAGTGCTTTTGAATGTAAACTCAGTGAAAATAAAGTCGGGCCCGACGTAACTCTTTTCAAAAAATTTAAGGAGAATTGGAGTAACATTAACAGCCGCAATATTCAATATTTTCAAAATGATATAAATAAACATTTTTCGCCTGAAAAAATTAAAGATCTTTTAATTTTTTATTCAGCTCAATTAAAAAAAAAACAAACAAGAAATGATTATAGAGAGTTAATAGAGTTGTGCATTATATTTATGGGTGGAAATACCGACAACAAACTAACAATCAGACCACCAGGAGCAATGCACCACGCACGTTGGATGGCCAAGGCGATATATTCGCTAAAAATGTGTCTGCTTCAATCAGAGTTCAGTTTAACAGACCAAGAAAAAGACGGATTACTTGCTTTGAGTTTGTTTATAGTCACAACATATGTGAAGCCGTGGATAACCTGTCCGTCAGCATTAAAGGCGCCGTACCAGGATTTATGTTTCCTCAAAACATTGAAACAATATGAAAACATCGACAAAGAAATATCGAAATCAGCTTTCGGGAAGTTTTGTCAACACTTGTGGTATTTGTCGCCAGAATGTGCCATATTTTCTTTATTTGACAATGATGTGGAATTGGAAACAAAGGCAAAGATGGTGGCAAACTTTAGTAAAGAAAATGTTTCCAATAATATAAAACGCTATATTCTAGATGAGGGAAGCACTGATTTTTTATTAAGTAAGCACATGTTACTATTTTTAATTGTATGTCATTTATTAACTTTATTTGTCTTGCAGAAAAACAAATGTGCGACTTTATAAACAACAAAAGCAAAGATACTCTTATAAATTTGAAAATACCAGATGATTTTTTAACAGTTTCTCCCATTTTATGGAATGAAAACGCATCATATATAAAAGCCAGAGAATTTATTTCTGATCTGAAGCCAATAAATGACGTTGCTGAGAGATCGGTAAAGCTCATGCAAGATTTTCACGGTTTGATCACTGCAGATGAAGAACAAAACAATGTTTACTACAATGCGTGCAGGAGCACAGAAAGTTGTATCCGGATTGCAAGAAAGACACTCTCAAGAGAAAATATCCAAACGAATAATTCATACATAACTTTGTTCCATTATAACCATAACAAACTCCCACGTGAGCGTATATTAAAATTTTAAATTCTGGCATAAATTAACGGTAATCATTTTGTTGATATTTCGTACTAACTTATGTGTAAGAAAGCATTAGAACACAATAAAAAAACCCTACATGTTATATGATTAATAGCAGTTTAAAAAAAAAATAATGTACAATAAATAAAAAACTGTATGTGTATGTAAAATGACAGTTTCTAAAATATGGGAAGCTTGTCTTCTTTGTTGTATTATTCAAATTTACGTGGGCCAGAAAGGGTTAGTATTGGCTACAGATGGGTAGTTTTTATAATAATTATCATATTTCATAATGTTGTTATTAAATTTGTCTATCAAAAGTTTTTTTTTTAGAAATTCCATATATAGCCTTATATGACCCCAAATATAAACTTTGACCGAGTCTTGGCATGGGTTAACATTGTCCAAAAGGTTTAATATTTGTAATTTAGCTCTTCTAGACTATTTCGAACAATATTAGAGGGTATGCATTAGAAAAATTAAACTTTCATATATAAGGGACATTCTAATGTATATATAGTCTATACTAATAGTATAAAGAGGTAATGTTTGTATGTTTGTTTGTTTGTTTGTAGAAAGTAATCTCCGTAACTAATCATACGATTTCTAAATTTTTTTTACCAATATTTAATTTGGTCCTCCAGGATGGACATATATCGTTCCGGATTTTTTTTTTTTTTTAAGTTATGAGCGGAAACATAAAAATAATCTATATATATAAAATACAATGTTTGTCCTCTATAGACTCTAAAACTATCCAACCGATTTGGCCCAAACCGGTTTCATTTGAAAGGTTATAGTCCAAGTTAGGTTTTCAGCTATATATATTTCAAGTGGGCGTGGCCCCTCCCACATAAATTGAATAACATCATATATCTTGACTATTGTGATAGCAAGAGTTTTGAAACATTGCAGTATCCCATATGTTACTGATTTGAATAATCAGGAAGAAAATGGGCGTGATCGGACCAGTGGGCGTGTCAGCTCCCATACAAAGTAAATATTTAATATCATATATCTACAGTACTATAATAGCCAGAGTCTTAGAAATTTGTGCACGTTGATTATTTGTTAATGTGAATAGTCATGGGAAAAATGGGCGTGATCGGACCAGTGGGCGTGTCAGCTCCCATACAAAGTAAATATTTAATATCATATATCTACAGTTCTATAATAGCCAGAGTCTTAGAAATTTGTGCACTTTGATTATTTGTTAATGTGAATAGTCCTGGGAAAAATGGGCGTGATCGGACCAGTGGGCGTGTAAGCTCCCATACAAAGTAAATATTTAATATCATATATCTACAGTTCTATAATAGCCAGAGTCCATACCAGTGGGCGTGGCAGCTCCCATACAAAGTGATTATTTAGCTCAAAGACAAAATTAATATTAATATTAAATATCTAGGGTTCTATATTAGCTATATAGCCTTCAAATTTTGTACGAGTCCATCAATTACAAATATTAGTAGTCGCACTGAAAATGGGCGGAATGGGATAAATGGGCGTGGTACCAAAAGCAAAAAACAAATAAGCATTAAAATAAATTATCACATTCAAGACTTTTTGCAAGGTTATTTAATAATGTTGTTTAAAATTGTTTTAGCGTTCCTCATAGTCCTAGAATAAATAAAAAAGGTAAAGAAGTAAACAATAAATTTTATGATATGGTTTTAAGTAACAATTCAAGTTTAACAGGTACACTTAACATAAAAAATATATTTTATTGATATCAAACTCTTAAATCGGTTATGTAGTTCCGAAGATATTTACAAAAAACCTATGTTAATCTTCAAGCTATGTTACACGAACACAACAGCCTCATCCGTCTATTCAAAACAGCCCTAGACCAGATGGCGACATATGAATTTACGATTGTCATAAGAGCTGGCCAGACAGCGGCTGGTGAGCATGAGCGGCGCTTTAATGCACCGGTAATAGGTGACGTCGCAGTTGCTATGGCAGTTGTTTTCAGCTATTCATTTTATATACTTCAGCAAATAAAGGCGATAGAAGGACAAAGAGGCGTTGGGCTTCCCATGAAATTACAAAATTTTAAAATGATTTACTAATGTGAATTTATTTTTTTTTTAATTATTTATTTGCGTAAAAGAAATTTCTTGATTTAAAGAATTAATTACAATTAAAATTTGAAGGCAAAACAACGTTTGCCTGGTCAGCTAGTATTATATATTAGGTATATTAAGTAAAATTGCATATAATAGAATATAAATAATAATAATGCATATCAAAACTTATGAAACAACACACAGCTATTGGATACAAATAGTTGTGCTTTAAAATATTTTATGATGCAAGTAAGATTATTCAAGTTCAAGTTCAAGGTCATTTGTTTTTTGTTAAACAAAAAACCGTGCAATGTTTATTTATTAATTAAAAATTTCTTAATGCGCTAATTTAATGCAGACTTCATCTACTGACAGGTCATTACATATTTCATTTCACCGAAAATCTTCAGAGGAACAATGTAGAAGGTGTAGAAGATTTACGCAAATTTTGAAAGAAAAAGATCAACGCTTTACCCGTATTGTTTTATTTACTTGATGAGTAGTAAAAAACAAAATTGGAAGAACTGAACCAATTCAAATGGAAAATAAAATAATTTTTAACTAAAAACAGTCTTCGTGTACAAGCTAGAATCCTTAGTCACAACACACTGTGTAGTTAGTGTTTATTAAATATATAACAAATATGTATATATGACTATATAAATTTATACATTGAAACATTTAATAGCATAAAATGATATCTGAATATACATAAACTTTTTTTACTTGGGGTATTACGAATAAAAAAACTACACAAGTTTTACATATAAATATACATTTCACTATGTTGAAAGAAAAGTATAAATGCACTTTACCATATACAAATCGATGGTCATAAGTTGATATCTCATAACTGACAATTAATTTCCAATGTTACTTTGAAACGTATGGGCAAAAACGCGAAATTGAGCGAAAACGCACCTTAACTTCAACATATATTGATTAAACTTAAAGGCTTTCCTTTAAGCCAAATTTCATAAAAATCCGCCCATACGATTCCAATTTAAGACGATGTCCTTTACAGGTGTTCTTTTGTAATCCTGTATGTCCTTACATCAAAATTAGAACTTTTTTAAAAGCTTAAGCTTCAGTCTTACTTTGTGTTTAAAATCAACGGTTTCCCGTAAATATAAATATATTTTCAAGATTTTTAAAAATTGTGTTCATTTCAAAATATGTATTTCTTAAATTTTACGAAATTTTAACTTTAAAGCTTTCTCGCTTCCAAACCGTGATATGCATACAAAAATTTACTTTTAAATAAATTGTGTGAATTTGGTTTTCTCTCGAAATAGCTTAAATTCATAATACAAGTCACTAATTTGGCGCACTTATGGAGAATTTAAAATAACCCGCCTGGAAGTGGGCTTGCCGGTTAGAGGCTTAATGATTATATTCAAAAATTGCTCCTTACTATAATTTTTAACGAAAAAAAAATATTACTATTATCGTAATAATTATGAATACGAAATAAATATTTCTTGTGCATAATTCTTACAAAGCACTGAAGAAACTAAAAATTGGATAAAAAAAAGTTATGGGCAACGTATTTTTTATATGTTACTCATAATAATTATGAATCAACTTTTTTAAATATTCCTTAAAATTAAGCAATTTTTTCGATTTCCAAAAACTTCATAATAATTATTTTGGGTGCTAACAATTAATACAAATGACTAGGAAATATCAAAAAAATTACAACTTTTTTCTTTCACCGCTTTACTAAATTTTTTAATTATTATTTTCATATACTATTTCGCATTTTAAGGATTTCTAATTTTTTGTCTGATTTTTACGCAATAATGCAAATTCATACTTTTTCTGTTTTAAACATTTTTTCTTTCAATTGAAACTTGACAACAAAACAAATTCTTAAATTGTCTAAAATTGAAGAAAACATCATATTTAGACATTTTATTTTCCTATTTTTTTATTACAGTTATAAGTGGAAAAAAAAAACTTTTCCATTAAACCTTAGAAGTTTGAACAACTTTTAAAGGCTGCTCTCTAACCACTCGGTTATTTATGAGTTGTACACTGATAGAATTATCCTTCATGATATGAATGAAAAAAATCATAGAATTTTTTTCGTAGATTCAATAAAGAATTTCATTATATCCCAGAAATTTTATTAATGTTAAGAAATTTTTCATAAACTTTTTATCATAAAATTTCATAGTTTCATAAAAAAAAATTCGTTCGATTTCATAAATTAGATCTTCATAAATTTAATGAAAATTTTCTTTACAGACATGAAATTATTTTAAAGGCTTAATGTTTCTATTTTTTTTATAAAATTTCATATTATTAATTTTCATAGATTTCAAACTTTAGTTTTAATATTTAATTCGCAAGTGCTCACCATGAAGCGTATTATTATTTTACTGTAGTCTTGTATTAGTTTTGGACTTCTATGAAATTGTTTAAAAAATCATACGAAGCGGTTCATTGGCTTAGTTCCAATGAATTTTTTGAGACATTCGTGAAGACTTTTATTAATTCAAAGAACTTCTTAATATTACAAAATTTTATGAAACTGTTCCATAAAGTCTATAAACGCTTCATTGTCGGAATCATTCATTCTATAAACGCTTCATTGTCGGAATGATTCATTAGCTTTATGATTTTTTCATTATTTTACAAACATTTCGCAAGCATTAACTTTAATGAAACGTATTTCAAAGATTCTATGAATAGTTTCAGTGACAGTTTTCATTGAAGCTGTGAAGAAATTCATTACTGAAGTGAAAATAATTCTCTCAGTGTATATACATGCAGCAAGAACGTGAATGATATTATATATTTATATATTATAATTTTCCCACAACACTAACTTGCTGGATTGTTGTGTTGGCGTATTGATTTACTTCGATACAACTTTTACAGAATAACTCTAGGGTCTCAGGTTCAAATCGCGGATTAGATTTGATTTTTTTAAATTTGTTTAACACAATTTTTTTTATTTATAAAAAATTACATTTTTTTTAAATATTTTGGTTTGAATTAAATTGATATTTTTGTCAAAAGATATATTATTCTTTTATGGATATTTTTACAAAAATATTAATATTTTTTAAATTTGTTTTTGTGTTTTCTCTTATTTTTTTTTTATAAAATTTTATATTTTTTGTTTTTATTAATTTGGCATTCATTATTAAATTTAAAACATTTTCAACAACAACATTAACGGCAAAACCCACCACAACATCAACCGCAATAACTACCACTTGAGACAACTTAGACTTTACAACCAACAAATCTTAACTCGAGAAAATCTTTTCTCCTACCGCATCACCATTTTGAATATTCTCAATACTAATCATCCTTGTCTCAAGTAGTGTCAGTTACGAGTTGTCAACTTATGATCATCGATATGAATGTATAAAGTTTTCTAGTACTATTACCAATCCTACACTTAGGGAAAAATTTCATCATATTGATGATATTGTTTTATAAATCGTTTGACAGCAATTATTCTTCATATTTATGAATTTTTCATAAATATGATAACAAGTTTCATAAAAATATATGAAAAATGTTTTATAGACCATCATCATTTCATAAAAAAGTTTCATAAACTTTGTGTAAATAACTTTTAGATTTTTATTTAAATTTAAATTTTTTATTTTAAGTTTAGAAAATATCATTTCGTCAGCTTGCCTACAAGTAGGGATATGTGTTATTCGACAGGTTTTCAGGAGGCGAAAAAACTGATTTATATTACCATTTTAAAATATTTCATTCGCATCATATGCTTAGTGATTCTCGGACTCATTTACTAAAATATTGTATTGAAAAAATCAGGATTTAATCTCTGGTACAGAGCGGTGCGTGTTTTCTAAGAAAAACTACACATAACAGCTTTTGAAGGAGCCTTTTTTAAAATATGCATATTACTGTTTGTACACATAACACTTTTTGTTTATAGCAAAATGTTAAGTTTGTTTTATATGAGTTTTTTTTTTTAAAGAGAAGCAACACTCAGGAAATTCTTCGTATTTATTAATGTGTTGCTTTCTTTGGAAATTGGATAGTGGAGAGATGAAAGGTGGGGAAAGATGAAGGGCTTCAAACATGGCAACACTGCAATTGCGCGAGATGATAAGTCTTAGAACAGTTGTTGCTCTCCACCTGATGGAGAGTTGGCGAACTTATTGAAGCTTTTTGGTTCATAGCCCTGATTCATTATTTTACTTCGGTGGGGTTAAGTGCTATGGGAACACCGAAGGTGGGAGCTGCGATACATATGAGGGATAAAAAACTCATACATATTATTTTTCTAAATTGATGTTGCCGTCACCGGGAATCGAGCCCGGGACCATCTGTGTAACAGTCCACGCACTAACCATTACACCACAGCGCCCACCAATAGATCTTCTTGCTGGCACAATACAAATATGTCAAAAAAACAAATGAGCTACTGGCAGGCTAGCCAACGATGTGCAATTAAGACGTGCTTACTTATCTCAAATTAACCAAAGCTTAATTCTTAACCATACCCAGAAAATTTGTGGTAACAGATTACCTCTGAACATGTTCTAAAACAACTTCTTTTACCACCGGTTACATGGAACCGGTTCTAGATTAGGTTCCTGTGATTCGAAATGTAAGGTGTCACTGTCCCAGAATCAGTTATATAACTAGTTCCAAAACCGGTTCTAAAGCAACCAGTTCTTGTTTGGAGGTAAAGAACCCATTGCAAATAGGACAAACTCCATATAAAAAGAACCAGTTGCAGAACAGAAATTAGAACCTGTTTTAATGCAGTGTATGTTGTTCTTCAACCAGTTATTTGGATTTTATTATTTGGCTGGGTAATTATGAATGTCATATTTGTATGGAAATATTTGTGGTTAAAATTACACTCCCCAGCAAAAAATAGTGCTTACCCAGAAGCACTTCCAGGAGGCAATATTTAATTACCGAGCGCTTTCAAAGCAAATCCAGAAGGCATGATTTTTTTCGCGATGTCCCACTTGGTATGTCTCTTTTAGGAAGGTGAAAATCGCTTCTTTCATGTGCTCCAAGAAACAATAAATGCATGCCTTTATAGGCAATAAGAAGCGCTTTTTTATATTGACAACATTAATGGTTCATTATATACATTCCTTACTGCATCATTGTAACCATTATTCACTGCTTCAGAGAAGGCATTTTGGGAAGCACAACAGAAAGCCTTCCCTAATTGCTTTATTGTATGCAAGACGTTGAAGCACTCTTTTTGGAAGCATACAAATGTAGTAACTGCTTTCCAAATCCAGATTATTTTTTTCTGGGGCTGGATATTCATAGAAAATTTAATCGGCTTTACACTTTTTTAAAACTCAAAAACTTCCAGAAATTATATGAAATTCTGAAACATTAGTTAAATATTCTTTTATGTGTTCTTAAGTTTTAGTAGAAATTTTTGAATATACAGTGGAGTTCAGTTATAACGACCTCGTAGGTATTTTGTTCGTTATAATCGAAGTTCACTGTAAGTGTGGGAAATATTTTTCAAAAATTATTTAAACTTCTGAACTTTTTCCTAGACTTAATATTAAAGTTTTTTACTGTAATATTCATTACGTGTTTTAAAATTTTTATTTCTTCTTGGTAAATTTTTAAGCAACAATCAAATTTTTTTTTAAGATTAGCAGCACATTTTTAATTTTAAAGTCTTGATTTGTTTCTATGTTAGTTATAAGAATGAAAATTTGTATGTATGAAAATCCATAAATGAGTCCAAAAAATGAGTTCGTTATAAACGATGTTGGTTATAACCGTATTATTTTGTATGACATATGTTAGAAAATGCGTTGGGACCTGAAAAATCCTTCACTACTATAAAAAAAAGTCTGCTATGACCGGTGCTCGTTATAAGCGAACTCCTCTGTAATATGAAACGTTGCATAATATGTATGACACATTTCTAAACATTCTTGAAACTTTCGTAAAAATTTATGAAATATTTAATAATATTTATGAAATATTTCATGCAAAATTATGAATCTTCATCATATTTATGAAACATTTTATAAATATTAACAAGCCTGTCATCAATTTGCTCTCTTATGAAACAACTTCATCATTTATATGAAGTGTTACATTGGACGAAAATCAATGAAGGTTCTCATCATACTTATGAAGTTTTTCATAAATATGATGAAGCTTTTTCCCTGAGTGTACCTACTACGATATCTAACTTTCATGCGTGTTGTAAATTTTACGTGTACAATTTCAATATTTTCATCAGCAACAAAGTATTCGATTTGTATGCAAAACAACAAAATATGTACATATTTACGGGAAACGTTTTATTGGTAAAAGCTTAAAATGGAAATTGTACACATTTTAATTATATTGCCAAATATTGTTAACTAATATCAGTTAATACATAGCTATTCGGGAAATCACTTTCACTCTTTTTTTTTAACTTTCAATTGGACTCTCTTGATGGGTTCCCTCCGATTTTAATGAAATTTAGATATGGGATAAAGGAAAAAATGAAGACATTTTTTTTTCTTCAGCCAAAACTGTGTGTCGACAAATGGCAGTTATTTTTAGCCGTCCGAATTGACCAGCAGGGGGCCTAGGGGCTCAATTATTATTTACATAACTTTTATTAAGTCACAGCTCCCTATAATCGTGAAAATTTAAAAATTGCTTCGGCGGAAAATGTCTGGTCCTCAAAGGGTTAAACGGACACAACATTCGATAATTCTTTTGGTTCTGGTCCTCAAAGGGTTAAACGGACACAACATTCGATAATTCTTTTGGTTCTGTTTTAATTTTATCTAAGCTGAGTATAAAAAAGTAGGATGTATAAAAAAAAATGTATCCTTTACGGATACATTGGTAACCCTGTGTAAAACATTTTCATTATTAGAGCAAGATTTTTTTTGATATATGCCACAAACTAAAGCATTTGCAATTTTTTCAATTATTTTCCGAAAATGCCATTTTTGCTACACCTTGCCATAAAATGCCATTTTCTACCTTCTTGCAATATTTATTAAATTTTTTTTTTATAAAAATGCTCTTTTTATCCATTCTACCTTAAAATTGCCAGATTGTAGAGTGGCATAATTTATGCGTTTAAATTTTGAAGATGCCAATTCACTTATTTGCTAATTGTAAAGTAATATTTATTAAGGTAAGCTTAATATTTAAAGCCTAGTTTTTGTGATGTCAATTAAACTTCGTTTAGCTAAACTGACAACGAATTTTGTCCACCATTTACAATTTTATTAACAAACATTTGCCGGAACAACTTTTTCTAGTTCAAAATTTCGGTATTTACTGAAATAAAGCAAAATAAACAAAATTCCAATAGCAGTATTCCAGTTACAAACTGCGTTAAAATAAGATTAAAGATACGCCCATGTCCCTACTTTAGAACGTTTTGCAATTAGAACGAATTTGTGAAATCACACGAAATTGAAATTTGGTGTTCTCAAATCCTAAAAGCTTTCGAAAACTCGAATTTTTTTCAAAATTATTATCGAAGTGCCAAAAACATATGGTTTTATGGAAAATAAAAAACATATGGAAAGTAAAATGCTTTTAAGAAATGCTTCTAACATTGTTGTCAATTTGTTTGAGAGTTTTCTAGAATATCAAAACAAAAAAAAATGTTTCTTTAAAACAGTTTTTTAGAGTATAAACAATACAATCAAAAATACAATAAAATCAGAAATAAGTAAAAAAAGTTTTAAATTTTTAATATTAAGCTCCATTTTTTACATTGTAATTGAGATTGTAATTTATTAGAAAAAAAGGGCATTCGTTTTACTTTCGACCAGGCTTTTTTACACGAATAAAAAATATGGAAAAACGTTCTGATTTAATCGCAAGAACACCGAAAAATTCTAAAATTTTCACTTTCGCTCTGATTTAAAAGCCGTATTAGAGGTGATAATCTACTTCCTAACTCGGCATCAGTGTCGTGTTATATAGGTTTTATATTGTTATCGTTTTTGGCTCCATCTCGCCAAAATTTGTTACAATCAATGTATCCTAATTTAAGTAAACCTTGAATTAAAGCTGAAAATATTATTGTGATAATTTCAATGAAATTTGTGACGTTTTAAATATGCTCAGTGATGATGATGCAGAGTCTATACGCAATGCAAAATTTATATTTCAAAACCCTGGAATAAAATTTTATTTAGCTTATATAAAAAGTAATTTCGAATGCCTTTGTTCAAGACTCACCAAATTGGCAACAAAAGGACTTTCTATAAATGAAAGTTTAGATGTTATAGACTGCGTTAAGGAAAAGATTAAAAATGCCAACAACAAAGAAATTATAGAAAAATCTAATAAAGTTTTCAATCGAAATAAGTGGCCTACAAATTTTTTAATTTTTTAATACGAATGAAAAAGATTCATACATTGAAATTACACACGGAGAGAAAAGAGCATACTATTATAATTGCAATGCCTGACAATCATAATATGATCGTACCAATTATATTATGATCATAAATGGGGATCAAATCGTCCTCGGTAATCATAATATAATCAGCCACAATCATATATATGGTAATTAGGATCATAATATGATAATTTCTTGTCCGCAATCATGTTCAATCATATTTTTTCTCTGCGTGCATGCTTTTAAAAATGCTGCAGTTACATCTACAGATGTGGAACTGGTTCTTTCAGTAAACTCAACTATTTTATGTGACAATAGTAGATCGTATTTTTTTTTTGATAACTTGAAAAAACACATGATTGTACTATGCAATCAAAATTAAATAAAGGAAAATTGAATAAAACGTTAATATTTATTTTAGAAATATGGATGTTAAGAACAAGAATAAACATTTTTCTCTAAAAACACTGTGTGTAATTTTTTAAGTCATGGCAAAATAACCATATACGGACACAACTACGTGATAAAAGACTAAAAAAAGACCCGTGTCTCCCGATTTTTCCCAAAGTCATCTCCTCTTTTGTTTATGGGCCGCCAAAGATTTGGGGCCTCGGTATCATTTTTGCAAAAAAGTGATCATTTTCTCAGGCTCATATCTTTACTCTCTATGGCAAAGTTGTAGCTCTTGTCATAAAGAACAAAAATTGCGAACATATAAAATCAAAAAAACTTCACCTTCCAGATCAAAATCGCAAAAAACTTAAAAAAATTCGATTTTTTTTACCTTTTTTCCCGTGTTCAGGTCCATAGGTAGCAAACCGTTCAAAATTCAAGGAAACAATCAACTACAAAAATTTACCTAAGATCTCAATAAACAAATTTCTAGAACATATAAACTTCCTAGAGATGATTCTTAACACTGTTTAGGTAGCGCGCAAAAATGAAAATTTTTTTAGTTTAATTTTTTTTTTCCTTTTTTCTCCTGTTCAGGTGCATAGGTAGCAAACCCAATTGCCAGGAAGTTTATATGTTCTAGAAATTTGTTTATTGATATCTTAGGTAAATTGTTGTAGTTTATTGTTTCCTTGAATTTTGAAATGTTTGCTACCTATGGACCTGAACACGGGAAAAAAGGTAAAAAAAATCGAATTTTTTTAAGTTTTTTGCGATTTTGATCTGGAAGGTGAAGTTTTTTTGATTTTATATGTTCGCAAATTTTTGTTCTTTATGACAAGAGCTACAACTTTGCCATAGAGAGTAAATCGAAATTCTGAACGGTTTGCAAGATATGAGCCTGAGAAAATGATCACTTTTTTGCGAAAATGATACCGAGGCCCCAAATCTTTGGCGGCCCATAAACAAAAAAGGAGATGACTTTCGGAAAAATTGGAAGACACGGGTCTTTTTCTTTTAGTCTTTTATCACGTAGTGGTGTCCGTATATGGTTATTTTTTTTCGTGTTGCACTGTGAAATTATAAACACTATTAATTATCAGACTAGACTAGTTTCTGCCTTTTTATGGACAGGCGTCATCAGTGATTTTCCATTTAAATTGTATTAGTATTTGTGTATTTATAATTATCAAATTGTCTCTATATGCTAAATTTTTCAACAACCTGCGGCTGTAAGAATCAAACCTGCGCTCATCTTACATTACAAACGTAACAATACCAAGACATGACCGTTAAGCGATCACACTCAAGTATGGCCTCGAATGTAATGCAGCTAAATTGCAGTTTTCTTTCCTATTAGCTTTTCTGTTATTGTATATTATATTCAGAAGTGACCAACACTAACAACACAAATATTCTATTTTTAGATTTTTGTTTTATTTTTCTAATCTCCTCCGTCTCTTTTTATTTTTTTACACATTTTGCTTTGCTATTATTTTTGCCATTCCTTGTTCCATTTTTAATGGTTTTTCTTTCTACTTTGCCTGCCATTTTAAACGTTTTTCGTGCCAAAAAAAACTTGCCCTGGTCATGATCAATGCATTTCAAAAATGTTAAAGTTTACAGTTTTTTACATGGTGGGTTGAACGGCCTTTGAAAGTTTTCGTTTCACCAATTCCACATTTTATTTAAGTTCCTTTTGAATAAACGCAACAAACAAAAAATCAAAAAAATTTTTATTTCTGGTAATTTAAACTTACCCCAATTATTTTATTTAGCAACACGTGCCTAAAACACATTATTCAACCTAAACTAAAAGCAAAAATGTGCGTACAAACCTTAAACAAAAGTTCATTGTTAATTAGACAAGATCATGATGTCAAGTACACATTACAATATACGGAATAGTATTTTATTACTACACTTAATATGGTTGAGAGTTGAACAAAAATTAAGGTGCAACTTCTAGAAAATATGAGTATTATACAAAAGTATAAATCAAATTAACGGCATACGAGTACTAACGCTTTATGACAAATACATGCAATGCCAAAAGTAACATCCACACACACACAACAACTACAACAAAACAAAAAGTAATTAAAATCCCTTAAAATACTAAAATTTTATAGTCAAATGAAAGAATTTTATTTTTCGGAAGTGCTGAAATCAGCTTAAAATCATAAATTAATAATAACTATTTTTAATGGTAAAAGTCGAATTACCCAAAATACCCTACAATAGTGCAGATAACGAAAAAAGCATATGGTACAAAGTAACAAAATGATTTTTTTTCTTCAGTTAAATGTTTTGTTTTTTAAGATTATGTTATAATAATGTTCGAAAAGTCCTCAATTTATAAAAGCGTAAATTACTTGGACATATCAGCCTGTTAGTAAAAAAAGAAAAGCTGCGTTGAATTTGTATATACTCATATCAAATAAGTATATTAGGGCAATCGATTTAAAAATCGCTCACCGTACAAGGAAAGTCGTATTCTAGGGATCAAAATAAGAAACTTTGCCGAAAGAACCATGCCTCTAAAACGAATTCTGATGTCATGTCCCGACTTTTGACCCATAGGCTCAAATTTTGAAAAATCCCACTTTGATCCATTTAAGTGCCCCAATCGAATCCAACCCAATCGAATGTAATTTATACATTCATCTGCTAGAGCATCTTCCGGAGAAGAAATAGAGACCCTAATCTTGGAAAGACTCCTCCTACTTTCTGAAATATCTCTATCCCGAGATTTGTACATTTTGCTATAAAAAAAACGGCTGAAAAGGCCCTCTTTCAACTTAAATTTTAACCCCTTAAAGGTCACCTAGAATGATGATTTATGCATTAATCTGCTAGCGCGTCTCCCGGAGAAGAAGTAGCTCCCATAATCTTGGAGAGATTCTTCCTACTTTCTAAAGTATTAAAGGGGGCTTTTTCAAAATTCTACCCTAGTCGGGACATCAGAATTCGTTTTAGAGGTATGGTTCCTTCGGCAAAGTTTCTTATTTTGATCCCTAGAATACGATTTTCCTTGTACGTTGAGCGATTTTTTTTTTGCCTCCCAACAAATCGACCCGCCCTAAAGTATATGATACACAATTAGAAATTGCTAAAAAAATAATTTAGAAATGTTATTTATAATGAACATTTTTATAACAAAACCATCCCAGCAAGAAAAAAAAAGCATCAAACGAATAGATAAAGAATCTATAAATTGCAATGATTTGGATTTCGATGTTATGAAAATTGGAACCAATGAATTTTATTTGGGCTTGCCATAGGGTGGAAGTTCTAGTTTATGATTCTTATTCACTGCATCTTAATCAGTGCTTATGGTTTAATGAAAGTTCAATTCTTTTGATGTTCACAAGGGATCTCTCCTAGGAGAAAATTCCGATAGCGCTGGAAGTTACATTCCTTTTTTAACTTTTCTGAAAGCATATTTTCACCTAATTTGTGGGAACGTTGTCTTCAAAGCAGATGCAATATGGATATCAAAACTTCTCTTTTCTTGAGTATTTTAAAGTTGGGTCCAACAAAATTTTTATTTCTCATATTTCAGATATGCTCCTTTACAAAAAAAAATATATATAGTATATTTTTCCACTCCTTTTTACCACCTAAATTTCTGATTGGGACGAGTTGGAATGACTAAAATTTGTTCAAAATCACACCTTTGGAAGTAGTGAAAATGAACTTCTTTAGAATCGGGAAATCATGAGTAAATTTGGAATCAATGCAAAATTTTATTCTTTAAGAAGCTCTTCCATATTTTTTGCTGGGTTATTTAAATATTTTCCCGACATAATGGATATGCTTTTATGTTTTTTTTCTGAACATTTTGTACAAAATTGTTATTGGAAGATATATTTTTGCTGAAGGGAATAGACATATCTATAAATTCCGGTAGAAACATAAATATATCTGGGTTAAAGTAAATGAAAATGCTACAAATCGCAATATATTAAAGAGTGCAGAAAAAAAACTCAATCACGTAACTGGAAAGCTACTTCATTGGCCAAGCTATATAATTAAGAACTTGAACCCCAGGTGGGTTCAGATTATCCATATAAAGTCCAATCAGGTTAGTAATTGGCAATTTGTGAGAAATTCTTTGGATATTTGAACAGCTGAACTTTTTGTCTAGTTTTTTGTATAGTTTATATACTTTTCCAAATTTAAATTGTTATAATGAATTTAATGTTATAGTTGCTTTTTTTGTTTTGAAAGGTTGAGGTTAAGAAGAGGAATAAAGCTTTTCTCTAAAAATAATAAGCACTATTAAATATCAAATCACACTAGTCTAGTTTCTGCCTTTTCAATGGACAGACGTTATCAGTAATTTTTGATTTGAATTGTATTTATTATTATTTGTGCCTTAAAATTGTTTGATTGTCTCTATATGATAAATTTTGTAAATAGAAAAAATAAACTTATTTTAAAATTGATTTTTGTTGTACCTTTTTGAAGGTGTTTTGAACAGGTGCTATGACACACTGTTTGGTCACTGAACAATGGTTCCGAACGGGCAATTTAGCAACCCGTATATAGACTCATAGAAATAAACATGTAAAAATGCAGAAAAAACTGCATTTATCAGATTTTTGTTTTTAAATATTAATAAAATAATTCAGTTAACAAATAAATAAATAAATCTGTTAACAATAAATAAATAAAGCAATACGGGTAAAGCGTTGATCATTTTCCTTCAAAATTTGCGTAAAAATCTTCTACCCCTTCTACATTGGCTCTTTGAAGATATTCGGTGACGCGAAATGAAACATGTAAGGACCTGTCAGTAGATAAAGTCTGCTTTAAATTAGCGGATGGAAAACTTTTTTAATTAATAAATAAACATTGCACGGTTTTTTGTTTAATAAAAAACAAATGTTATTTTTAATTTATAACGAGCATATTAGCTAAGTTGATACTAGTATTTCGATCTGGCTAAAGATCTCATCAGAACCCGAAGTTTTAGAAAAGCTAGAGCCTATATAATAGGCAGAACTTTAACAAAAACCTATTAATAATCAATTTTGCTCCATTCTTGTCTTCTTAGTAATCAAGCACGTAGTTACGTCTTTTCTTAACAAGCATCCTGAACTTCAACAATCTTGCTCACTTCATAATTTAAAGCTGTTAACTTTACAAAATTTTAGTTATATTCGAGGTGAATTTTAGTTAATTGAAAAACTTAGCAAAAACTTCTACTAAATATTTGTAGACTCAAAATAGCAAACAAAAACTGTAATACTAACAAATTGTTGCTATATTTACCTCAAATTTAGTAGAATGCGGATAACAGTTTATTTTGCTAAAATCAACAGAAATGTTTGCTAAAAAATTGTAGATTGCTGATTTCATAAGACCAGACTTTTATTCGCATTAAAAAATAAACAAAAAAAAAACTTAAGAAATTGCAAATTTTTTAATGATTTTTTTGTCTACTAATATTTAGTAAATGTTTTTGCTAATTTTAGCAGATTATTTTCTTACTTTCAATTAACTAAAATTTAGCTCATATATATCTAAATATTTGTATATTCAACAGATATATTTATTTTAGACACTTATTTATATGAGTGTAATATGACACACGGTGAATTAAAAGTGACTTGTTACTTGCTAATTACTTTTCGCATGCCCTGCGACATGTGCAGTAGTACTTTACAAAACTATTCCATTCAAACTACCCCTGTAAAAGAACACATTGCGCTTAATATGTGACTAGTTTTCCAACAAACAATTTTCTCCAGTTCTACGATACGTACTGATCCTGTTGCATATCGCATAAATCCTAAAGTTATTCTACTTTAACACTACCTACTTCTAACTTGTCCCGTAGCTTATTAATTTCAGTCGGTACGGTGATAGGTTACCTTCGTCAAGTTATTCGCCACGTCACAAGGTGCCCCAAAGGTAGCAATTGCCACCTCCTAGTACAAGCCCATGTTAAAAGTACTGGTCACTTTCATATAGCAGAACCAAAACTAGGACATGTTCATACACACAAAGTTATAGTAACGTGACCATGCAAGTGACCGGTTCATTTCCGCTGGGATATATTAAACTCCCTATCTGTAGAGCACTAACAAGGGGAGTGACTGCATGGATTTTTTCCGATCTTAGTGAAATTTGAATATGTTATAGAGAAAAAAAAATAAAATAAGGGACACGTTGCAGTGATGCATTTTGAGTTTTTTTGTTTTGAGCCAAATTGACAATTTTAAAGGTCCAAAATACCATTGATAGGGCCACAGGAATGATAAAGTTAGTAGTATAGTACTTTTTTTGGTAATATTTGATCCGGAAATGTACCATGGTACTCCTTTGACTCTTTTAGTACTATTTACATATAAATAAAAATTAAAGATTGAGTTTGAATTTTAATGTCTTTTTCACACAATTGCAATTAATACTATAATTAATATGCAATTTTATTTAATTTTAATTGTGAAAGACGTGGTAGAGAAGAATGAATGTATTTTCTAAAAATCATAACTACATTGTAAATTTTTCAATTTTCCTGAATCAGACTGCGCAGTTTCTGGTATTGAATCTTCGTCAGTGACCCTGTTTTTTGAATAATGTAATATTTGTTATGTTTTTATTTGTTGGATTGCGTTTATATGAAATTTTCTGTGCAATCACTGACCGTGGTATAGATAAACTGATTTCTAATGCCACATGCACTCGCACCACACGTTAGGCAGAGCGCTTTAGCGCACTGATCTATCGCCAGGTCGAGTTTTGTTGTGACTCAAACTAGTTTTATTCAATACACGGTGTTTTCGTTCTTGCAGACATAATCTCAGAAGTACAACTCCAACAACACAACAGTTCTATTTTTAGAAACTTCAGAGAAACTTCAAGATTCATCATTTAATTCAATTACCCATTCATAAATTAACATTTATCAAATGTATTTATTTGGATCCAATCGTTGTAAATGGAATTGATTAAAGATGATTTTATTTGAGTTGGAGTAAGAGAAAAAGTGTTCGAAAAGTGAAAAATAAATATCTTAAAAAAGTACAATTGAAAAAAGGTCATTGCCAACATCTTCAAATTTGCATTGTGATTCTAAAATCGAATGAGTAATGAAATAGATTTCCTTGCAAAAAAAGGTGAATTTAAGAAATAGTCTGATAATTTTTATAAATTCTGTAACTAAAATCAACTAAATTTTGTTTTTATATACAAATAAATTCTAAAAACTTTAATTTATAATAAAAACTTGTATTTAGTACTATGAGGGTCAAAAAAGTACTATTTTTTATGCTAGTTGGTACTATTTAAAAATCGCATTTATCATCCCTGTGTTGCCATATTTTTTAAAAAATTCGATTATTAGATTTTTACTAAAATAAAAATAATATTAACATATTTTATGAATTCTCATAAATTATTTCGCTCTTGCGATAACATAACATTTTTAAAAAGCCTCCAAAAGCACATTTTTTTAATAAAAAATGAATTGCGGCACTTTTAAAAATTTGGACAAATATAAAAAGGTTTAAAAATGTTATCGTCCTGCATTCAAAAATTTTAAAACCTGACCTCCTTGTACGAAAATATATGATTCTGAATACGATTTTCATAAAAAATAAAACAACTCACCGCTTTTCATTCTCTAAGGAACTAGCATATGCTCTCATCGAATAAAAAAATCAGACAAATTTCATAAACGTCTGAACTAAACGGTTTAAAGTAGTTAGTTCAATTTTAAGCTGAAAGGACCAAAATAGATAAGAAAGTAAAACAGGGCCACAAATGTCCCTATTGTGCCACGTTTTGCATCACTGACACGTTGTTTTTAAGCGGCCCAATCTCATGTTTAGCAATTAATTAAAAATTGGGGTCAAAATTTACGCCATTTTTTTTTTGTTTATTTCGGCTTATTTCGAATTGTTTTAAAGAAATTTTAGGCAAATGGGGTACCAAATGAAAGAGCTTTTAGAAACGCATTAACTGGTATACGAAACTTATCTGATAACTTTCAAGTATTTTTGTTATTAAAAAAAATATTTAAACTGCCGTTTTGTTAAAGATTTTGTGTTGAATTAAGCTAAAAAATACGTATATCAATGGCTATTTAAATTAATCGAGGGTTTGTCTGAGCTCTTTCCGACATTCGTAATTGTTCGGCTTTTATTCAACTTTTTATCAAATATCCAAATTGTATTAGGATCGGCGAGAACCCATCGGGAGACTCACTTTGCTAGATATATTGAGGATATATTGACACTTCTCAGACTGGTTTTGCAATACACCCAGCTAGACTTACAACCTACACTAGGTCACTTGAAAAGTGATTGCATTTTTTTTCTATCACCGTGTAATTTTACTTTAATTATTATTTACAAAAAACCATTTAAATTCGAACCGATTTTACTGTGCCAATTTGCAATCGTTTCAATATCAGCATATACCTATTGCAGGGTGACTTTATAATTTTATGTAGGAAATAAGTATGTACTTGTTTAAATAAATTATTAGTTAGAAACAACAAAAATACTTGTTCAGAAAGTATACATAATATGGATCCCACAACAGAGAATTTAAAGTGGGTTGCCAAATGTGTTTAGTTAGCACTTCACAGGTATTTTGAATGATGATGATAATCTACTTAAGATAATGAACAAAACAAAATATAAGAAAAACCAAAACAACTTACTAAGTTTGGTTTGTCTGCAAAGAATGCAATTATACAGAGTAGTTACTAACAAATGATTTAAAATTTATGGGCATAAACATTAGGGTGGATCGACTTAAGACGTTGGATGAATTCCGACAGCAGCTGCAAGAGAAGAAAAGATGTGGATACTAATTTTCAAGAACTATTTTTCAAAAGTTTAATCAATATCGGATTCGATCTTCAAGTTGAGATCAGACTTGGGCGATGTCAATTAGATTTAAAAATCATTCACTGGTGAAATAGTTCTATATCATTAATAATTTCGGAACTACGGTCACACTTGTGGGCTTAAACGATTCCTTGGAAAAAATTTCTATTTTATCAATACCAGACATGGGACATAATACCAATACTTGTGTATTTAATTACAGGACAATTACCTTTTAACATATAATTACATGTAATTGGGTGTAATTGGGTGTAATGGAGTAATTGACCCTGTAATTAAATACCCAGATATTGTTACTAATCCCCATGTTTGCTATTAAACATTTTATAAATTTTCCAAGGAAGCGTTTAAGCATACAAGTGTGAGAGTGGGTCTGAAATTATTAATGATATAGAAAAGTTTCACAAGTGAATGATGGTGAAATGTAATTGATGTCACCCAAGTCTGGTTGCGATGTTCATATCAAAATTTAAAATTTTTAAAAAAGTAAATTTGTATTTTTCGATATACTTAGATATGTTTTAATAATTTGTCAGTTTTTATTATTAATAGAAAAAATACGATCACTTTGATTAGATAAAATGTTGCAGTCTCTATAGGCATTTTTAAATCTAACTTATGCACAGTGTGAAAAACTACTGATTTTTCAATATATAATTTGGATCGCAATTGTTAACGTTTTGATAAATGGAAAATGTATTCTAGATTACAAAATTTTCCAACTGAATAAAAATGTTCTGATTTTATTATTTCTTTCCACTGCCTTGTACCATTCTTTCCACTAGCCGCAGTCCATATTCCTACAAAGTAACAAATCGACCCACCCTAATATACAATACACTTTTGTTTGGGGGCGATTTTGAGTGTGTTAATATAAATGGGATGATACCTCTTACCCACCCATAATGTGTTGGCGTTCATTCAGATTGTGGAGACAAATTTACTCCCATATATCAAAGATATTCCAATTGAGAAAACCAAGATTTTTGAATTTCTAGTAAATTAATAAAAAGAATTAAGTAAGTAATTAGTTATTTTACAATTTAAAGCATATAAATTTATGATTTTCATTTATAATTAGTAAGGTAAAGATTGTAATGGTATTAATTAATAAAAAATATGCAAATTTTTTAAAAAAATATCTTAATTTAAACATATTTTATTCGGATTTTATGGATTCTGTTATAGATTCAAAGAGATATTGGAAAGCGTAATTTACATGAATTGTTTTGAATTTCCAAAAAAAAAAAAAAAATGTTTTTGCATACGAATCTTACACTGTGCGACAAGAAAAAACATACCTTATGATTTCAATGAAAAATTAAAGAAAGTCTTTGGTGGACTAAAATCAATACATATCTTTTAGTGGCATTTTTTGGTGGAATTTAAGTAAAATATGAATATAACAGAGCTGTGAATGAATCATTCATTTTTGATTTCAATTCATAATGAATTTGAATTGAATTTTGAATAATTATTTTCACATAAAAAAAGAATTTAATGAAATTTGAATTAATTCAAATGAATTTGGAAAAAATAAATTGGAATTAATTTCCAATTCAAATGAATTCGGCAAAATGAATTGCAATTCATTTTCAATTCAAATGAGTTTGGCGAAATGAATTGCAATTCATTTCCAATTCATTTGACTTGAATTGATTTTGAATTAATTCAAGTGAATTAGAGAAATGAATTGCAATTCATTTTCAATTCATTTGTATTGAATTGATTTTGAATAAATTCAAATGAATTAGAAAAAATATTGCAATTCATATTAATGAAATGAAAAATGAATTGCAATAAATCAAAGTAAGTTTGGAGTTTGTTTCGTCAAGTATTACTTACATTAATTCAAATGAATTGAAAAAGAATTGCAATTCATTTTTCTAATTCATTTAAATTAATTCAAAATCAATTCAAGTCAAATGAATTGGAAATGAATTGCAATTCATTTTGCCAAACTCATTTGAATTGAAAATGAATTGCAATTCATTTTGCCGAATTCATTTGAATTAAAATTAATTGCAATTCATTCCAACCAAATGCATATGAATCCATTCAAATTTCATTCAATTCGTTTTTTGGCAAAAAGAATTAATTAAAAATTTTACTAATTCAGTGCATGAATGATTCGCGAATTAATTCAAAAATGAATGATTCATTCACAGCTCTGGAATATAATAACAAAATTGAAAACTACTAACGAAAACCTTAGGCTCTATTAGTATTGTCGAACCGTGCCGTACCGAATCAGATGTTCATGGTGTATGGGTAGTGCTTTTTTTAAATCTAAAACAAAACAGCTGATTCGTAACGACACGGAGAGCCAAGACTAATGCTACCTTTAATTAATTTAAAACGTTAAGAAAATAAATCACTGTTTAGTATCGCAATGAGTAATTTTTTGAAATAATTTGTTTTTTTATTAATTAATGGGTCACGAAAATTATACAAAAGCTAACTTTTCAAAAATATTTAGAGGATTCGGTCTATATTTTGTCTTCTTTTGTTTTGCGATAGAATGATATGGAAAGTCAGCGATAATTCAAAATGGGTGTACAGTGTTATTAAAAACTTTTGATGATGTGCAAAAGTTTATAGTGGCAATACAAGATGTTGTTATTGAGCATTATAGTTATTAGATCGACACTTATTTGAGGCCCTAGCTCCTTATAGGAACGACGGGAATATATATATATATATATATATATTTGAATAATACAGACATTGAAAATAGACAAACAACGCAGTGGTGTTAAATGTAATGGCGATTTGTTTTGCGGAAAAAGGAATAAGTTTGTACTCTCAACCCGGTCTATCTTGGAAGAATTGGCAAAATTTTAATTGTTGCGCACCCTTTGAATAAAGTTATTTTTATTATATGGACATAAAAGTGTTACAAATTAAGTATAAATTAGTAAAAAAAAAAGTGCTTTATTTTTTAATTGTTTGTAATTACGCAAAAAAATATTAGTATTGAAAAAAAATACGAGAGAAAAATATAAACAATATGCACGTGCTTTTAAGTCAGTAGTACGAAATAATCATAATATGTTTGCAATAATCATAATTTGGTAATAAATGATGACGAAATTCTTGCCCATGATCATAATATGATAAATAGGACGATAATATGGTTATAATGTAATTGTTATGATTGCTGCAAACATGGTTTGATTATTATAAATGTATTGTGAAATTGTATTCTTAACAATATTTTTATGCGTGCTTTATGCTGTAATCACATGTATATCTTGTATTGCTGATATAATATTTCACAAAGCTTATTCTTCAGCGCAAAGACAATTTTGTTGCTAAAATTATTTTAAATAAATATACTATTAAAACTCATGCATATCTATTTAATCCAGCTTCAACAGAATGCTGGGAAAATACTGTAGGGCTTATATTATTACAATTCATAAAAACTTTCAGAACCATAATATAATAATATTGCGATCTATTTGGAACCACAATATGGAATCTAATTATCATATTATTATAGAAAAGCAGATTAGAGTATGGTTGTCACAATCATAGTAACATGGTTGTCGCAATCATAAAACAAAAAATATATGAGGCTCTTCGAATATGGTTCCATCAACCATGTTTTTTCTTTGCATGCATATATGAAATTTTTGTTTGCATGTATGACCCCATATATGCTTCCATGTTTAAAAATTAGGGTGTTTGAATTTACAAATTCAATTGTTGGTGCCTACTTTTTTTCTGTGAAGCAAAAATTTCTACTAAACAGCAAAGTGGAATTGAAAAGCCTTTTACAGATTTTTCTACTAACTTTTTTGTCTAAGTGTATTACTAAAATTTCATTGAAATTATAATGATATAAATAAATGTCAGCCTAATAATTGTTTTACACTACGATTGCATGTTATTATTGTTGTTAAATTTGGTTTGTTAACATCGTTGTCGACTTCTGTTAACTTAAAGTTCATTTTTAACAAACAACCAACTGTGGATATTGGGTTGGTTAATATTTGTATATGCGTGTTTGAAAATGTGTCTGTATGTAAATTTTCAGCGGATGTTTGTTTGGTTTGGCAGTTAGTTTGTATTTCTCGCATGATTTCATGCTGTCATTTTGCATTCAGATTTCATATCAAACGCAGCTTTCCACAAACAAAGCTGTCAATTTTCTTGCTGTCGTTTTTTTCTATTAATATCATTATGTTATCATTTCTCATCTTTAAATGTAATTGTTTTTCCACTTGCAGGGAAATACAGGCCTCATCAACTGATTGGCTAAAAGAATCGTGTGGTGCAGTTGATCATTTACCCACAAGTGACGTATTGAGAAAAAGTATACGGCGTTCTTGGACCATATCAAGTAAGATATTTTTGAGTTTAAGCTCTAATTCCTAAATAACAATATACTATATTGCAGATCCCGAGGACGATCCTAATAATCCAAACGCACAAAATCCCATTGCCGACAATCTATATCCACAGCAACAAAACTTAATTGAAGCTCAATCAGCTGGTAGTTTTCCCACATTAGATGTTCGCCATCACCATCATCATCAGCAGCCGTTGCATCGTAATCATCCCATTATAAATTATAATACTGGCAGTGCCATAACTATAAGTGCTATAGGTATTAATTCATCTTCATCGGGGCCTTCACCAGCCTATCATGTAAATCCTCAACGTCGTGTCTTACGTCAATCTACTCTACCCACAACTCTACCAAATAATGATCCAAATCTGACTGGTAGTGGTTCGAATTTAGAAAATTATAATAGTGTTAATCTTACTGCCCCCACATCTCCGCATCAAATACAAAAGGGTCCTTTATATCCGACAGCATATAATAGTGAGGATATTATTAATATAGAAACCACTGATTGTGATAATTACGTACAACAATTGCAGCAGCAGCAACAAGCTCAAATACCGCAACAAACAGGTCAACCTACACCCCCCACGCATCATCGTTTACAGGTAAATAAATTTAATTTGAAAGTTGAGTCAACATAACGGACCTAACAAATTTAAGAATTGTATTAGTTTTGCTCAAGGGATTTCTAGTTACGTTAATAGTTTGATATGATTTGAGAAACATTTTGAATAAATACTTGAAGTGGAAGATATTCAAAACATGACTTTAGACGAGAGCGTTAATTGTGACATAATTAATATAGTCACTTTTGTGCTACTGAGTATCTGAGAAGGAGAACGAGGATATATCGCATCTACAACATATCCAAGCTTCAATGAGACCTGTGTGTTATACCACTCCACAGTTTCTTTGTCAGTGGCACTTCCCAATTGATCTGAATAAAAATTAAAAACCGGCTTACCAACAGAAAAAACGTGTTGTTAAATATCGAAATATGGCCTTAAAACGGGTTTTCTACTTACCGTTTTGGAAACAATTATTACACGATTTTTAAAATTAGTAAATTTGGAAATTTTTTTTTTGAGAGGCTTAAGACGAGTTTTTGAGAGGCTTAAGACGAGTTCTTATGATGTAAATTTTTTAAACTAGTTTACAGCAGTTTTTTAATGCATTTGTGACTCCAGCAATTAATATACCGAGAAATTTTGTTTGTGTTTGTTGTTTTTTGTACACTGAGGCGTATGAAATTTTCCTGTATACTAATTTCTGAAGCCGCGCATTATTAATGGAATACTGCTTGTGAAATTTGGTTATTGGAAATTTCGGAAATTTTATTATTTTAATACAAACTAAAATTCTGAATAAGATAAAGTGGTTCCTACGAAGTTTTGTTAATAAACTTGGAAATGGCAGACAAAGAAATCTTTCGATCTTTCGAAAAATCGTAAAATTCTGAGATACTACAGTTTTTATAAAGGTATTGTTAAATTTTTAAAAATTTTAGCTATAGAAAATAAGTTCCAATAAAAAAGTTTATTAAAATTTTTTTCAGTTTAAAAATACAGAAACTCTAACCACAGCAAAGTTTTTAATTAAAAGCAAATCTGTCTCCCAAATCTTTCTGATTCAGATGACTTAATTCAGTTTATAAATTTCTAAAACTTATTTTTTTTTTTAAGAGAAGCAACACTCAGGAAATTCTTCCTATTTAGCAATGTGTTGTTTTCTTTGGAAATTGGATAGTGGAGAGATGAAAGGTGGGGAAAGATGAAAGGCTTCAAACATGGCAACACTGTAATTGTGCGAGATGATAAATCTTAGAACAGTTGTTGCTCGCCACCTGATGGAGAGTTGGATAAACTATTGAAGCTTTTGTTTTTGGTTCATAGCCCTGATTCATTACACTGTTCAAAAAAAATCAAATTTTTTCCAAAATTACAAGGAATTTGTTTGCGAAACATTTTAACCCCTTAAATCCCTGTTTTAAGGGTGTTTTTGCTCTTTTAAAAGAAGGACAAAAAGACCCATACCTTGAGGAGTTAGAGGGTAAACATATTCTACAAAAATGTTTGATTTTGGTGTATTCAAGGAATTATAGTAAAATTTTAACATTTTAACCCCTTAAATCACTGTTTTAATGGTGTTTTTTGCACTTTTTTAAAAGAAGGACAAAAAGACCCTTACCTTGAGAAGTTAGAGGGTTAACATATTCTACAAAATGTTTGATAGTAAAATTTGACGGCGAATGTTTTTGCGGAAAATTTTAACCCCTGTTTTAATGGTGTTTTTTACTCTTTTTTAATAGAAGAAGGAGTTAGAGGGTTAACATTTTCTACAAAATTGTTCTCTGTAACATTTTACATTAATTTGATAAGCACATCATATACTTTAAACGTTAGCTTTACTCGATTTTCTATGCCGATTGACAATACAAAATTTGTATTTTGTTAAAACTTTACCTCCCCCTAAAATGAAACCCAGGTGTAAATTTTCAAAACGCCGATACTCGTGTCTTGTTTTTTTGTCTCTTCTATCAACATTTATTGGTCGGAACTTGTAATTTTTTTTTTGCTTTGTACAGTGTTATTTTACTTCGGTAGGGTTAAGTATTATAGTAACACCGATATATATGTATATCGAGCTAAAGCTGTTCTATTTTTAAACAAAAAACTTTGTTAAATTTTGAATTTGCGACAAAAAAATATGCAGCCAAAAAAGCGCGTATTTGAATTTGCTTCACTCAAGCCGAATTTATATCATTACATCAACTAGAAACTCAGTCGAAATGCAGATTGTCTTAAAATTTTTTTTTTCAAAATTCGTTTTAGATAAAAAAAGCATTCAATTTGCAAAATATCAATTTATTTCCACACATCGATGATGCACTTGACTGAAGAAAAATTTTAATACCAATATTGAACTGATTAGAACATAATTTTACCAGCGAATTGAATTTTTGCTTAAACCCGATCTAGTGAAATTTTGAAAAAATGCGACTAAAGATTAAAATATCACACTTTACCATTTAAATCACAAAAACCTCCGTACAAAAAACTTAAAAATCCTTTTTTTTACAGATACTCACGTAAAAAAAGGATATGTCTAAGACATACGTTACCTTTTATATACAATTGGACGCGCATTTAAAATACCTCTCCTATGAATTTAAAATTGTACATATTGTCTTTATTTAAAGTATAACATTCTTTGAAAAACTAAAAAAAGTAATTTCGTTAAAAATGGTCCAGCTTACGGAATCTAAATCCTAGACACGAAATATTTTGGGAGATTTGAACAAAAAACACTGTTTTTCTCTATATGAAGTGAGTCGGTCTACTGAAGACATACTTTTCGGATTTTTTACAAAATCTTGGTATAAATGGACTTTAAAAGAGAAATGTTTCCCTTTAGTTGCTTATACAAAGTCTTAGAGGTTGAAATTTGAAACTTCAAATTGAAACATTCACTACAAGAGGTTGAACAATTTTATTAAGAGCATATTCGTTCGAGCACATCTAGGACAATGAAAATTTGGTTAACATAAATCTCTAATATCTTTTTTACATTACCATGCTGAAATCCAAAGTTTTCAATAATTTTTCATATTTTTAGGTGCGCAGACAATCAACATTACCGGCAAACCCATGCCAACCACCTATGTATATGTCCACATCACCCAATCGCGGCTACAGCCGTTCACCCGAACGTTCTCCAGGAGAACAACGTTACCCACCATTTATAAGACAAACTTCCTTTCCATGTAATCTCATTGATCCTGGTCAAAGTCAAGGCCAACCAATGCATTTAGGCAGTTCGCCACCCACAACATATTCATCACCCTCTATACATCGAGCCAAAATGTTACCACAAACAACTAACTATCAGCCAACGCAGCAACAGCCACAACCATATGATCATCAAACTGCAACACAAGCGGTTGGCGAAGATTTAGATTATACTCCTAGCATACCGAAATCGAGAATGATGCGCCAAGCAACATTACCAAATCCCGATCAACATGTTAAACTTTTACCAACATCTCCACCAAAACGTCAGACATCACCACAATTTCGACGATCACCGGAATTTACGCGTCAGCAAACTTTACCGAACCCCGAGGCATTCAATAGCAATACCCTTTCTGTACATGGACCAAATTCAGGATCACAGAAATTTCTACCCATATCACCAAGACAAAAGCAAAATTTTCTCTTTCCAACTGTACAGAATCCCCGACCATTTTTATCACAACAAAATGTACCAGCTGTGGGTGTAACCGAACCAACCGCAAGTGTCAGTAATACAACAGCCGAACACTACTCAAGCAGTCAGAGTGTTAATATTCACAATACTCGTGATCTTTCGAAAATGATTAAAGTACGCAGCCATAGTAATGAAGAATATTCCATAACAAAAGTCCATCATCCAGAATCTCGTCGTATATTACCGGAAATACCCACAACTGGTCGATCAATGAGTCGATCACCTAGTCGCCTGGTTAGACAAGACTGTCTAAAAGAGTCTACTGGTATGACCTATCCAGAAGGACATACACGTACATTTGGAGAGGCTAAGCAACAATTTCATCAATTTCAAAATGTTACCGAGGAAGATGACAATCGCCCAGAATATGTAGATTATTTCGGTGATAGTACAAGTAGTTTTCTCGAATCCGATGAAGTACAATATGAGAAAACTTATAATACAGGATTTAGTAGTGAACCGCGTATCATTTATAATGATGGTTCTGATGATGGTAGTTATCAGCCATATCAAAGACCCATTGTGCATAGTGCTGAAAGTATGTTGACTCACGATCAAAATTATGGTTACTATAATACAGATGCGAATAGTTCGTTGGGCCAACATTCTTTGGGTCCTAGTTTAATAGCAAGTGGTGGTAGTGGGGGTGCACTACCACGTACGCCCCTAATGCACAATCGTTTGCGACGTAGACAATCAAGAGATTTACAACAAGATGAATTTGCACAAGTTGCTGCTGTTGCAGCGCAAACTATAGACAATTTGCCATCAGTAGGACAAATGCAACCAAGTGATACTACAGCTGCGGCTAATGTTGAAGATAAATCACATGAACGCCCTAAACCGGAGCAAATGCGTTCAATATCTGAAGATTCAGGTGTTAAAGCGGCCATACCTAAACCCACGACAAGACGTTCTTTATCACATCCCGAAAAAGAAACACAGGTTTGTTTTTTAGTAATTAGGCCCCTATAAATGATATTAAATTGTTATTTCATTTTCTTTACCTACAGGCTCCTAAGAAACCAGAACCAACAAAAATACCCAGTCCCAAACCTTTGGCTGATATTTTTGATAAAACACGACCAAACACTAAAATACCAACACCGAGACGACGCAATAGTAAAGGCATCGATATTGATGAAGGTAAGTTTTCAAATAAGTTCAAAGACCTTTTTTATAAAATTTCACCTTATTTCCTGACCACCAGAAATGGTTTTCTACTATAAAAGTTATATTATATACAAAAAAAAAAAACAAAATGCAGCGAACGAATTTAAAATTAATGGCGAAATAGTGTAGCCAGACGTACAGCTTTGAACCGAACATTTACTGGTTTCATTTCACATTATATCATATTTCCAAATGTTATAAGTAAGCACTGATTTTTCACGATCGAAACCAAAACTCGTCACAAAATTGGGTTTTCTGTTGAAATGACGACCATTTACAAGAAGGTCATAGGTCATTTGAATTTGACTATAACCAAAAAATGTTGAGTTATTATACCCATTTTCCAGTTGGAGGCCACTACGCAAAAATGCTTGGATCAGAGAATATTTCAATAAAAATGTCTGATTAGATAGCGTTCTGACAGTAAATCTTCTTCTTCTTCTTTATAGTGTCATTTATTGTAATCACGATATATTTGTATCTACAGAAATTCTGTTAACATATTTAACAGAATTTCAATTCTGATAGGTTTGGTTTGCCTCAATCGAACCTTTCAGTTGGGCAAAAAAATCGGTTGTCGAAATAAATCTGCTTTTCCTGCGCTGCAGCTTATTTAAGAGTTGACTCGATAAGCACAAATGCAATTAGCCACATTAATCGTTGTGTGTGGCTTAACTCGCTAAGATGTGATGTTTCGAATCATAGCCTAATGTATGGCGCTAGGTTTGATACTCAGCACGACACAAAGTAAAAAGTTTGTCATATAGAGCAATTTAACAAAATAAAAGTACTTCGATGGGACGAAACCGCAGCCCCTTGTGTCCGTTACATTTTTCAATAAAAATGTTTTCTTCTTCTTCCTGTAAAATTAAGACTATAAATTTAGACAATAAAATTATCCTTTAAGCATATACTATAGAAAAAGGAACAATATAAGCTATATACATTTGGTATACAACAGCTGGTCTCTTACCCCAAATGTTTCCAAAAGCCCTCCAACTAGGGTTGCCATTCGTACTGTTTTAAACAGTACATGTACTGTTTTTTGAAAAATGTACTGTTTTATTTACAACACCTAAAACAGTACGCAAAAGTACTGTTTTTTGGATTTGTACTGTTTTTGTACTGTTTTTGTACTGTTTTTTTTTGTATATTTTACATATTTTTATATAAACAAGTTTTTTTGCGTGTACAAAGAATATATATTTTTTTAACCATGTTTTTTTTTTTGTGTGTACAATAGTTTTTATATACATTTTTTGAATCTCCCTGTATTAATTCCACTTCGTTTCTTTGTACATATATAAGTTTCGTTTGTTTACTTTTCAAGCAATGGATGTTTGTAAACACAATTTTTTTTCATGACACTGCCCAATGCAAAAAGTAATGGCGTTCAAACTAATAATTTTAGTCAATTTGACGAAATTTAGTCAATTTGATTAAATTTAGTCAATTTTACTTTTTTAGAGGATGTAAACTTGACGGATAGGGACACGCCTACATCAGATTGCTTTTCACAATTTGTTAAATAAGTTTTGGGACTTTAGCACATTTAATTACTATAAATGAAATTTTTATGATTTGAATAAAATTTGTTAAATCTTAAAAAAAAATTGACAAAATTTCGTTAAAGATCTACAAAAATTTTTTTGTTGATTTTACCTACGCTATTTGGTTCGGTGTATTAACTTATTTTAAGTAAATATGTGATGTATTGAAGTAAAAGTTATGTTAACAATAAATACAAAAATGTACTGTTTTGTTTTGAAAAGTACTGTTTTTTTTTCATCAATGTACTTTTTTTTCACTTTTCAAATAATGCAACCCTACCTCCAACACTGCCAGAAAAGCCACAGTCCCTAAGATACCTCCAATTCACATTAGATTACACCTCTGTTTGGCCAAGATTAAGAAATAGACCATGCCTATTGCATCAATAGTACAACAGTTAGATATTCTTACAAACTTTATTTACATACCTACGGCTTGAATTTACGCCAGAAGTGTGTCCACCACCACATAGCAGCAGAAGAAGAGTGCTCCCCCCTTAAAAAGATGATCCACAAGCATGAAATACACCCAGAGTATAATTCCTTTTATCAGTACCATTCTCGATTTTGAAAACAGGATCACAATAACCAACCCGCAGTATAAGCCTCTTCTGCAATGCGACAGAGACTTTGCAAATAAATTGGTTTGTTTTTCACTTTTTTTTTTAAATAAGTCGTTATTTTAATTTCAAATTGTTCGATTTTTGTTAAATTTTTTATCAGAAAGCTGTGAGCTTATGATATGTAAACACACATACTAGGCCGTTTCAAAAATTAGCCGACCTAACAAAGAAAGCAACAACAAATTTGGGCAAAAATTTAGTTTATTTCTCAACATAATCTCCTTCTAGCTAGATACTCGTACATTTTTCTCAGCGATATTCAATACCTTCAACACCCTGTTTATAGTAAGTACTATCTAGCTCCTTAAAATAGCCATAAACCGCAGACTCAACCTTTTCATTGTTGGCAAAGCTTTTACCACCGAGAAATATCTGGCGAATAAGGTGCTTGTTGAATCAATTCGAACTTTAGTTCATTGAATTTGGCCAGCTCAATAGGGGATGTGTGCAATAGTGGACGTTGTTCTATTGTGTGCAAGCGCTGCACCCATCTTGCGCATAGCGATGTACAGCACTTTTTGAAATGCCTATCATTTCTGGCAGCTCATGCACCTTCGGACGACGATCATGCAATGCCATTTTGTGGATTTTCTTAACCGTTTCTGGCGTGGACACCTCAATTGGTCGACCACTACGGTGTTCGCCTTGGTAGCTCATACATCCTTGTTTAAATGGTTTTACTGAGAGCTTTCAAATGAAAGTATTGAATTATATAATGGTGATCAATTTTTTACATGTTTACAAATTCACTGAGATCGTTTATTTTTGATGGCTCCTAAAAAAATAATAAATAACGTGGCGCCTTAAAACTTAAAACATTTTTTTTATAAGGTTGCCACTTTTCACCAACGTATTTTTTTTTTTTTTTTCAAACCACTGCCACCATCTATACGTCTGGTAGCCTAATTTTGGGAACGCCCTCGTATCTTCTACCTTTTCGAATACAAATTTATCAAAAGAAGGGTCAAATTATTTTGAAAAACTGCTTAGAAAATCTATGAAAAAAAACAAATAACAATGCAATGTATACCCTTATTCCACTAAAGAAATATTTCAAGTACAATTTTTTGCTACTTTACTTCTGCTATTCTACCAATATAGGTCACAGGTATATGTGACCTATATTGGTAAAATAACAAAAAAAAAATTTATCAAAACTCATTTTTTTACCATATCCCAAATTTTTAACCTCTCTTAAACATTTTGGTTTTTGGATTTTATACCCTTGTTCGAGCGAGGCATTCAATTGAAAATTCTGTAGTACATCACCATAATCTTGAAATATAATAAGGAAATTCTTACTTGTACTCCAACTTCAATATTTGAGTTTAATTATTTGGTTGCTCTTGTTGTTTTTGTTTTAGGTGCCAACCTAAAATCTTATTTAAACGAAAGAAGAAATTCCGATTTAAACTCGAAAACGAATAAAAAATTAAACGATGACAAACAACAAGATTCTAGATGTGATGCAAAAGAAAAAACCAACCAACAACATCCAGTTACAGATAGAAATGAAAATGCCGAAAACCAAATACAACAAAACAGAAAATCCCCCCGAGGAGATGAAAACAAGTCAAACAATATCACAAAGGACCAAACTAGAAATAATGATGATAACGATAATGATGATAATGATGATGCTGCTAATGATAGAACAGAGACAAATGCTCAAATCACAAAGGTAGGAAATCTGTGTAAATAATAATAATGAAGTTGGTTGCTACAGTTGCTTTATGTCCTTTACACCATTTCCACTTGTTATTCAGAAAGTAACAAAAGTAATTTTAAAATTGCATTTGATTTTCAAAAAACAACAAATGTAATTTCAAATTTGCAAAATAGCAATTGAAATTTAAAAACCTCCTTTTTAATTCAAAAAAATACCAAATATTAGGGCGGGTCGATTTAAAAATCGCTCAACGTTCAAGGAAAATCGTATTCTAGGGATCAAAATAAGAAACTTTGCCGAAGGAACCATACCTCTAAAACGAATTCTGATGTCCCGACTTTTGAAAAAGTCCACTTTGATATTTCAGAAAATAGGAGGAATCTCTCCAAGATTATGGGAGCTACTTCTTCTCCGGGAGACACGCTAGCAGATTGATGCATAAAACATCATTCTAGGTGACCGTTAAGGGGTTAAAATTTAAGTTGAAAGAGGGCCTTTTTAGTCGTGTTTTTATAGCAACATGTGCAAATCTCGGGATAGAGATATTTCAGAAAGTAGGAGGAGTCTTTCCAAGATTAGGGTCTCTATTTCTTCTCCGGAAGACGCTCTAGCAGATTAATGTATACATTATATTCGATTGGGTTGGATTCGATTGGGGCAATCTAAATGGGTAAAAATTGGGATTTTTCAAAATTTTAAACTACGGGTCAAAAGTCGGGACATCAGAATTCGTTTTAGAGGTATATTTCCTTCGGCAAAGTTTCTTATTTTGATCCCTAGAATACGATTTTCCTTGAACGTTGAGCGATTTTTTTGCCTCCATACAAATCGACCCGGCCTACCAAATATAATTCAAAAAAAGTAAAAAAGTCAAATAAAAAAATAAGAATTGATATTCGAAAATATCAAACGATATTCAAAAAGTACCAAATAATATTTAAAAAGTATCAATTGTTATTAGATAATAAAAAAATGTAAAATCAAAGAAATACTTAATGTAATTCAGAAAATACAAATTCGGAAAATTCCAAATGTTATTCAAAAAATACAAAATGTAATTGATAAAATCATTAATGTAATTCAAACAATACCAAACGTTATTCAAAAAAATAGAAAATGTAGTTCAAAAAATACCCAACAAAACCACACATTACCAAATCATGGGTAAAGTAATGTATTGCCATAGGGCATCACGCATTACATTACACCTTACTTCACTGATGAATTTTACAGGTGATGAGCCTAAAAGTAATGGGTGGACTCATTACCTTGTAGGGGGTAAAGAAACTGGTTACTTATATGGTTACATGGTGGGAAAAAGTAATGTGTCTATAAATAGATTTTCATAAAAAAAATGTATAAAAAATTTTTTTACAGATATTTTTTTTTAATTAAATAAATAACTTTTTTTTTTTATTAAATAAGTAACGTAGTCATGCTGGGATTCGAACCTAGGGTCTATGGTATTTAACAATTAGTTAGGCGACAACTCTACCAACTGAGCTATCGATACATACAATATTTTATTGCTTAAAATGTAAATGAGTTGTTGTGCTTCGTGTTTTCGTTCGTGATATCACAAATATACACCTTACCCTCATGCTTACAAAAAATCACAAAGTAATCTGTCTATAAATAGATTTTCAAAAATATATATTAATAATTACTTTACGTTTATAATTCATGCATTGTGTAATTGATGATCGGTAAGTCATTGTTTTATGTTTTGAAGTAATGTAATAAGGTATCATTACAAGGTAATGCATGAGCGTTCAATTATAGGTAACTCATTAGTTCTTGTTGGAAAATAATGATACAGGTAAGGAGTACACATTACAAGGTAAGGCATTACTTTATCGCACCCATTACCAAAGTTTTGCTGGGTATCTATAGAATTTAAACTGATTTGGTATTTTTTGAATTTCATCTGTGTTTTTGATGTTTTTTAAATAGTTTTTTTTTTTTAATTTTATTTGATATTTCTTGAATTACATTTGGTATTTTGGGAAAATCAAAAGCAAATTTTGAAATTACACGTGGTATTTTTTTTAAATTGATGTGTGATTTTCTGAATAACTAGTGGAAATGGTGTAGTATTACAACCAAATAAGGTTGCCAAAGCAAAAGCAATTATCATTTCAACTTGTAGACAATTAGTATTTAGTTTTAACCAGTCTGGTTGTCTGTCTTTCCATTTTTCGTTTAAAGCAACACACAACTACATTGGGCGAACAGGAAATTCAAAATGCAGTTGAAGCAGCAGCCGTTATCTTTAAAAAGGTTGTTTTACAAAGACGTCAAGAAAAGAAAGCAGCCGAAGAGGGTAAGTTGCCAAAGGATACTTAAAAAAATAAACATTTTGAAGTTTAATATAAAATTCAACTGTTTGTGTGTATAGATTTCTGTTCTCTAACACTATTATTGCTTCTGGCTAACTAACTTTTGGAAATTGGTATGGTATTTTGGGTTAAATGTCATATTAGTATTGTAAGTTTGCACAAATGCCCAGTAAGAAAAAAGATTATCTTTAGGTAGAATACATTTGACGTCAAAATTATATTGTATCCTTCTTCAAAAGTTTATGTTAAATTAGACTGAATCATGTATTTGGAGGGTAAGAGAATGGAGTTGAAAACTTTGAAATGGCGTTTATTGTCCAAAGGATGCACTCTGTTAGTTACAAATAATTAAAATTTTACCTTTTTTGAACAGTCTCTATTTTTTTTGCATTTTTTTACCATCTTCCTCCCCACCTGAAAATAAAAGGAATGAATGATTGTCCCCCACAGAGAGAATTCCTTGAACGACTTTTAATGAAATTTGTTCACTAAACTAATGAAATTTTCTTCACAATGTGAATGAAAAATGTTTAATCTTTATGAAAAATCTTCATAGTTTTAATTATACAGTTTTTAATGAAATTTGTTCATTAGGCGTATGAAATTTTTAATAAATAATATGAAAATTTTCATAAAATTTGATGAAAAACTGCATTAGTTATATGACAAGATTCAATGGATTCAATGTGGGCGTTGTGGTGTAATGGTTAATATGTAAGAGTTTTTTCTATCCCTCATACGTATCGCAATGTCCACCTTCGGTGTTCCCATAGCAATTAACCCCACCGAAGTAAAATAAATAATCAGGGCTATGAACCAAAAAGCTTCAATAAGTTCGCCAACTCTCCATCAGGTGGCGAGCAACAGCTGTTCTAAGACTTATCATCTCGCGCAATTACAGTGTTGCCATGTCTGAAGCCCGTCATCTTTCCCCACCTTTCATCTCTATACTATCCCTTTCCAAAGAAAGCAACACACTAAATATATAGGAAGTATTTCCTGAGTATTGCCTCTATAAAAAAAAAAAAAAAAAAAAAAGTAGGACTGCGATGGGTTACATTTTTATTTTTGTACGTTGCTTGTTGAAAATATTTAAAGTGTTTGAGTTTTTATAATCTTTTAAAGTATTTTTAAACATTTTATGTGCAAATGTTAATGTGATGCTTGAAAAAATTTGACCCTTAGCCACACAGCAATTTATTTGCAGAGAAAGCGGTCAAAAATCTATAACTTTTCTTGGAGTCGACGTATTTCAATGCGTTTTTTTTTTTCGTTGGAAAGCCTAAGCCTATAGCTTTAATTTTAAGATAACGATCGTTGAATCGAATGTAATAAAATTACATATCAAAAGTTCAACTTATTTTTTTTTGTAAAATTTTGCTTTTAAATAATAAAAATATTTCATTATTTGGAAAAAAAATGTACATATAGAAGACTTTTTATTATTACACAGCAAAAAGTCTATTCGATTTCAGTTTGTTAAATATTCATATCGAATCAACTAAAATTTGGCAAAATATTTGATAAATTTACCAATTTTTGCTAACAACTAGCTCATAGATTTTCCGCAAACCGCTTATGCTGATATTAGCCACTTTTCTTTTAGTTTTTAGAGTTGAGGAATATGAAAAAAAAATTGAAAAGAAACTTAAAAAATACTGCATTATAAACATTAATATACCGTAAGAACAAGTAGTGTACAAGACCTTTAGCATTTCTTCAACCATTAACCACTAGTTTTTAAATTAAAGGGTGTTTTTTATAGATGTATAGAACTTTGACAGGGCAAAAAACAAAGATGAATTTTTTAAATTGACATGAAATTTAATTTATTCGAAAGAAAATCTTCGTGCATTATAATTTAAATATGACTTCTGTCATATGACCGCCACGGCTGGCTCGGACGAAGTCTAATCTGCAGTTCCAATTTCCTATGACTTTTTCCAACATTTGAAGCCGTATATTGGCAAACCCGCGACGAATGTTTTCCTCCAAGTGGTCAATCGTTTGGACTTATCGGCGTAGACTAGCGACTTCACATATCCCCACAGAAAATAGTTCAGCGGCGGCCAATTCACGGGTCCGAAACGTGAAACTATGCGGTTACCAAACGTTTCCTTCAATAAATCAATTGTGGCACGAGCTGTGTGACATGTTGCATCGTCTTGTTCAAACCACAGCTCCTGCACATCATGGTTGTTCAATTGATGAACGAAAACGTAAGTAATCATGGCTCTATAGCGGTCACCATTGACGGATAGACTGATTGGGGTTTTCCTCTACGCTACGCTCTACAGCAGCAATGACTTCTTCTGTACGCACTGTACGACGTGCATATTATCAATTAGAGTAAACGTGGAGCGAAAACGTTCCATAGTTAATCGAATTAATTGATCTGATGGACGAGTATGTTGACCGTAAAATGAATGTAGTGCGCGATACGTATTTCGAACAGAACCATGATTTTCAAAATAAATTTGCACAACTTGGAGGCGTTGTTTAGGCGTCAGTCTATTCATGTTGAAATGCCAAACCAAACTAAACATAAATCACTTGACAGCTGACAAAATGGCCGCCAGTTAAAAAAGTGCTGCCAACTTAAAGCTATATACCTGTATAAAAAACACCCTTTATATCAATTTAAATATAGCCATATCAGAAAATTATTCATGATTTTTAAAATTGTCATTTTGGTATTGTCAGGTATGAGATCATAATTAAAATGTTACTATTATACATAGAAAACTCTTATTGTTAATAAAATGGAGAAAAAAAAATGGAGAAATTGTGAAGATCAGCGCTAAAGGGTGTGCCGCACATAAATTTTCAAACACAAATACCTCCTTAAATTTATTTATTGTTCTAAAAACACATGTCAAACATTTTTGAAATGAGAGTTTGTCCCCCAAATTTTTGAAGAAAATAAAAATATTCATGAAAAAAAATTGTTCGGCTGGACATGGAATGACTCACACATCACAAAGTAAAAACTTCTAAGACCGGCCGAAGGAAGTCTTTGCGGAAAATCTTAACTGGGAATTTGACTAACTCCTCAATCGGGATTATAATCTTTTGAAAAATAGTCTTAATATCTACGAAGAATGTTTTTTTATTTTTAATTGTGGATTATGATCAAAATAATTTAGTGTTTGGTAGTTATGACCGAAAAATTTAAGACTGTAACGCTCACATCGGAAATTGAGATAATGCCTATAGGGTGTTGAATAAGCATTTTGAAAATAATTCAGATATTTCTTACATGCTGGTAGGATTTCCATGATTAACTAAAATGTCATATGAGAGATAATTTTATTTGGCGTAGTTTATAGCAAACGAAAAACTTTGAAGATAAAATATGTCTAAATATTAACCGATTTTCTCCAAACTTTGCACATCTTCGTGGAATTGGATCGTATTATATTGTGGCAAGCCAATATCCAAATCGGATAAAATTTTTGGATATCACTCAAATTTTGTTTTTTCTGTTGAAGTTTCCATCAAATCGGATAAAATTTTTGGACACAGTAAAATTTTTTTATTTTTTTAATTATTGTGAAAATCCGGTTAAAAATCAAGGTAGATGCATCCATTTATGAACATGTATGAATTCATGTATGCTCATATATGAAGTGAGTCGAGGTGATACATGTCCATATACCACCATGTGGGATTCATATATGATCATACATGTAAATATTACCTCAATTTTCGTTATGTACACATGTTATCATTTATGGAAATGTATAGAGACGTATGATTATATATGTAAATATTAACTCAATTTCCGATAATGCTCGCAGATGAACATTTCTGACTCCTCATATGAACATATAAGAATGTAGGACGCATGTGTATTCATGTGTGGATCCATATATGTCGATTTTTAGCAGGAAATGTTAAAGCATACCACTTCTTCTCAAGGGCCAATATGGTATACTTGTATCAGTTTTCCGACATTTACCTATTTATACTTTTTTTGTTTTAAAATTTGCTGTTATTTTCCGTCCCTGATTATCACATTTATTGCTATATTGGCCATATTTGAATTGACGTTTAAAATGCATTTATGCGACCATATTAGGACTAAATTGGAACATCTGTGCCCGTTTTGAATTTTTTGTTTCTAATGGTGCATTCAGAGAGAAAAAAATGGTTAGTTAAAATAAAAAATTGAGTAAAAACTTTTTCGAGTTCGGACGGGTCTTAGGAAATAATAATAAGCAACTGGGGAATATTATTTTCACAAAACTCATTTAAATATTGTAGCCCTTCAGAAAAATATAAACACAATAAGTATTCTTAAAGCTTGGGAGAAAGTTAAATATAAGGTTATATTAACACTTCACAAACATAGCACAGTGGGATGTATCACAAAATTTTTGAAAATATGTTGGTGATTTCTTACTTAATTTCTTAATAATTCGGTAATGGAATTTGAAACAGGCATAAGTGACGTAATATTGAGCTTAAGTTCTGATGCTTCCAAAAAAAGAAACTTTTTGCATAAAAAATTTTGAGTGCTCGCCATTTTAAGTTTCTAATCCGATTTTCAAAAAATTAACATATTTTTGATTTCCTCGTAGATTACATATGTGCGTTATCTCTAATGGTTCCCAAGATATTCCCATTAAAAAATGTGAAATTTTAAATTGGGTTCGACTCATCGGAAACGATTTCTTCTTTCGAATATTGGTTATTTAAGTAAATAAATTCTTGATTAAATAAAAAAAAAATTAACGCAATATCTTGTTCCACTCAAAAACTACATTCATTTAAATTAGGAATTAAAAAAAATCAAATTTTTGCAATTTTTCTTTCAAAAAAGTGTGCATACTACTCTGAAAGGTCTTTTTATATAAAGGCGAGTTGTGTTAAAATAATTTTGATTTGTATATACTTTTCCCGCCAATCGTTTCTATAGTTACCACATTTTTAAGGCAAATATCAATTTAACTCATTGTTAAAAATTATGCATATCTCCAACCTGTAAGTATACCCTATACTAAAACAATGTTACCCAATCACAATATTACAAAAGACTAACACATCCTTTACAATTTACAATTTGATTCGTACCGATCGGACCAGTAGTTTAGAAGTTCTATGTTTATTACCATTTTTTGTTTGGATTACCCCACTGTTCACTGTAGTATACAAGGGCAGTGAAAGTGCTAAACTATTTGTAATTTTGTTTTGAGTTTCCTACTGGGTTTTTTCATGGGTTGTATAACAATCTTATTACTTCTTATTACATTAAGTACTTTGTATTTAAAAAAGTTTAATAATATAACAGAAGTGACCTTGTAAAATGACATTCCCAGCAAAACCACACATTACCAAATAATGGGAAAAGTAATGTATTGCCAGAGGGCTTCATGTATTACAATACACACTTCACTGATGAATTTTACAGGAGATGAGCCTAAAAGAAATGGGTGGAATCATTACCCAGTAAGGGGTAAAGTAACAGGTTACTTTTATGATTACCGGGTTTGAAAAAGTGTATATAAATAGATTTTAATAGAAAAAAATATTACTAATATTTTTTTTATTTATATAAATGAGGAGCATCTTTTCAAAACATGATTATTCCACTTTTGACAAAAGTGATTTTTTTTTTGTTTAGTAGCAATAAATTGAAATAAATTTTTTTGTTTAGTAGCAATAAATTCAACATAAGATATCTGATACCCAATTAGTTTCAGCAAAAACAAGATTAATCCGCAGTGGTTTGAATCAAAACATGATTATTCCAATCAGCCGCGTCAAAACAAGATTATTCCATTTCAAATCTTGCATTTATTCCAAACATATTACTGCTAAATTTTTGAATCCTGTACAAAGCAATGACTAATCTTGTAGTCTACAATAATGCAAGAAAATTTCGGGTTAAATACATAGGGGCATACCTAAAAAAGTATTTTCTCAATTTGTGCGAAAACACAAAAAGTGGAATAGTCATCTTTTGAAAAGATGCTCCTCAAATGATGTGGTCGCGATGAGAATCGAACCTGGGGTCTTTGGTTGTTAGTCGAGCACTCTACTAACTGAGCTATCATTACATATAAAATGCTTAAAATGTAAATGAATTGTTGTGCTTCGAGTTTTCGTTTGTGATGTTTAAAATATATACCTTAGCCTCACGATTACAAAAAATCATAAAGTAATGTGTCTATATCTGGTAACGCTAGGGACCTAATGGTCTATGCGGGGTTTTTGACGGGCCAGCTCAACCTAATGTGTCTATAAATAGATTTTCAAAAAAAAATTTTAATTATTACATTTATATTTCATGCATTATGTAATTGATGATTAGGAAGTCGTTATTTCATGTTTTGAAATAATATAAAAGCTAATGATGTAACTAATTACTTTTTGTTTTAAAATAATGATACCGGAAACGAGTATACATTAGAACCTAGCAAAAAATAGTGCTTACCCAGAAGCGTTTCCGGAAGGCATTATTTAATTACGAAGCCCTTCCAAAGCAAAAGGCATGATTTTTGTTCGCGATGTCCCACTTGGTATGTCTCTTTTAGGATGGTGAAAAGCGCTTATTTCGTGTGCTCTTAGAAGCAATAAATTCATATCTTCTTAGGCATAGAAGAAGAAGTGCTTTTTTTGTATGTTGACAACATTAATGCTTCATAGTATGCATTCTTTATTGCTTCACTGTAAGCATTACTAACTGCTTCAAAGAAGGCATTTTGGGAAGTACAAGCACACCTTGCCTAATTGCTTTATTATAAGCAAGGAGGTGAAGCGCTATTTTGGAAGCATAAACCAAATCCAGGTTATTTTTTGCCGAGAAGGTATCCCCAATTACCAAAGTTTTCCTGGGTTATGTCATTTTAGTAGGATATAATTTTATATCGTAAATAATTAAGCTTGAGCACTTGCCCAAGAAGTTATATATAATAGCTTACTCCTTATGTTTGCGTTATTGTATTGGCTAAGTCCTTTGCAAAGGATTTTATGTTTATTTCAGGATTTCGTTTTTGAACATAAATATTAATCTTTATGATTTCATAATGGAAATTTTCCTAACAAGTATAAAATGTTGCATAATAAGCTTTGTTTATTCCGCATAACTAAAATTCTTATAATTAAACAAATTTCTTAGAAAATGTGACTTTGCTGCAAAGGAAACTTATGAAATATTTGTAAACTGGTGCTGGTATTTTATTCGGTCATTTATGTCATTTTGTATCTTATGACTATAATTTATAGTAACTGCATTATTAATGATTGTTAAAAGAATGATTATGTCGAGTTGCCATAGTTGAGTCTGTTTTTTTCTTCTGCTTTCCACTATTATTATCACAAACTACACTGATAGGAATTAGCTGAAGAATTCCAAGTGGTGGTAAGAAAATGAGCTAAATGAAATGCCAAAATTATAGTGGTATACGCACAGAAAGGGATAGATATACAAACAAAAAAGAAAATGTTCTATATAATTTATATAAAGATTTTTATTTCTATCTCACTCTGCAAATCACTATACTGTAAACACACCCATTCGACTCAAAATTACTTTTTTAGGATATGTCATTGGTAATCCGTCTGTGTAGTCTGTAGGTATTATCATCAAGAATGATGTTAAATAAGATTTTTTTTGGAATGTAAATGTAAATATCGTTTCAGGGCTTTTTCTTTTGTGACATTATTTAAGATATTAATTAAAAGGAATTTTATGAAATTTTGTATTTTGTATTGCCATACACATATTTTAATTTTGACACAGAAAAAACACATGAAGGGATTGTATTCAGAAAACACAACTGAAAGGATTGCGTTCAGAAATATAACGATTTGCGTAAATTTCAACATGAAGTTGAGATATAAATTCTCTTCAATTAACCGAATTTCGGCATCGGTGGGTGTAACCGAACAAAAACTTCTGTTGTCACAAAAAGAGCGCTTAATTAAAACTTTAAGTAATTACAACGTTTTTTTTTAAATAAAAGTTGAAAACTACACCCAGAAACTACTCTCAGTTGTGGCTACCGAAATTTGTTGCCAATCGAATTTTGGCGGTTGCAACAGCTATCGTAATGTTAAATTACATTTTTAATCGTAAATATGCAGTTGGATAACCCAATATTATATTTTAAACTAATATTATAACGTTCCACAAAATTTTAGTGAAATTAAAAAACTTTTTTAATTTTTCTGGTATTGAACAGTGACTTGTAGATTAATAATAAATTTGAATATTTTATTTGAATTAAAAAAAAAAAAAAAATAAACTTTCTGTGTTTGTCTTTTCCGGTATTTGAACTCGGAAGTTTGGAGTACAAGGTTAACTCTCTACCCTCTACACCACAAACACTTATAAATGTTAAGTGTTAAATTTGAATTTAAATATTTTGTTAGAAACAAATATTGTCCCAAATTCGTTTACCAATACCAATTATTAGTTGCTTCTATAAACAATGCAATCCACAATTCGGTTGGTACTACTGGACCTCTAATTTAGCTTCATATTCGATTGCGTATACCGCATTTTCTGTAACCACTTTTAATTATCGACAAATTTAAAAAAAAAAAAATTATATATTGTACCGATTCTCTTGTATTATAACAAAATAAATGGTTGCTTCTACCGTACACAATTTCTAAGCGAATTTTATTTGAAAACTTGATTGGAAATACCAATAACTGGAGAAATGTATTGTTTTTTAGTACCTTTGCCTTCTTTTTAATTTCCATTACAGTATTTCTGCTTTATTAATCAATTATTGGTAGTTCCAAATAAAATAACGTAATATCAAATAAATGTAAATAGTTTTGACCAATTTCCAACCAATCGTTTTTCTGGTTGTAATACAAAAAATAATAAAAATTTCATGTCAGATAAAAGTACATATATTACACATCAAATATGTATACACTGACTACATGTAGGTAAACCCCTCTGCAAATGTTGTTAAAAACAAATGAAATTTTACTTGAAAAAAGGACTACCTATATTTCAGTAAATTCGACTAACATTGTCATTTGATTGTTACTGTTCCAGTAATTAACTACAATTGTAGTAAAAATCAACCACATATACAGTAAAAACTGAACAAACCTTTATTTTTTTCATTAAAAAAAAAAACAAAAACTACTGTATAAAAATAATGTAAAAATCATAATACAGTAATTTGATGTGGTTTGTTTTTTTTTTTTTACATGAACTACATATTTATTCAAAAATTAAATTTCTTTCTGCCTAAGTGAAATTTTGCATTCATTAAACATGCTAATATTTTTATTATTTTTATATTTAAACAACACAATCTATAAAATTTGTATTATTTTTATTTTCATCACACATTTACTACATATTGTTTCAGCTAATATTTTATATTTTCGTTTTTTCTTTGCTTTATTAATATTTAATGAACGTTTACTTTACTCTGCTCATACTGACTGCGTTGTTGTTAGGGATGGTTGCGTTGAAGGAAGATATTTCAATGGGAGATGATAGAGGTCCAGTTGGAAGTTCCAAGGACACGACTATGAATATGGTGAAAATATTTGCTAAACATAAAAATGGTGTTACAATATCTCACATTAACGCTCAAAGTTTAAATAACAAGATCGATGAGTTCAGACTGGTTTTTGAGAATTCAAATGTTGATATTGTTTGCGTTTCCGAGACATGGCTTTCCGAAAAAATACCTGACAGGCTTATTTGCTTAAACGGTTACAAAACCTTTAGAAATGACCGGGTTAAACATGCTGGTGGGGTTGCCATCTTTGTAAAGGATAATATAACGTGCAAATTCAAAACGAAGTCTTGCCAGGATAAAAAAGTTGAGTTTATTTTTGTTGAAATCATATCTCATGGAAGAAAAATGCTAATTGGATGTGTCTACAGACCACACAAGAATATACGTTGCAATGATTTTATATCGAAATTAGAAACATTAACCGTTGCCTATAATGATATTGTGATCTCTGGTGATTTCAACTCAAATATTTTAAAGGAATCAATTTTATCTGATGAAATGTTGTCACTTGGACTTTTGCCAGTTAATCAAACAGTTCCAACACACTTTACAACTTCGAGCAATTCACTGCTTGATCTTTTCTTTGTTGCAAACATGTCAAATGTATTATTGTATGACCAGGTTTCAGCATCATGTTTCTCAAGACATGATTTGATATTTCTAACGTATAATTTTCGGATTCATCGAATGGATCAAATTTGTTACTATAGAGACTTCAAGCGTTTGAATTATAATTTGCTACAGGAAAGTTTTTTTTATATTAATTGGGAAAGTATGTACTATATGTGTTCTGCAGATGAACAATTGTCTTTTCTTGAGTATAATATCCAGCGGCTCTATGATGACACCGTCCCTTTAAAATCTAAAAAAATCTCGGAAAGATCAAGACCATGGTTTTCAGCTGATATTAAACAATTAATTCATAAAAGAGATTTAGCTTATTCCAGATGGAAGAGATTTAAGACTCCTGAATTAAAAGTCGAATATCGCACTGCTAGAAGCGAGGTTAACAATAAAATTAGAATTTCTAAAAGGGAATATTATTCCAAATGCTTCGGTTCTGCTCTTGAATCGAAGAAAACCTGGAAAACCATTCGTGAAATCGGAATCGGAAGTACTGATAGAACAAACAACTGCTATGCCGATGCTAATCAGTTAAATACAATATTTACAACCTCACCGAAAGTTCCAATCAACTGCAACTTTTCGTCAGATATGGACAACTCTACTCCTGATGATAATAATACGTTTGAGTTTTCTTGCATTACACAGTCTGATATCGTGTCAACTTTTGCACTAATAAAATCAGAAGCAGTTGGATACAATAATATGCATCCGAAATTTTTAAAGATACTTCTGCCATTACTTCTGCCTTATATAACTCACCTTTTCAATACAATCATTACAACCAGCACTTTTCCGCAGAAATGGAAGCATGCCAAAATTATACCACTTCCGAAAACAAATACTGAGTTCCGCCCAATTGCTATTTTGTGTTACCTTTCTAAAGTATTGGAAAAGATTCTACAGCTGCAAATGAGTGAGTATATAAAAGATAAATGCCTGTTGCATGATAAACAATCTGGCTTTCGTTCGAATCATAGCTGTATAACAGCTTTGATTGATGTTTCGGAGAGCATACGACGTGAACTCGACGATGGTAAAGTTAATTTCTTGGTGCTTCTTGATCATTCGAAAGCCTTTGATACGGTTGACCACCTTACGTTATGTTTGAAACTTAGAAATTTTTTTAATTTTGCTTCGTCATCAACACGGCTCTTATTTTCGTATCTAACTAATCGCACACAATCCGTATACGCAGATAACACTTGGTCTAACTCGCTGGCTCTTACTAGAGGCGTGCCGCAAGGGTCTATTCTTGGCCCTCTACTTTTTTCTATATATGCAAATGATTTGCCCGATCAGCTTTCATACTGCAAATTACATATGTACGCGGATGATGTCCAATTGTTTTTGAGCAGCCCAGTGCAATTAATCGCAGATGCTATTACGAAAATTAATTATGATCTTGATAAAGTATATATATGGGCGACAGCAAATGGACTTTGTCTCAATCCGCTGAAATCAAAATGTCTGATAATTCACCGCCAAAGAACTGTGCCAGTTATCGAAAACGAAATTCTTATTAACGGAGGAAGAATTGAAATCGTAGAGTCGGCTAAAAACCTTAGCATTATCTTCAACAGATATTTAACATGGACCAACCATATAAACTCACTTGTTGGTCAAACCTATGCCAAGTTAAGAGCTCTATGGTCAACACAGTTTTTTACGCCTTTAAAAGTCAGAATATTAATTGCAAAGTCGTACCTCATCCCCGGTTTAATTTACGGCTGTGAACTCTTCGAAAATTGTGATACTACTAGCAAACGCAAGTTAATAGTTATGTATAATAATATCATCAGATATGTCTACGGATTGAGAAGGTTTGATCGTGTCTCATCTTTTGCCATTAAACTTTATGGCATATCTTTTGAGAACCTTTTAAAAATAAGAGTACTTTTATTTTACCATAAAATTATTTATACCAAAAATCCACTATACCTTTATGAATTTATACAATTTGCCATATCCCCTAGAGGTAAAAAGACAATTATACCAAGGCATCGATACCATGTATCTGAATGGCATTTTTATATAAATGCCTCACGTCTTTGGAGACATCTTCCAGAAAACCAACAGCTCAACAGCAACGCAAACAGTTTTAAACAATTTCTTCTAAATTTTTTTTTGCATAATTTGATTTATATTTATATAACTTTATTTTTACACTTTTTTTTGTTAAAGCATTTGTGATGATAGAACAATATATTAGATAGTAGTTTTAATTTTATTTTTGTTCTTCTTTTTTTTATTATTGTTATTTACGTGTATGAGTATTTTAAATTTGATTTTTTTCTTTTTTATATATAACTTGCAATATTATTTTTTACCCAAACTGCTTTCCTGTACTTTAACTATAAGATTTAATCTTGTTGTACAGGATATGTGAATGTAAATAAATAAATAAATTACTGTTTTTTGCACTTAAAAATAAAGATGCTGTATTACAACTTCACCCAAAAGAAAAGTTAAAAAAGTTAGCAAAATATTAGTCAGGAGGGTGCTTTCAAAAAAATTGCTAATGTTAGCCAAATTTTTTGCTGAAAATTAGCGAGCTGAGTTTTAGAAACAAAATTAGTAGATTCAGCAAAAATTTTGCAAACACTTAGTTATTTCAAAATTAAAAGGTTCTTCCTAAAATTTAATAAAATTATTGCTGAATATTAGTAGACTGAAAAAAACTCAAAAATGTGTAAACAAATTATACTTTAGCTAATTTATTTGCTGAAAATCTTAACATTTTATTTTTTGTTATTTTTTTTTAAATAATTTGCAATACGTTACAAATTATAAAAATATTCATAATTGGCGACAATAAAAAAAGGAAACATAAGAAATTAGCTAAGATGTGTGTCCTTGTCTTTCACTAAGTATGTCTACATGAACGTATATTTGTCTGCAATTTGACATCACTACATTAATATTCACTATAACCATTTAGTTTAAAAATACACATTTAATCTTTATTAAATTTAAATATTTTATTTTGTCTTTAATTTAATTAATAGAAAATTACTTTCACCAGCCGGTGACAACATAAAATTTAAGTTTTTTAATCCGCAATTAATATGCATTCGATACACATTGATGGCGTCCTTTTGTTTTATTATGTATGAAAAACAGATACAAAAATCTTCCATGGCTGTTTTTTTTTCTTACAAAAGTTTTACTTTTTAGTATCATTTTCCTCGTCTCTACTACATCTTTACATGACGCGGCATATACTTCATTCTGCGTATATCTTTAAATTTTAACAAAATTTCTTAGCAAAATAAATTAATAAACATTAGTTAAAAAGAGTTAACTACAGAATAAGTACTTAAATGTAATATTTACTAACTAAAATATTAGCTGAAAACATAATTTCAGCAAAAAATTTGCTAAAAAAATGTATATTTGATTTACAAGACGTTTTACTAAATTTTCTAATAACTTATTTTTTGCGTGTAGGGTTGTCACTCGAATAAAACTTATTCCATTAATCAAACAAACAAAAACAAAATTTCGAACGAACAATTTAAAATTCATAATTTTCGAATAACAAATAATTTGAATAAATTTTGGCGATTAATAGAATGAAATGACTAATTAAAAAAAAAAATACTTTTTTCAATGAAATCATTTGGATAAATTACCAATTACAGAAATTTTTTTTACTAAAATTATTAGACACAACAAATCAATAATGTATTAAAAGCAACTATTTGTAGAGCCTAGAAATTCCAAAATTTTTTCAGAATATGATTTGAAGAAACTAATACTTAGGTCGAGTTTTTGGGATGCAAATTAAACTCAGTTTAGTTAAACCGACAACGAATTTTGTCTGCCATTTCCAAGTTTATTAACAAAAAATTTTCGAAACCACTTCATTTTGTTTAGAATTTGGCCATTATTATAACACAGTAAAATAAACCATATTTTAGAAGCAGTATTCCAATTTGCAAACTTCGTTAATCTAAGCTTAAAAATAATGTTTAATCCAAAAAGTAGGCCTTAAAGTGATAAAACGCTATCGTTTTTAAATAACATGCTTTTAAACCAACCAAAAATAATCCTATTTAAAAACGACAGTGAATTAAACTGTGAATTAATATTGTATAATTTGTACGGTAATTAAAATGAGTTCCTAACAGCTCGATATATTAAAAACATTTCCAATATATTTATTTAAGGATTTAAAAAATTGTATAAGACATTTTTCTGTAATTTTTTAATCATCAAGAACACTAAAGACAAATCTGCTCTTTTTACTTTTTAACCATCTACTCATTATTTATTATTTTGCAAAATGTGTTTGATTTATATTTTTGACCTTAAAAATTGCAATTTTCCAATAATTTTGAACTCTGGAAGTGTCCTTTTAACATGTTTCTCTCTTTAAGGGGTTTTTTATGTAAAAAAACAGTGGGTTTCTATCCATTTCAGTCTCTCTCAGTCTGCCCTCTTTTTATTTGTTCGTAAACTCTTTAAAAGTTTTTAAAAGTGTTGTTCTTTGTTAACCATTTTTTTAAGCCTTTTTTTGTCTTTTTCCATATTTTTTGATATAAATACGATTGAATGGATTTATCCAGATTTGCTCTCCGAGTATGAGATAAATTAAATTGGCCAAGTTGCGAATGTTTTCAACGTTTTCAAAAAAATTGGAAATGATAAGGCAAATTTTTAATTGAATAACACTGTGTGTAATTTTTTAAGTCATGGCAAAATAACCATATACGGACACCACTACGTGATAAAGGACTAAAAAAACAAAGACCCGTGTCTCCCAATTTTTCCCAAAGTCATCTCCTCTTTTGTTTATGGGCCGCCAAAGATTTGGCGCCTCTTGCAAACCGTTCAGAATTTCGATTTACTCTCTATGGCAAAGTTGTAGCTCTTGGCATAAAGAACAAAAATTGCGAACATATAAAATCAAAAAAACTTCACCTTCCAGATCAAAATCGGAAAAAACTTAAAAAATTCTATTTTTTTTACCTTTTTCCCGTGTTCAGGTCCATAGGTAGCAAACCGTTCAAAATTCAAGGAAACAATCAACTACAAAAATTTACCTAAGATCTCAATAAATTTCTAGAACATGTAAACTTCCTAGAGATGATTCTTAACACTGTTTAGGTAGCGCGCAAAAGTGAAAAATTTTTTAATTTCATTTTTTTTTTTCCTTTTTTCTCCTGTTCAGGTGCATAGGTAGCAAACCCAATTCCCAGGAAGTTTATATGTTCTAGAAATTTGTTTAATGAGATCTTAGGTAAATTTTTGTAGTTGATTGTTTCCTTGAATTTTGAACGGTTTGCTACCTATGGACCTGAACACGGGAAAAAAGGTAAAAAAAATCGAATTTTTTTAAGTTTTTTCCGATTTTGATCTGCAAGGTGAAGTTTTTTGATTCTATATGTTCGCAATTTTTGTTCTTTATGACAAAAGCTACAACTTTGCCATAGAGACTAAATCGAAATTCTAAACGGTTTGCAAGATATGAGCCTGAGAAAATGATCACTTTTTTGCGAAAATGATACCGAGGCCCCAAATCTTTGGCGGCCCATAAACAAAAAAGGAGATGACTTTCGGAAAAATTGGAAGACACGGGTCTTTTTTTTAGTCTTTTATCACGTAGTGGTGTCCGTTTATGGTTATTTTTTTTCGTGTTGCACTGTGTAATTAATTATATATTTTTAAAATTATTTTTATTCGTTATTCGTTCGATTAATCAAACAATTTTAAAAAGCTAAATGTTTGATCGTTCGATCAAAATTTTCTTAATCGTTTATTCGATCAAAATAAAAACAACCCTAATTACAACTTAAACCACTGCAACTATTTACAGCAGAAATTCCCTGAGTGTACAATACATGAGTAAGTTTTAACTTAATCATTGCAAAATTATACACAAATACAAAATTTATACTAACTAACTAACTAACTAACTAAAAGTTTTCCAGACAAATCCCAAATTTATTACAAATATTACGTTGTCAACTTGCTACAACTAACATGACACAAATCCTTATAGCAACATTACTTGTAGACATTTTATAAATATCATTGTTTGTTTTAGTCTTTAACAATATTTAATTTGAAAACTAATATTTTGTCAACTGTTAATAATACGAAACATATACGATAAATAATACACTCAAAAAAAAAAAGTTTGTAAAGTCAGCAAAAAATTTTGCTGAGTCAGCACAATTTTAGTCAGGAGGGTGCTTTGCTGAAAATCAGCGAGCTGATTTTTAGCAACAAAATTAGTGGATTAGAAATAAAAAAGCCTTGCTAAAAATTGTAGAATTGTAGAAAAATTGTAATTTAGTTAATTTATTTGCTGAAAATCATAAAACATATTTTTGTGATTCTTTGAAAAATAATTTACAATAATTACGAAATATAAAAATTTTCATTTTCCCACATTGACGACATGAATTAATTTAATATCTGAAAATATATAGAAATAAATATATATAACATAACCTAACATACATAACATAACAAAAATTTTCTTTCAACTACTTACATCAATGGTTGTCTAAATGATGCTATCTTTTAAAGGACGCAACTGCCGAAGATAATTATAGAAACGAAACGAAAAAATAAACAAAAACAAATGAAACGAAACGAAAAAAACAACACTTTTTTGCAATACGAAAAAGGAACCAAAGGAACCTTTGTCTTTCGCTTTACTTTGTCTACATATATGTTTGTTTGAAATTTGACCACACTAGATTATTAATCTACAAACATTTAGTTTAGAAATACTTATTAAATTTAAATATTTTATTTTGTCTTTTATTTAATTAATAGACAATTATTTTCACAAGCCGGTGACAACGCAAAATTTAAGTTGTTTTAATCCTCAATTTTGTTTTATGTATGAAAAACAGATACAAAAATCTTCCATGGTTGATTTTTTTATATGTCTTATTAGAGTTGTACTTTTTAGTATCATTTTTCTCTTCTCTACTACATCTTGACATGCTGCGACATCTGCTTCATTCTGCGCATATCTTTCAATCTGGTTGTCGTCCACATTATTAATGTGCTTATCAGCACATTTTTTTTAGCAAAATTAATTAGTAAAACATTAGTATAATATTAGTAAAGCATTAGTATAAAACAGTTTAGTGCTGAATAAGTATAACAAAAATTTTAGCTGAAAACACGATGTTAGCAAAAAATATGCTAAAAAATAGTATACCTGATTTACAAGACGTTTTAATAACTTTTCTACTAACTTTTTTTTTTGAGTGTAGTTTACACTTTTATATACACACACGTATACACTAAAAGAATTATCCTTCATGATAGTAATGCAACAATTTCTTAGAATTTTTGTTTGTAGATTTAATGAAGAATTTCATTATATTCAAGAAATTTTCATAAACTTTTTTTCATAAAATTTCATAGTTTCATAAAAAAAAATTGTTCAATTTTATAAATTGTCTCTTCATAAATTTAATGAAAATTTTCTTTTAAGCTATGAAATTATTTCAAAAACTTATTATTTTATTTTTCATAAAATTTCATAATTTCATTAATTTTCATACATTTGAAACTTTAGTTTTAAGATTTAACTCTCAAGTGTTCAACATATTTTATAAAGTGCTTTATTATTTCAATATAGCCTTGTATTCATTTTGGACTTCTATGGAATTGTTTAAAAAATCATATGAAGCAGATCATTCAATAAGTTCCATTCATTGCTGCCATACTCTGAATGTGTTCAGGTGCTAGATTGTAAAAAAAGAGCTAGATTAGAAAAAAAGTGCTAGATTGTGAAATTAAAGTGCTAAAAAAGTGCTAAATTTTCTTATCGTTTTTTTATTGATATAATAATTACACTAATCGACGCCCATCAAAACACGCTTTGAATAGATCTTTTTTACTAAACCTATGTACGCTGAATTCAAATCTGGCAAACTTTTGTTTGTTTGTCGGGACATTAAATTATATCTAATTGGATATAAATATATCTGCTTTTATATAATTTTAGCCGATAGTAGGTATGCTTTTTAAAATTTCTAGAAATCAACAATTTTAAAGAGTAAAATTATTTAAAATGAAACATAAAGAAATGTTTAAAAATTAACAAGAAAAAATGTTGTTTTCCAAAAAAATATAATTAAGTGGAAATATATACAAAAAAGCAATTGAAAATTATTTCTTTATACAATTAATATAGTTGTATGCGAAAGCATACACAGAAAAAACTAAAAACGGGTTTCAATTAAAAATTTTATTGAATCAATTAATATTTTAATTGATTTTGCACCTACGACTGAAATGATAGTATTAACTAAAAAAAATTGCAGACAGTTTATTAAAACTCTTTTAATTAAAATAATAATAATATCAATTAAAAGAGTTATTGTTTTTCGTTACAACCTCAATTAAAAAGTTTAGTTAAATTGATTAAAACTTTAATTGAAACTTGAGCAGAAAACAATGGTAGTTTTAATTGAAAACTCGTATTTTTTATTTTTGTTATAAATAAAAAAAGAAATGTAGGTTTGTAAATTAAATTGACATTTTATTTATAATAAAATTAAAGCTTTTTAATATAAAAATGAATTATAAGAAAACAAATAAAAGTAGACAAAATTTTTGTTTTGCTTGTCTTGTCTTGAACTTTTTCTTGTAATGGAATTGCTTTCCTAAAAAAATCACACACAACTTTAAAATGATAGTTTAATGACACTTATACTTATTGAAAATTTAATTATTTACAAAAATAATAGTTTAATTGTCTTTTTTCGATAAGGTTTATTTAAATCCACATGTGCACTTTTATTACCACAGATAAAACACGAAACTAAATTAAGTTTTCATGCGTACACGAATATCTCAACAAAAAGAGTGTTGCAAACTCTAGTGAAATAACTACGATTTTGCGTGTATTTGATATCGGTAAACTATTCAACTTATTAAAAGTTAATCATTCGCGATTTTTTTCTTTTTATTTACAAATTAATTAATATAATGATATAATTAAACCTTTGTTTGATTATTTAATCTAAATAAAATAAAAAAAAAATAATAAATAAAAAATAGACAAATTTTTAAAAATTTTGTTTACATGTTGTCAACACTGTATGGATATATTAGAAAATACAATAAATTTTTTAATTGAATCAATTAAAAAAATTGTTTAAATTGCCATTGATATTCAAACAATCGATTAATTAGATATTTTTGGGCTATAATTTTTTCTGTGTAGGTAATAATAAAGACTTAACTTGCCGCTAACTTAATTTGATATTGAACTTAGCGAAAATATGTATAGAATTATATATAAAGCTATATAAAATTATAAGGAAAATATTTTCAGTATGAAGTCACATATAGTTTAATAAGACTTAGCATATATATTCATATCGGTCACTACATATAATTGGATTGTCATCATATGGCTTATGTAGTAATATATACAGTAAGATTTGGAGACGTATAATTATATCAAGAACCATATACAAAATTCTCTTAAAACAAATTTTCAGATGTATTTGTATGTAATAATATAAGCCGTAATATGACTCCATTAAAAATCAGATATGACTTACTATTATTATATATGACTAGATATAACTAGTTCTGCCCGGGTGCATAAATAACTAATGTATTTTAAAATATTATCTCAACGTTTTATGAAATTTGGCATCAATATAAATACTACAACTATACCAATTCTTAAATGCAATCATCTTAGACGATAAAAACGCCAAAAGATTTCTTAATCATACGCCCTTTTGCGATTGTTATCTCGTGTAAATTGCACAGTTTTTAAAATCGTTCAAAAGTTACATCGGCGATTGTTTTAGTATAAAAATTGAATATCTTGTTTTAGTTACCGTAGAAACTGTATAAATGGTATTCAAAGTTTAAGTGTTTCTTCAATATAGTTTTGATTTTATTTTGTCATTTACCATTTTTTATATAAATTTTCTTAAAATTGGTAAATTTTGGGAAACATTTATTAAAAGTAGTATTTTTTGTTAATTATTCGTTTTATCGTTTAATCTTCAAAATTAATTCGAATTATTCGTTATTCGAAAATCATGCTTTTTAAATTGTTTGTTCGAATTTTCGTTTTGTTCATTCGATTAATCGAATCATTTTTATTTGGGTGGCAACCCTTATGCTACCTCACAAAATAAAGTGCTAGATCTAGCATCCATTATGCTAAATTGGCAACATTGGATCCAATGCATATTTCAAGACATTCATAAAGCGTTGTATTATTTCAAGGAACTTGTTAAAACGAGTATCAAAAGATTTTATGAAACTGTTTCATAAATTCTATTATTGTTTCATTGTCGCCATGATTCATTAGTTCTATGAATAGTTCCATTAATTTCACTAATTCTTTCTAAATATCTTTTGAGTGATTTTTCTTCTGTGCTATTCTTTAAAAGGAATTCTATGAAACTTTGTATTTTTGCTACAACACATAGCACCAATTTAAGTAATTTAAGAAAACCAATTTAAGTAAAATTCGCATGTTACTCCAATCTGAAAACGGATTCTGTTTCTAGGTGGTCTAAAAACAATTTTCCAACGAAAACGGAAAACATCTAGGTGGCGCTTTTTTTCTCAGCCAATCAAAATTTTTAAAATTTGGCGTGTCGTAGGTTTAGGAGCACCCCACCGATTTTTATAATAAATTAAGTAACGACTTATATACGTTAGTATATGACACGCCCACTTTAAAGGCGGAAAGGGTTAAAAGTTATTTTTTAATCTTGAATTTTCTCAAAAATTACTTACCAGTTCGGGACAAATTATGTGGCATTAGGAAGTTTATAAAATCTCCTTTCCTACAAAATATATACATTTCTATTTTCCAGGGATGGGAGTGTGTTATTTAACTTTAAAGTTAAAAATTACCGAAAAACAAAAAAAACTCCGTATTTTGTCAATTTGAACAATTAATATCACTTTTTATGTTACGATTTATTTATTTTTATTTGACATAGACATAATAAAATTTACTTCGGTTTAAAGCAGGGAAATCTTGTAAAAATTAGTTATCAGTTCGGCACAAATTATATCGCATTGGAAAGCTTATAAAATCTTCTTTCATATAACAGCTATACATTTTTGTTTTCCAGGGATGGCAAAAAAATGTATAATGTTAAAGAGTAACGATAAACAAAAAAGAAATTGTATTTTGTTATTTTGAACAATTACTTTCATTGTTTATATTTCTCATTTAATTTATTTTTATATGCCAATTAAAATTTACTTTTGTTTAAAGCAAGGCAAACTTATTCCAGTACTTCCACTTAAAATATTTCGGTCATCGCTTAAAAATAAAAATGTATTTAAACCATATGAAAGAAGTTTTTATATGCTTTGCAATAACATAACTGATAAAAATTAGTAGAGTGGGGCATTTTAGTTCATAGTTCATTTCGTTTATTTGCATTTATTGGACTAGTTCGTTCTTTTAGCTCATAAGTTTGTTCGACATTTTTTTTAATTATTTATATTGTTGCATTGGTTAATGGTTTGTTTAAAAAATCTACATAATATACGAGAAAATCCCAAATGCACCTTTAAAAATTAACTAGTTCATTATAAACAGTTCATTTGGGATCTTCGCTTATACTGTGCAGATTGGTTAAACAAACAATTGACCAATATGACAATATGAATAATTGAAAAAAAAAATTCGAACAAACATATTAACTAAATAACTTACTAGTTCAGTAAACTAAAATAGTTTTTAAACCATCTAGAAACAGAATCCGCTTTCTGATTGGAGTAACACGCAAATTTGTTATTTAAATCGACTCTGGCGCACCGTTATAGAACTACTTTTTGACACAGAAAAACAGATACATTGTTTCAATCGAATTTCTTGTCAACTAAATGGTTTGGATTCAGAAATAAAACTATTTGCGAAAATTTCAACAGAAATTGCTACCAGTAAAATAAGCCGAAAATAGTCGGAGGTGGAGCAAAAAATAGGCGGCGGCGACGGCGTTTAACATTGAGCCGGAAAAAAAACGGTGGCGGTGGCGCAGACAAATAATACGCTGCTACGACGGCGGCGGCTTAGTCAGATTAAAGCAACATTTTACATGTGTTTTGAAGGTGACAGTACAAAAATTAAAAATCTAAAATAGAAATCCTAGCATACTTTATTAAACCACTTGGGGGTTTTATTTTAGCCAAAGATGGATACCGTAACCGCCAAAATACCGATTAGCCCTTCTGCCTCACCTCCACAGAGAGAATTTCTTGGAAGAGTTTTAATGAAATTTTCTCACTAAACTGATGAAGTTTTCTTCACAATGTGAATGAAAAACTTCTTAAACGTTATGGAAAAGCTTCATAGCTTTAATGAAACTATTTCTAATGAAAATTCTTCATTAATCGTATAAAATTTTTAATAAATAACATGATATTTTTAACAAATTCTATAAAAAACCGCATTTATTGAATTTTTCAAAAAATTCTATAAAAAACTGCATTAATTGAATTAAAAGTTTCAATGGACGAGTTCCAGTGACATTTTTTTTTTTTTTTTTTGGTTAATTTCTTTCGAAACTATCAAAATCGCTGTTCAGCCTTTAAGGTTAAATATTTTTATGGAAAAATACGCATAGAAACGACTAAAAATTGTTTATCTTAATCACAGTGTTCATATAGAATTTAACAGGGCTTGAGCCGTTGGGATCATCTTAGTCTACATTTTCGTTGGTAATTAATTTTTTTGTTATGTTAGTTAGAGTTTTTAATAAAAAAAAAAAGTGCATATTTTTTTAGTTTTAAGTGCATACTTATAAAAATACACTTTTTAGTGTATGAAGGTCCTGTCCCTGATAATGATGAAGCATTTGGCCACTGTTACCAACATTTTCTTTAAAAATCTCGTTATATCTGTTTAAAATTACTCCAAAAACGAAAAATAGCTAAATTTTTCGAATTTCATTAATTTTCTATTTAATTTAGCTTTTAAACTCTATTAGGACTTTTAAAGTTTTGCCATATATCCTTAATAATAACTCAATAATATTATAATAATATAACAGGGCATGGAATTGCATGCAATTAAAAAACGAAAATAATGCTTATTTTTGCGACCGAACTCACTTTATTTGGCCGAAGCAGTAGCCGAACTTCGGACAAATTTTAATTTTTTTTTTTAGTTTACTTTTGAACTTGAATAAAACGTGAATTTCTGTTAATTTTGACAACGAAGTTTGTTTAAAGTAAAATTAAAATGTTTCAAATTTTTAATTAAAATTACAAAAATTGTTTTTTCGGACTTTCTATATTTTCATATATTTAGTTGGAATATTGTTCCACCTCAAGTACAAAATCTAACAGATTTTATTTGTTGCTTTTCAAAAAGTTTGATAATTTTCATGAAAGACAATACAGTTGCTTCATTGGCATCGCCCAAATCTTTAATTGTCCGCAATAAAAAACAAAAAATACTTAAACACGAGTAAATCTCAAAAAAGCTCATTTAGAAGTTTTTTTTTTTCTTTCAAAAATACCAGAGCTGTGAATGAATCATTCATTTTTGATTTCAATTCATTACGAATTTGAATTGAATTTTGAATAATTCTTTTCACAAAAAAAAGAATTGCATGAAATTTGAATTAATTCAAATGAATTTGGTAAAAATAAATTGGAATTCAATTCCAATTAAAATGAATTCGGCAAAATGAATTGCAATTCATTTTCAATTCAAATGAGTTTGGCGAAATGAATTGCAATTCATTTCCAATTCATTTGACTTGAACTGATTATGAATTAATTCAAATGAATTAGAAAAATGAATTGCAATTCATTTTCAATTCATTTGTATTGAATTGATTTTGAATTAATTCAAATGAATTAGAAAAAATATTGCACCGTGTTATTAATCATATTTATAAAATTTTCTTATATGTGATGAAGAGTTTCATTTGAAATAATTCAAAATCAATTTAATACAAATGAATTGGAAATGAATTGCAATTCATTTTTCTAATTCATTTGAATTAATTCAAAATCAATTCAAGTCAAGTCAACTGAATTGGAAATGATTTGCAATTCATTTCGCCAAACTCATTTGAATTGAAGATGAATTGCAATTCATTTTGCCGAATTCATTTGATTTAAAATGAATTGCAATTCATTCCAGCCAAATGCATATGAATCGATTCAAATTTCATTCAATTCGTTTTTTGGCGAAAAGAATTAATTCAAAATTTTACTAATTCTGTGCATGAATGATTCGCGAATTAATTCAAAAATTAATGATTCAGTCACAGCTCTGAAAAATACGAAATAACGAGTTCAAGTACTTAAATGACGTCTTTTGAAACAAATGGAGATGTTTCAACTTTTTTATTTTTACTAAAAAATATGAGGATGTTAATACAAGTTCTTGTGTTTGTATTCGAAATTACAGAATTAAATCTGAAAATGTACTCAATTCCTTATAATACTTGGTGTTGTATGTAATATGGTTTGATGAAAGTGGACTATAGTCACCCATCAGTCTACAGAATGCATAGGCTGGCATGTGATGAAAATCGAGCCATTCTAACGCAAATTATTTGATTTGCAAAAATATTTTGTTTGCTCTGTTCTTAGACTTAAGGGGAAAAACATGCATTTGCATGAAAATCCGGTCCCTGATTATAATGCTGTCTTTTTTAAGTTTTTTTATTTCATTTAAGGATTTAACTTATAACAAAAAAAAACCTTTAATTTTTTTTTAAATATATACTCCCAGCCGATATGAGCCGGAAAAAGTCGGCGAAAGCGGCTGAGGCGACTCAAACGGCTGATGGCGGATGGCTTGTATCTCTGGTGGCGACATAAATTCTGTTAAATTAACCGAATTTCTGTAGCCACAAGTAAAAGTATGGGCAAACAGAGAACAATAAAGTGCCAACCGAATTTAAAAGTTTATTTTGTAAGCGATAACCAAAAAGTTCAGTTTGTATATCCGTATTTAAATGTGATTTATTAATATATGTGATTAGGGTGGTCCTTATTTTTCAACTTGCGAATTTTGGGGCTGCCCCCCTCTTAAAATATTTGTTTGGGTACAAAAATTCACCATGCAAAAAGTTAGAGTTCTAGCATAACGGGAAGATGTCCCGCATCGCTCTTGAAAATCGGGCCCCTTGGAAAAATGGGCATAATTTAAAAAAAAATTACAAATTTTTTTTCTTCAAAATTAAAAAAATATAAAATAATTTTTGTGTTGGGTTTAATCATAACTACTCAGATAAAAAATATTACTTTCCCAGAAAATCGCTAACTTACCCTAACTTTGTGTCAAAAAAATTAATAAATATTTTGGGGGTACCTCAAAGTGACTTTTTTGCATTTTTGAAAATTTTATTCAACAAAAATCAAAAACCTGGTGTTTGCTGTCAAGTATTTTATTAAACACATCTCAAGTATTAAATAAGCCAAGTATTACGGATATCCGTTGGCAAAAATTTTTGTTAGAGCATTTTGATTCTAGCGGATTTCAACGTTTTTTTAAATTTGTATAGACTTTTTTTTTTAATAAGATTTTTGTAATACTTCATCAATGTTATTGTGTATGCTATTTTATATAATTGTAATAACTTTATTATAAAGTATAATTTTTCGTGTTCATAGTTAACCTGTGTTTTCATGGGGTCACAATTGACCCTCGTATTTTAAAGAGTCAAAAATCACAAAGATGACAAAATAAATTTTTGTTTATGTTTCTAATTGTAATTTATTTACATTTTAAAATTAATTAAAATTAATTATTTAGTATAAATTCAGACATTTGTGTTCATATTAAAATTGATTTTTTTGTACATATTCAGGAGTATTTTCGAAAAACTTATTTTTAATTTAATAGTGTAAATTTTTTTCCCTCAAAATTATTATTATGGAAAAGTTTTAAGTTTTAAGTTCTAATTTTTACTTAATTAACCTACTCGAAGACTAGAAACGGTTAACGAAATTTTTTTTAGAATAAATATAAACTGAATTATTCCTTTCTTTATTTTATTTATAAATTTTGCCACAAAGCTGCATTTTTCTTACGTGGGTCATATTTGACCCCAGGTTAACATGGGTTAACTATCAATAGAAAATATAGTATTTTAAAATAAAGTTATTACAATCATATAAAAAGGCATATACAAAAATATTGATGAAATATTATTAAAACCTTGTTTTAAAGTAAAAATGTATAAAAATAAAAAAAAAACTTGAAATCCGCTAGAATCAAAATGCTCTATGAAAAATTTTTGCCAACGGATATCCGTAATACTTGGCTTATTTAATACTTGAGATGTGTTTAATAAAATACTTGACAGCAAACATCAGGTTTTTGATTTTTGTTGAATAAAATTTTCAAAAATGCAAAAAAGTCACTTTGAGGTACCCCCAAAATATTTATTAATTTTTTGACACAAAGTTAGGGTAAGTTAGCGATTTTCTGGGAAAGTAATATTTTTTATCTGAGTAGTTATGATTAAACCCAATACAAAAATTATTTTATATTTTTTAAATTTTGAAGAAAAAAAATTTGTAATTTTTTTTTAAATTATGCCCATTTTTCCAAGGGGCCCGATTTTCAAGAGCGATGCGGGACATCTTCCCGTTATGCTAGAACTCTAACTTTTTGCATGGTGAATTTTTGTACCCAAACAAATATTTTAAGAGGGGGGTACAGTCAAAATCTCGTTTTTATTTTTCGCCCATACAACGAAAGACCACCCTAATATGGGATATTGCCACTAAAATGCAATTGTATTAACTGAATTCTATTGAGAAAACCGATATTAAATAGTAACAACCGATTTTTAGTTGGAAAATGGTAAAATTTGTATATGAGCCATTCCATGTCAGACCGTACGATTTTTTTTTTCAAAAAGTTATGTGCATTTGAAAATCGTTAAAATAGTGAAAAATCATCCGACAGGACAACTGTTAAACTAATGTTTTTCTAAAACTAGTGAATGGATTTTAAAGTTTAATATCTTATTTTAAAAGCATTTAAACCTTTTTAAAAATTATTATTTTTTTTTTTAATTTATTTTTTTTTATTTTTAAAATTTGGTTTTTTTACTTAATTTCTGTTTTCCACCATCTTCGAGCAAGTCGTGGTACTACAATGGAAAAAAATCGGAAAAAATAGAATCCATTCGACTTCCATTCTGAAATTTACAGGGAATATTAAGGTTATATTGAGCTTTAAGAAAATATTTTTTTCAGATTTTTCGACTTGTTCGAAGATGGTGGAAAACAGAAATTAAATAAAAAAACCAAATTTTAAAAATAAAAAAAATTAATTAAAAAAAAAAAAAAATAATTTTTAAGAAGAAGGTTCAAATATCTTTAAAATAAGGTATTAAACTTTAAAATCCATTCACTAGTTTTAGAAAACATCAGTTTAAAAGTTGTCATGTCGGATGACTTTTCACGATTTTGACGATTTTCAAATGCCCATAACATTTTCAAAAAAAATTTTTAATTTTTTTCTGGAAACACGGGTAAAACATTTTTTAATGTTTAACACGTCTAACAAATTTAAAGTAAATCGGAAGAGGTGATGTAAGAAATGTGTGCGGTCTGACATGGAATGACTCATATGTGTGTAGCTGTAACCGAACAAAAAATTCAGTTGTCACTAAAACCGCGCTTAATTAAATCTTAAATGCGTAGTGTAAACATCGCTTTTTATGTTAATACACCCAGTAAAATAGTAAAATCCAAATAACTGGTTGCAGAACAGCTTATATACTGTATTATAAACAGGTTCTAATTTCTGTTCTTCAACTGGTTCCTTTTATATGGAGTTTGTCCTATTTGCAATAGGTTCTTTACGTCCAAACAAGAACAGGTTGCTTTAGAACCGGTTCTAGAACCAGTTATAGAACTGGTTCTGGGACAGTGACACCTTACATTGCGACTTCCATTAACCTGTTATAGAACCGGTTCCATGTAAACGGTGGTAAAAGAAGTTGTTCTAGAACAGGTTCAAACGTAATCCGTTCTAAAAAATTTTGCTGGGTAAAAACTTCTGTATTTGGCTCCAAATATGTGCGGCTTTAGTAATGATACATAAAAAGATGGTTTGAAAAGAAAAGAATTTGCCTTTAAGGGTTATTCATGAAATTCGAAAAATTCTAAATTTTCAAATTTAATTAAAAACTTAAAAAAAGTCGTTTTTTATGATATCGACAAAAGGATAAAAACAATTTTAAAAGGTTTTAATTAAATGCAAGCTTTCAAATACAATATTGTTTTTTTCCCTGTGGTACTACTTCTGTTTTGTGTACGGGGTGATTCAAAATTTTCGCATTATTGGTTTATCGGTTATAAAAAGCGTAAAAAAAATTTGGTTTAAAAATCGTGGCAAGCTTTTTTTTTTGTTTATTTAGCATTTTACATCATAAACACACACTTTCATATAAATCGACAATATTATGCATTTAAGGCTTAAAAATAGTAGCTATTGCAAATAATTACAACTTTATTTTTTAAATAAAAGTTGAAAACTAATAAAACAAATAATAAAAATTTAATGTTAGATAAAATTACCATATATTACACATCAAATATGTATACTATGCATGAGTAAGTTTTAACTTAATCATTGCAAAATTATACACACATATTAAATTTATACTAACTAACTAACTAAAAGTTTTCCAGACAAATCCCAAATTTATTACAAATATTACGTTGTCAACTTGCGACAACTAACATGACAAATCCTTACAGCAACATTACTTGTAGACATTTTATAAATATCATTGTTTGTTTTAGTCTTTAACAATATTTAATTTGAAAACTAATATTTTGTCAACTGTTAATAATACGATACATATACGATAAATAATAGTTTACCCTTTTAAATACACACACTTATACCAACCAGGGTTGCCATTTTAGCACAATGGATGCTAGATATAGCACTTTTTTATGATTTAGCACTTGAAACTTTTCGCTACGAATATATTTTTGACTATTTTTTCATAGATTAAAATTATAATTTTTTTTGGAAACTAAAAAAAAATCGTTTGAGGGAGTATTTAAACGAATTGTGTTTAATTTTCAGTTTTTTTTTATATAAAATTTTGGGTTTCGGTGCGCAAGGTGTTTGTTCCGAGTTGACTTAAGAAAACGATATTTATTATCAGTACAATATTGTAATTAAGGTGGATGCAACAAAAAAGTCATAACCCAAGGATGCAGTTTTTAGTTTCACAAAATAAAAATGTTAGTTTACAACAATGGTAAATTTTGTATTAATTTAACCACATTAGAGTTATATCTGCATGACAGAATTCTTTTAATTTCTGTTAAAAAATTATAGATTTAGTGATTTAAAGACCTCAAATATGTTTGTTAAAGTCTTTTACAGAAAAAACTAAAATCGACTTTTAATTAAATTATTTGTTCACTCAATTAAAAGTTTAATTGAATTCGGAATTGTAGTATCAATTAAAATAATTTGAATTCGGAAATTGTAGTATCAATTAAAATAATTTATAACTATTTAATTGATTTCATTTTCAATTGAGGTTTTAATCATATCTATTAAACCTTTAATTTAATATGGTTTTAATTTTTAAACAAATTTTTTGTAAAAACTATTAAAACTTTAATTAAAAACTTGCAAAAAAAAATACCCAAAATCAAAAAAATTACAAAACTTTGAAATATCACCGAAATTGTTAAAAATATTACCGAAATTGTAAAAAGTCATCAAAATTGAAGGGGGGAAAAAAGGGCCAAAGTTGGAAAGAAATCGCCAAAAAATTGGAACATTTTTTCAAAACTCAAGAAATTGTCAAAAATGAAAAATTGCTAATTTTAGAAAGCATCTCCAAAAATTTGAAAAACTACCAAATATAAAAAAACTTCGAAATTGCCGAAATTAAAAAAAAAAATACAATATTGAAAAAAACCCCAAAATTGGGAAAATTAGAAAACATTTGTCAAATTAAAAAAAATGGTAAAATTGAAATAAAAAACTCAAAAATTGAAAAAAATTGTGAATATTTAAATAAATGGCCAAAATTTAAAAAAGTCACCTATATAAAATTGAAAGCGTGTTTATCTGGAAAACGTCCTTAATTTTTTATTTTATATTTAATTATAACTTGTTTTTCAATAAGGATTTGAGAACTTTTTTTTTTAAATAAAACGCAAACCATTTGAGATATTTCCAAAACTTTATTATCGACTTGAAATACAATCAAAACATTTATGGATGGAACTCGACTTCGCTCATATGGCCACCGCGGGCACGTCGGCAGCGGTCGATTCGTTGGAACCTATTTCGCGTTCAATGTTGGCTCTGAGTTCTTGCAACGTCGTCGGCTTGTTGGCATAGACCAATGATTTGACGTAGCCCCAAAGAAAAATATCTAGAGGCGTTACTGGACCATTTCTTGAGATAACACACTCACCAAACTTACTCTTCAATAAATCGATTGTAACGTGTGCTGTGTGGCTTGTGGCACCGACCTGTTGAAACCACATGTCGTCCAAGTCCATGTTTTCCAATTCGGGCCAAAAATAATCGGTAATCATGGCGCGATAACGATCGCCATTCACAGTAACGTGACAATCGTTATTGTCGACGAAAAAATATGGCCCAATGACGCCGCCGGCATGCAAACCGCACCAAACAGTTATTTTTCGTGGATGACACCAAACCAATAACGCATATTTTGCTTATTGACGAACCCATTGAGCCAAAAATGAGCTTCGTCACTGAAGATGATTTTGCGCTCTTAAAGTTGCGGTCACCGACTCCGAATTTCGGTAGTACATTTTTATAATTTTCATACGTTGTTCATTCGTGTACTTTACCATGATGAAAATGCTGAGTTTACTGAAGAAAAAGGAAAGTAACAGTTAGATGATCAGTGAAATAGTGTGTTCACAAATTAAATTCAAAGTTGTCAAGTACCTATTGGAAAACCCTTTATAGGTATGCAATTTGTCGATTTTTTCCATCGAGGACTATTATTTAAATGTTAGCATTTTTTAATATTAGCTATTTTTTAAATTTTGTTTTTTCAGAATTTTGTCGAATTTTTTAAATATTAGCGAATTTTTTAATTAATAGATTTTTTTCTTTCAATTTGGGTGATTTTTTTTTTTAATTTTTGGTTATAAAAACTGGAAATTTTGTGTACACCAAATTCATTTTCAATTGAACTTTTAATTGAAAGTGAGTTTGAAATCGAACAAAAGTTTAATTGAATTTTTTTTGACAATAATTTTTTCTGTGTTATTACTTTTGGATTTGCTCATGGATATCACCACAACGGAGTAATATATCCATAACAGAATTCTTTTATTTTCCGCTATAACTTTGGAAATTAACTGATTTCTTCCAGAAATATATTTTTTTTCAATTGAGCCAGATTTGAGTGAGGGCAACTAGAAATATGTCCTAAAAAATCCATTTTAAGCCCTAGAAAAGATTCTCCGAGAATTTAAAAAAAAACTTTTTCTTAAAAGTTTGTATTTGAAAATTTATTTTTTAGTACACTGATAGAAATTTGTGCATAATATTAATGAATTCCTTCAATGATACAATGAATTTTTTCTTAAACAAATTCCCCAAAGAAATGTTTAATTGCATCAATGAAACACATTAAATCAATTTTAATGAGCGGTTTCATTGGCCACTGAAAATTTCATAACGTATATGGCATTTGTTTTCATTAATTCTAGCATGAACGTTATGAAAGTTTCATTTGTTTAATAAAAAAAATTCATAGTTTGTAAATAATATTTTCATATCTCTTTATTCCATAACAAAAATGTTAAGAGGTTGAGATATTAGTCAAAAACAAAATTTTCTTAAAAAAAAAAATCCTCTGACTTTTTACAAAAGCACTTATGACTTAAGAACATTTTTTAAGAATTTTGTAGTCATTTTACATAAACACTTTATACACTAAATGATTTGAGACCGCCTCAAATCACTTTATTTCAAAGTTTTGGTTACCGGATCAAAAAAATATTACATCTCCAATACAAAATCAGATCTCATTGGATATAGATCGATATTTATAATTATGCAAGTTTATCTCAAAATTGGGGAACCCAGGAATATCCGATTAGATCCCTTAAATATATTACCGGATTAAGTTAGATCAAAATTGGGGCATCCAAAATATCTAATTTAATATCATGATGGATCTCAAAATATTCCGTGGGATCAATTTAGATCTACTTGGATCTAATTAGGTTTAGAAAGATAGGTAATTTTTAGTGAATGGAATAAGATATTTTTAGATTAAATTGGAATTACTTGTATTACATGGCATATATTACACAGTGCAACACGAAAAAAAATAACCATATACGGACACTACTACGGGATAAAAGACTAAAAAAAAAAGACCCGTGTCTCCCAATTTTTCCCAAAGTCATCTCCTTTTTTGTTTATGGGCCGCCAAAGATTTGGGGCCTCGGTATCATTTTCGAAAAAAAGTGATCATTTTCTCAGGCTCATATCTTGCAAACCGTTCAGAATTGGGTTTGCTACCTGGGAATTGGGTTTGCTACCTATGCACCTGAACAGGAGAAAAATGGAAAAAAAATGAAATTAAAAAATTTTTCACTTTTGCGCGCTACCTAAACAGTGTTAAGAATCATCTCTAGGAGTTTATATGTTCTAGAAATTTGTTTATTGAGATCTTAGGTAAATTTTTGTAGTTGATTGTTTCCTTGAATTTTGAACGGTTTGCTACCTATGGACCTAAACACGGGAAAAAAGGTAAAAAAAAAATCGAATTTTTTTAAGTTTTTTGCGATTTTGATCTGGAAGGTGAAGTTTTTTTGATTTTATATGTTCGCAATTTTTGTTCTTTATGATAAGAGCTACAACTTTGCCATAGAGAGTAAATCGAAATTCTGAACGGTTTGCCAGATATGAGCCTGAGAAAATGATCACTTTTTTGCGAAAATGATACCGAGGCCCCAAATCTTTGGCGGCCCATAAACAAAAAAGAAGATGACTTTGGGAAAAATTGGGAGACACGGGTCTTTTTTTTTTAGTCTTTTATCACGTAGTGGTGTCCGTATATGGTTATTTTGCCATGACTTAAAAAATTACACACAGTGTTAGCTTTAATAAAAATATGAAAAAAAATTTGGACATCTGAGCATATATATAAGTACATATGGGTTTATATATTACAATATATAATTATGTCTTATACGCATGAAAAATATTTATGATGTTTGACTATATATAACCATATAAATACATATTGAATTACATTATTCATATGGCACCATATATAAGCATATCTTATAGAACTAGGGTTGCCAGTCGCCCTAGATTTCGCTTGATTGACAAGAATCTTGAATGATCGTCAAGAATAAAAAAAATTGTTGATTTACTTGAATAAACGTCACTACCTTGCTAGGTCTGTTAAAAAAACAGAGCAGTATTTGGAAGATGACAAAGCCAATTGTGATAATATTTTGTTGTTGTTTTTGTTTTTTCTTTGATATTTTAAATTTTGAATCTCGCTCCTAGACGAGGATAAGAAATTCTCATTGAGTTTGTGATTTAACATAACAAATATCTCTAGAAATTCTAATAACAAAGTCTCCTGAAGATTTCCTTGGGCAGGAATGAAATCCGGATAGGGACACGCCTACATCAGATTGTTTTTCACAATTTGTTAAATAAGTTTTGGGACTTTAGCACATTTAATTACTATAAATGCAATTAATGTTTTGTCAAGATTTTTTAACCTAACCAAATAACACACTAAAAAATATTTTTTAATTTTTTCAAAATTTTTCTTAAACAAAAAAATCATTGAAATCGTGCAGGACAATTATTGGATTTAATTTATGTGTTCGAATAATAAACGAAAATTAGATCGTTGTTAAACATATATGATCATATCGAGCACTAACCGCCAAAAAGACGTAACCGCTGTGATTTTCCATTGCGGGTTTTGATGAAAATCTTTATTTTTCGATGATTTGCAACATTCCTCAAAATTTCATAACTCTATGAAGCATCGTTACTAATTTCGTAACGTTGGCGCCAATTCCTATATTACAAACTACTGTATGTTTAAATATTTCGTGACAGCAAAAAAAGTCTCGCTTATGTCTTTTTTTATTTAATGAATAACTTAAAATCTTGGACACACTAGAGCATGAAATATGCAGCATTTGATTCCATTTAAAAAAAGTATTTTTGGTATTCAATATGTATATATTTTCTTTGGACCTTATTTAACCCATAAAAGTGCGATTTGGCTGCTAAAAAAAATTTATTTGGATTGTGTTTTGATAATTTATGCCGTATTTAAATTTCATTGCAATCGGACAAGCCAAAGAAAAATAAAAAAAATATAAAAAGCTACACCTGTTATAATTTTGATATTGGCGGTTAGAACTCGATATATGTGCTTATTTATGAAAATACATTAAAACATTTAAGAAAATGTCTATCTAAGGAATTTATTTTTAAAAAAATATTTTTTATGTAGCTTTTTTTTATATGCAGAAAATTCGTTTCATTTTAAGAAAATCCTTTGTTAAAAAGAATAGAATTTAAAATATAATAGAATTAAATTGTTACTTAAAACATTTTTACTTAAATCAGCATTTTGTTAAGATTTGTGAGCTTTCAAATTGCCTTTTTCAGATATGCTTCGCTTTAAAAGATTTTTTCTTTAAAATTTTTTAATTCTTTATTTAAAAAGTGTAATTATTTTACCTTTTTGTAGGTTTAATATTTTTTGATTTTTTTCCAATACTCTTTTTCCATAAACACAATGGATTTTTGAAATTTGTTGCTTTCTCTGTTTTTAAATTATAAAAATTATAAATATCATTCATTCGGCTTAAGTCCCCCTAAAGTATGCAACAGCAAGTTTAAAAGAAATGCGTTTATTTTATTTTATTAAAACTTAAATATCGCTCATACGTCTGGGCAACTTTGTTTTCATAATATGCTTCTCGAAAGTATGCAACGAAAAATTTGATTTGCACCACTAACACTTACGCAACACAAATTATACGAAATATTTATATATCACTCATTCGCCTGGGTGTGTTATATTTTGTTATAACAAACGTTCCTTAAGTACGAAACAGCAAGTACTGTTTTTTTGGTATTTTTTGCTTTTTAACATTTAAAATTTAGAAAACAAGTCTAAATACTTAGTTAGCATTTTTTAGTAAACAAATTATCATATTTTATAATACGAAAACTTAAAAAAACATATTTTTGTCTGCATATTTTTATAATTTTAACTTTTAATTTTTATTCATAATGTAAAAACAGTAGAAAATAGCCAAATTCCATAAGACTCTAAAAATGAAATATGAGCTAAGCTTTCAAAACCTTTTGGTGTTTTTGGTATATCGATAGTCTAGTTTTATATCCCGCTGGTTTCGTTAGGGATACAATTTCACGTTGCACAGTGTAATTAGAAACATTAACCAGCTGACAAATAGTGAGTTTATTTCTTTGAACTGGTTTTACCGATTGGTCTTAACGATTCGTGGAAAAATATGAAAAATAACGAGGATGGTGAACCATAAAAAAATGCAAGATATACAGTTTATTTGAAAATGTTGAATAATTTATCGGAGTATTCTAACTAATGATTTTTTATACCATTTTTATATATTTATATATTTTTATACAAAAAATCAATTAAATTGAAATACAACTTCTAACGAGTGGTTGTTTTTAATTGTCAAAATTTTTTTTCAAAATCAAATTGTTTTTGGTGAATGTTGTTTTCTTTTATAAGACAGCATATATTATTATATCTTGAATTATATAGCTTATATGTCACAGTATATGATAACATATTGTGTTATATATTAGAATATATTATTATTTATGACAATAGATTTATCATATCTTATTATGTATAGCATATACACTGATAGAAATTTGTGCGTAGTATTAATGAATTCCTTCATTAATCCAATGATTTTTTTCATAAAAAAGTCCCCAAAGAAACATTTCATTGAGTCAATGAAAGGTGTTTCATTAAATAAATTTTAATGGATGAAAATTTCATAAAGTATATGAAATTTTGTTCATTAATCCTATCATAATCGTTATGAAAGTTTCATGTGTTTAATGAATAAAATTCATAGTTTGTATGAAATATTTTCGTTGATATTTAAAAATTTGCACTTTTTATGATTATTTTAGCATAGCATTAATTTGGTGGTTATTGAGAAATTATCATTCGTTGATATTATTTATAAGGTCTGGTCTTTATAAGATCTATAAAATATTTTTATAAAAAAAATTCGAAAAGTTCGAAAGTAAACATAACAGGCTATTCTGCAGAAGCGATGGCAGATTTTTATTAATCTCAGCCCGATTCAGCAAATTTTCGTTACTTGGCATTGGATGACATGTAAAAAAGAAATCTAACAAGAAAGGTTTTCCCGGGGCCACCCACCAATGTAGCACAGTGGGGAAAATTCTATTGTTTCTCAACAAATTTGCTAAAGCTCATAATTTTTAACGAATTCGAAAAAGATATAATTAAAAAAGTAGCTGATTAGATTTCAGATCGAAAATTACAAATTTTGAAAATTAAATTTTTTTATCCATAAAAGAGAAATATTTTTAATTATTGTACTTTTTTTAAATTATGTAAAGGGTCCGCCATCTAAGGTTTTTTTCTCAACTAGTGCTTATTTCGTGAATGGTAACACATAACTGATGTCTGATTTGACAGATAATTAGTTTTTTTATATTAAGAACTTTAATGATTGAAAAAAATCGTTTATATATAATTAATTTCTGTTTTTCTTTACATTTAATCTTTTTTTTACATTTTTTATAATTTGTGTTAAAAGATGACATATTTTCTTATATGTCGGTACAAAATATATAATTTTTTATCGATTTGGCTTGGAATTCTGTAGAACGATCGACGATTATAGTGCACTTTTTGTAGTTAAATTACGACCCTCTAATACAATGTTAAATATTGTTAGCAATGTTGTTAAAAAAACAAAAAATTATTATCGTTAAGCATAACGTTTTTGTGTAACATCGTCAAAACGATAACAATTTAGGTCTCGTTTTGAACAAAACTATATCGTTTTTCTTAGAGAATCTGTTCCCTGGAATTTTGTGACCAACTATTCAAATTCGTCAAAAACTGTTAGCTCTAGGCAAACTTAATAAAAAAAATTTATTTATATCAAAATTTTTATTTAATTCTGTTTAAAAGAAATTTTTCAGTTTTTTTTATTTCAAAATGATTGTACAAAATAAAATTTTTTTTTTCTTACTACAAGTCAAAATTTTGATTGAAAAAAATTTGAAAATATTTCATTGATTTAATGAATTTTTTTTATGAAATTATGAAAAAATCATAAAAAATGTTAATGAAAAAAATACCAATATTAATGAATTTTCATTCAGTTAATGAAATTTTTCATTAAACCAATGAATCGATTTTAATGAAACCGTTTCATTAATACTATGAAGGAAAATTCTATCAGTGTAGTATATGCTTAATATCTTATTTTATAGAGGTTAATATTTAATAATATATCGTTATATATGTAATCACATAAGAAATATATAATAATATATGTATATGCATGACACCATATATAATCACATATTATAATATATTTTAAGATGAAAAAATATAACACCATATATAACTTTTTTTACTCGGGTAATAATATTTAACAAAAAATGTTATGTTATCTGTAATATGCAGCGTTTAACTTCATCGATTTTCTTTTATACAAAATGTACTAAATAGGTAAAAAAAATCACAAAATTACACTAAACATTTTTTTGCTGCATATTACAAGTTAAAATTTTTTTTAAAAAAATTTGACAAACTTTCACTGATTTAATGAATTTTTTTTTATGAAACTATGAAAAAATCATAAAAAAATTAATGAAACAATATTAATGAATTTTTATTCAGTTAATGAAAGTATTCATTAAATCAATGAATGCATTTTAATGAAATCCACTCATTAAATTCTGGAAAATTCTATAAGTGTACAGTTGGAGTAAGTTTTGCGAAATTTATTTAAACTGCTTACTATAAGGAAAATAAAAGATAAATTATGGCGAAATCTGTATATTATTGTTCTTTTTTTACATCACAAAATCAATCACTTAGAACAGACATAAAAAAATTTATTGCACCATTATTATTATTTTTTGAAAATCTTTGCATATCCGTCATGATTTTTTTATTTTTGGTTTTTTTGAAAATATAATTGGCATACCAATTAGCAATATCACGCACCATCAGTAATATTTGTTCAGAACGTGGAATAAAAACTGAACAGGATATATATCGATTTTTCAAATATACACGTACTTTAAACTTAAAATTGTTATCCTAAAATAATAATTAAAGGATTCTGTAATGTTGTTGTTGATGAATTTAACATTGTGTTGTCATTGGAGAGAAGTCCTTCTTTTTTATCAAAAAGAACTACTTTTGAATTAGTTTTCATAATGTCATAAAATTGGACTTCATACTATGTTCAGCTAATTGTGTAAATTATCAGTTGAAAAAGTTTAATATTTTATTTTGTTTAAGGGAGATAGAAGAGTCAAATTTATTTTAATTAACATTTTATTGCAATTTAAATCACTTAGGAAAAGGAACTCTTAATAGATTAGATTATCTTAGATATATTTTTCATAAATTGAAAGTGAGTTTTATTTCGAGCGAAAAAAATAAAAATCATAAATAATGATTATTTTTGAGATGTATTTTTTTTGCTCAAAAATAATGATTATGGCTGATTTTTATTAATATTACTCAAAAATAATCATTACCATTGAAGAAAATCCTTAAAACTCATAATATAATCATTATTGTGTAATTTTTATTATAAAACTTATAATGATTACGGCCCCTGATTTATTTTTTGAAAAATGGTGATAATCTTTAACTTCGAGCTGATATATTAGTTCTCATGTAGTGAGTAAACTAGTTTATATGAATGTTTGATATTTGGCATGGGATTGTTACCTCTTTCAAAACGTGTTCTGTAGATGGAAACCTAGAAAATTCCCGAAATAGATCTATCAACACATTCCTGAAAGGATCAAATAATAAATTTGAAAACAAAAAAACTCTATCGATTACTTGTTATTACAATATCCTAATAAAGAAATATAGAGTATGGCCTCGAAATTTTTTTGAAAATAAAAAATGCTTTAGTTCTCAAAAAAAAAGATATGCTCAAAAATATGATTCTTTACTAAAACCATGATCTTAAAATTATAATAAGCCATTAAGAGAAAAATATGCAAAAACATACTTTAATAAATGAATGACAGAATTCGTGAATTGTTCCAAAATTTAGTTTTAATACGACGCACAGGAAAAAACAGTATCCAGTGTATTTCTGGTTGCCCTGGTTATAGTCAATAAATCGAAACCAATTTCTGTTCGAAATTTATAAGTAAATCTCCAGGATTTAAGTTTTATATTCAAAAACAAAATTTGTTTGATACGTAAAAGGTCATTCAAATATCAGTTAATATTTGAGCTATAATTATATACAAAATTGCTGAATTTAAATCCATAAATACATCATATTAATTTCGGTTCCCTATTTTGACAAAAATGTCTTGTATTTTTAATATTGTATTTTTAATAGTACATTCCATTATTAGAAGAGAAATTAGTGCCATTTATTTAAAATAGCAACCAAGAAGAATTCATCTTCCAACAAGAAAATCCCTCAGTACATATAAGTCGTTAGACTATGGAATGTCTACCATCAAAAAAAATATAAGAGTATTTGTTCTTTGGATCAAAAAAAACGGATTTGGGTAGTATTAACCCGTCGAGTTTACGTGAAAAACCGTCAATATTGAATGTTTTTTCATCTAAAAGAAGCAGTTATTGTTGCTTGGAGATCTATAACGGAACAAATTCGAATATATCTGGTAGACAGTATGTCTGATAGAAATTTCGAGTGGAATCAAAAAACAGGAGGCCCACGCATTATTAAAACTTCTGCTTTAAAATATTGGTTCGGTTAAGTGAAGTTATAGTTATGAACCACTAATAGATTTTGTTATTCCTTTTTAAATATAAAAATAAAAAATAAATAAATTGCTTTTTTGTAAAATATTATTAATTTTCCTTTAGTTTTACATTTATGCCGGTTAAGTTCTTCTACGTTTTTTTTTGACTTACGAAATTTAGTTGAATTAAAGAGTAATTATAGTTCTGCAACGCAGTGTATATGATACAAATTTTATTAAATGAATTCATATGTGATTATTAGGGCAAGGAATTTCATACAATTAAAAGGAGAAATTAAAATATGCAATAAAGATTCCAAAATATGTGCTTAAAATATGCATTTAAATATAGATATGCACAAAAAGTAGAAGTTTATGACCGATTATGGCCAAAAGGCTAGGTCATTGAAAATGAAGAAAATAAATAAAATAAAAAGCAAAATAATATGCACTATAAAACCAAAAATATGCACCAAAGATCAAAAAAATATCCTCGTACAATTTTTAGATTTTTAAAAATCGATGCATTACTCGAGCTTGCTGGCTTAAAAATGAAAACCAATATAAATGTCTAACAAATTAAAACTAGATGCAACTATGTTCAGGGTTAAAAATGTTTTCGTTTGTTTATTTTTAATTAAAACTTAATTTTTACAAAATATGCAAAAATATGCAATTAAATTGAAAATATGCAATAAAATATGCATATAACAAAATATGCAAAAATATGAAACAACAAATCGTTGCGATTTTGTTGCAAATTCTTTGATTCGCAAAAGTATTTGGTTCAAACAGATTTCGAGCTACTGACTAAAAACATGTATTTCCATGAAATTCCTTGCCCTAGTGATTATATATTAACTTATGTAACATCAACTTAGAAAAAATGTAATTATATTTGTAATACTTATATATTCATGTATCATCGACTTAGAAATATACTAGTTTCCTATTGAAAGTAAGATTTTTAAGTCGCAAAAACTAAAACGTTTTATTTTTACTTTTACAAATTTACAATTTTCAAACTCTAATATTTCCCCAAGGATCCTTTATTAGGGAAATAACATAACATCTCTAGAAATTATATTGAATTAGTTTGAAATTTCTACATTTAATGGTTAAGTAATTTTTTGGAATATGTACAGAAAATGTCAGATATCAGCTATACAAAAGAGTTATATAAAGCAGATAACCGGTTATTTGAACTAGTTTTCAATTAAAAACAAATGGTTTTTAAAAAGGCGGGTTGTGAAAGTATTCGAAATCCGGGTTTTCAAATAAGTCGAATATTTGACAACACTACTTTGTACCATAATATTCAGATATCCATTGTAGGTTATAGAAATTAAAATAAACATTACAACGACAACATCCTGAAATTCATAAACTAATACACTAACAAACGACTATAACTTGATATCTTAAATAACAATCATACACTTGCATACACACAGTATTTGCATAGAACTCTATCACAGTATATATTGTTAATATATGTGTTTATTTAGTATGTATGGGTGTGTGTGATAGTATGTGAGAATTTCACAATTTAAAATAAACAAGGAATTCACACAGGTATTATTAGAATACACTGTAATAAATTATTTGTTTTATTTAACTTTCTGTAGGGGATAGGCTTGCAGGTTGCCACCCCTTAGCTTTTTGTCCATAACTAATCATAAACACAGCGTATTGTTGTCATAATCATGTCATAATCATAGATCATTTGTAAAATGGTATATATTCAATACAAGTTATAATCGGAATCACAGAGAAGCCTTTACCCTACATTAGACCGGCTCACCTTAATTGGAGAAAAAAATTAGTTTTTTGTCCACACCTCAAAATGTAATTTGGTATGTTTTATTACGATTCTCAAAATATTTCGAGTCTAGCAATGAGATCTCGTGAGCTGGAGCGTTTTAAAAAAGGTCTTAGTTTTTTCAAGAATTTTGTACTATAACTTAGTACACTCATAATAATCTACGCATAAAATTACGAAATTATTGTCAAAACTACAAAAACTTTCGTAAAATGTACAAATTTTCTTTTATTTTACAAAAAATTGGTTATTTGCACATTTTTTTCGTGATTTACGCATAGATTATTATCAGTGTATGATAAATTAGATTGAATTAGTATTATATTAATATTATATACGCTTTTTTTAACCCTCTAAGGCTACCTCAGGGCAGCCTTCATAAAATTGACCACAAATGCGTCAAGTGAGTGTTTCATGCTTAAAAATTAATATATTATATATAACATATTAATATATAAAACTAAATTTACAAAATATTTTGCAAGCAATTTTTCGTGTGCCGTCCACCGTTTGGAAGTGGGAAGCTTCAAAAAATAATTATTTTTGAAAAACATAGTTTTCAAAAATTTAGAAAAACAATTTAAGTTAACTGAAAACGACTCTTCATAATGAAATCTAGGTAAGATTAAGGCTTTATCATTTATTAATTAAAAGTTCTTACTCTGGTCCAAGGACAAACAGGATTTTATCAGGATTCCTCTAAAGTACATCGTCTTAACTTATAAACTAATGGGCGACTTTTAATGAAATATTTCCCAGAAAGAAGATATTAAGTATTAGAAGCAAAGCGTAAAAGTTTGAACAATATAAATTGAAATATTGATACTTTTTCGCCTAATTTCGCTTTTTCCAAAAAGCGAAAATCGCCATATCTTCTTAAAAAAAGCATACATTTTCTGTAGGTCTAATGACATTCAGTTCCCAGCAAAATTTTTTAGAACAGATTACCTCTGAACCTGTTCTAGAAAAGCTTCTTTTACCACCGGTTACATGGAACCGGTTCTAGAACAGGTTCCAGGGAGTCGAAATGTAAGGTGTCACTGTCCCAGAACCAGTTATATAACCGGTTCTAAAGCAACCTGTTCTTGTTTGGAGGTAAAGAACCTATTGCAAATTGGACAAACTCCATATAAAAGGAACCAGTTACAGAACCGAAATTAGAACCTGTTATAATGCAGTATAAGCTGTTCTGCAACCAGTTATTTGGAGTTTACTATTTTACTGGGTTGGGTTTAGGGTTACTTATTTGCAGGAAATCATTAAATATTTATAAATTCGCAAAAATTAAAAATTTAATAGAACGATACATTTTTAGGTTATGAAAATGTTGTTTGCTCCATAATATTTAAAATGCTTAGAATTTTTTGATGCCTTTGCGATTTTAGTATGAAGCTCAATAAAATCTTTTATAAGTTTGGTATAATTTTTATTAAAAATAAAAATTATGTTTTTTTCGACCTTTAATTGAGCAATGAAAATGAAAATTGAGTTTGAATTTTAACGTCTTTTTCAGAAAATTGCAATTAATACTATAAATAATATGCAATTTTATTTAATTTTAATTGTGAAAAGCGTGGTAGAGAAGAATGAGTGTATTTTCTAAAAATCATAACTACATTGTAAATTTTCAATTTTCTGAATCAGACTGCTCAGTTTCTGGTATTGAACCTTTGTCAGTGACCCTGTTTTTTTTTAATTATGTAATATTTGTTATGTTTTTATTTGTTCGATTTCTGTGCAATCACTGACCGTTGTATAGATAAACTTATTTCTAATGCCACATGCACTATTCAAGTTCGAGGCCATACTTTATATTTCTTTATTAGGATATTGTCCTAACAAATAATCTATACAGTTTTTGTTTTCAAATTTATTAATTGACCACTTTCAGGAATGTGTTGATAGATCTATTTCGCGAATTTTCTAGATACCCATCATCAGAACACGTTTTAAAAGAAGTGACAATGCCACACTTAATGAGAACTAATATATGAGTTCGAAGTTAAAGACTATCATTGATCAACAATAAATTGAAAACTTGTTTCTTATGTGCAAACTCTACTTTTGGCAGATATACAATACACGCTTTTTGTTTGTATTCTCCTTTTTATTTTCACACTTGTCTTGTTTTAAAAACAAGATGTAAAGGGGGAGTAAACAAGACCGTACTTTGTCTTTTTTACAAGTTTGGTATAATTTTTATTAAAAATAGAAATTATGTTTTTTGACCTTAAATTGTGCAATAAAAATTAAACTTATTCAAGTTCGAGGCCATACTCTATATTTCTTTATTAGGATATTAACCTAACAAATAATCGTTTATTTGATGTACGTTTTTGCGTAATTGATATAGCGCTTTAACTAGTTGTGACAAACTGAAATGTTTTTAGAAAAACTGCTGTTGTACCCGCTATTAATGTAAAACATTAAACTTTTTTGCACTTTACAAATTTAATCCGTCGTAAGGATTCACTTTAGATACCTAACTATGTTCCCAAACCATGTTTTTTATAAAAACAAATCGTAAAAAATTCTTAAATTTCGCAAAATGTTTAAATAGTTCATAAAAGTTTTGCGTTTAAAATTTTAAAAAACACTTTTTTGACTCGGAGATGCTGTTTCTAAAATAACGCAGTCTACGCAATACGCTAGCCAGTTTCAAATATAATTGCGAATGTCAGACGCACAAACATATTTTCTCAAAATTCTATCCAATTCCTTATAAGTTTGAGATATTCGTGTCCCATTATTAATGCGCAGACGTAAACTTGGTATACCTCAAATTATAAAAATTACATAATTTTTCAAATACTGTTCTGAAAACTCAATTCCATTAAACGGTGCAAAAACCGTATAGAAAAACTGCGCTAGTTTAAAAATCAGAAAATGTTGATTTCACTTGTAAGCACCATACAACTTTTCACCTAACACCGAGTCCAGCTAGTTAAAAATTAATAAAACAAATTTTTTAAGTTTTAAGTCATTAATTTAATTTTTCGACTTTTGAATGGCCATCATTTCTTATGGTGCGATAGCTTTTAAATGTAGTCAACCTTACCCTGTTCCTCGCAATTCTTAAAACATTGAGAAATTAAGGGCATCTAAAGTCAGTTTCAACAGGTGTCGAAAATTTTTGAAGTAGTTCATATATATATTCTTGGTACATATTCAATTTTAAGACGATTCAGCGATGTCCGTCAGCCTGTCTGCTCATTTTTAGCTAGATTCATGTACATTTTCCTGAAAAGCTTGGTATTGAAAATTACCAAAATCGGTTCAAAAGTTATGAGTGAAAGTGTAAAGATACCTCCAAATTTTCCATACAAATTAATGTATAGTAGTACAATTTCATAGTAGCGTCTGGTGTATAAATATAACGTCATTTATTTCCGCCAAATACTAAGAGGTGAATAATATTTTCAATTCACCTCAAATTATTATTTCACCTCAAATTTTTTTTCACCACAATTTTTTTTTTTCATCAGGAAAATAGTTTCTCACCTCAAAAATGTTTTTGTTAACACATAATTTATTTTTTACTTCCAAAAAAGTTTTTCATCTCAAAATTTTATTTCCACCTCTAATATATATATATACATATACATATACATATATATATACATATATATACATATGCACAGCGCATAGTTTAGAGACATTTATTCGTTCCCCGCATAGTTTAGGGACATTTGCTTACTTTGGGGGGATGAGGACAATTTTTTCGATACACCGCATATTTCGGATACAATTTTGGCCATGTCCCTATATATATGTATGCGTAGCGCATACTTTAGGGACATGGCCAAAATTGTACCCGAAATATGCGGTGTATCGAAAAAATTGTCCTCATCTTAAACGCTAGATGTATGAAAAGGCGCGAAAACTTTGGGGACAGTCCCCAAAGTAAGCAAATGTCCCTAAACTATGCGGGGGGAACGAATAAATGTCTCTAAACTATGCGCTGTGCATACATATATATGTGCATACATATATATATATATATGTATGCACAGCGCATACTTTAGGGACACGCCCAAAATTGTCGCCGGAATATGGAAAAAATTGTCCTCATCTAATACGCTAGATGTATGAAAAGGCGCGAAAACTTTGGGGACAGTCCCCAAAGTAAGCAAATGTCCCTAAACTATGCGGGGGAATGAATAAATGTCTCTAGACTATGCGCTGTACATACATATATATATATATATGTATGCACAGCGCATACTTTAGGGACACACCCAAAATTGTCGCTGAAATATGCGGTGTATAGAATAAATTGTCCTCATCTCATACGCTAGATGTATGAAAAGGCGCGAAAACTTTGGGGACAGTCCCCAAAGTAAGCAAATGTCGCTAAACTATGCGGGGGAACGAATTAATGTCTCTAAACTATGCGCTGTGCATACATATATATATATATAATGAGTTAAATCACTACTTTATATTTACTATAAAGCATGAAAATTGTGGTCAAATGAACCGAATTTGATCCAATTTTGTTTTAACTATAAATGATCGTTTAAAAATGGTTCTTCTTAATTTCTGCATAAATAGTGCTTTGCTATTTTTACAATATGTAAAAATGAATTTTTAAATTAAGATTTAAGTAATATTTTTTCGCTAAGTGTCGTTGTACAAATAAATACACTTTGTTGCGTAACTTAATGCTGTTAAAGGAAACGTAAATTTTCTACAATTCCCAAGCATGTAGTTTTTCTTTCATATTCATGTCATTAAATATGTATATTTAACTTAAACACCTACAATTTTACTCTGTTGTCGGTTTTCACCATCGCCGAGTATGCTGTTGATTGTACGCTGTTGTTGTTTGTTAAGTCCTTTATGTTCATAGTTGTATTAAAAAGGATTAACAATTTTTTTTTGTTTATTGTTTATTCCGTTACTCTGCTGGTTTTATGACTTTTTCGGTTTGTTTGAAATCTGTTGAGATTTTTTTTCTATTTGGAAAAAGTAGTACACTCTGTTTTTAATACACCTTTAGGATGTTTTTCTTTATTTTATATTTTAATTTTCGTAGGTTGGGATTTATTTTTATTTGTTTTTAGTTTTTATTTAACAAAATGTTAAACATTTTTACTACGACAATAATAAAAATAGTTTTTAAGTACTGATACATGTTTATCATTATCATCTGTAGGATTTGGAAACTTCAAAGAATTTGAGATTTATTTTAGTGTAAAAATAAAATATGCATTAAAAATAATGATGATTTTATTTGTTTGTAAGGTTTTCGGTTACATTGAAATTTATGTATTGCGAGTAAGGTGATTCAAAATCGTTTGAAGAAACTACCCTGCGGGAAATGAAGGGTCGACTGATCCAAAGTGGTAGTTCTGTGACATATGATTGGTGGTCACGTAACAAAACTGGTGAAACCAAAATTGTGGTCCACCAAAAAGTGTTAATTTGGGTGAAATGTGCAATCACGTAAATATAGTTATGGTGAGAAAACATTCACTGGTTGGTAAGAGATATATCAAGTAACTGGAGAAAAAGTAACATAACATCAAAGTGTGCTGAAGCAACTAGGGACGTTGCAGTTGAAGTTGTTACTGGTTCAAATCCGTTAGCAGTGGATGAAAACATGGCAATTAGTGCCAAAGAATTCAGTCCCTTGACTGCTACAAAGCAGACATAACACTAAACCGACAGTGGAAATGAAGAAGTAACACTCCACTGGTTTAAAAGAACTGAATACGAAACTGTTTAGACAGTGGCTAGGGTTGCCAGATAAGGCGATTTCCCGCTAAATGTCGCGATCTTAAATCTCGTTTGGCAAGGTCATTTTTTATATGCCGACTGGCGACTTTTCGAGTTATTCAAAAACTTGAAACACTTTACAAGAATATAAATTAAAATTTCAAACTTTCTGCATATTGGTTTGATATTTTATCTTGTTAAAATATTTTATAAGATTTTTGGTAACTATTTTTTATGTATAAGTAATTGGCGATTTGTAAGAATTTCTTTGGGTGCAAAATTAAAACTGAGTATATATTTTGCTGCTCTGTTTTATAAGGTATACATTACATTGGTACTGAATTGTTGCACCTCCTCCTTTTTATAAAGATATTATTGTGAACTAGAATTATAATGCAACACACAAAATTAAAATGTTTATGAAGTGCTTTTTAGAAGTGTTGAAACATACACTTCCATATATGCACATATACATATAACACATATATGTCCATATTTGCCCATATATGTAGCCATATATGAACATATTTGAACATATATGAACTCTTTTAACCGGGTTAAAACCAAAGTTATTTGAGTGGAAACATTTTTTGATGTGGCGTACTTTAAAGTTTACATAGTATTATTATAGCTTCCAAAAAACGCTAGTTTGATATTAAAAATATTGTATTTTTTGCAAAAATTTACTTAACTGAAACTATGAAAAATAGTGCAACCACTAAAAAGACCACGCTGATTTTAGTCGTGCCATTATTTAGTTGACAGTCACAGCTGTTTCGAAGTGGGTGGGTCTTTATAGTCGCAAATGTTTTGTACGATTACATAAAAAAGTGAGTATCGGATCCGGATAAAATAGATGTGGAAAAGCTTATTTCAGTAGTTTTAAAATTATATGTAATACTACATAATTTTCGGAGATGGGAGTTTGAAAATATTAGATTTAATAAATCTTTTATCAATTAAAGAAAATATATTTTGTGAAACAAAATAAAGCCTTAGCTTTTGACCTTTCTAATGATGTATTACATGTTGCAAAACTTTCATAAAAACTCAAAAGTTAAAAAAAGTCATAGTTAAAAACACTTTTATTTGGTTGGAAAGGTTGTTCAAAAAATTATGAAAATAAAATTTTGAAAATATTCTAAATGCATAATATATTGTTTAAAACAATATTTTGGATTTTTAAAGTACTTGAGCAGGATTTCTGGCTATACCAGTTTTATCTGGGACCAATAATTACATTTAAAATTGATAGCTAAAAACCTTTCCAAGTTCAGTGACTACCTAAAAAGAAGTTACACTATTTAACTAGTAATAGACATATTAGTGCATCATGGCCGTTGTCAGGGGAGGGGTACCAGGGCTTTCGGCCCCCATAATGATTGTGAAATGTTTTAAAAATTTACTGATAAAAAAACATATTTTGGTAAGAAAGATACGAGGGCGGATCAATAAGTCCTTGACTTTTTGAATTAAACACAGTTTTTTTTTGCAAAAAAAAAATATTTTTCAACATAATCTCCTTTTAGCTCAATACACTTAGTCCAACGTTTCTCCAATTTTTGTATCCCTTCCCAAAAATAGGATCTTTCGAGGTCCATAAAATATGCATTTGTTTGATCAATAATTTAATCGTTGGAGCTAATTCTCTTTCCACCGAGCCATTTCTTTAGGTTTGGAAATAGGAAATAGTCACTGGGTGCTAAATCCGGAGAATATGGCGGATGAGGTACCAATTCATAGCCCAATTCATGGAAGTTTGCCATTGAGACTGCACACGTGTGCACCCGTGCATTATCTTGATGAAAAAGAACTTTTTTCTTGACCATATGGGGTCGATTTTTTTTAAATCCTCGTTAAATCGGTCCAATAAGTTGGCATAATATTCGCCTTTTATTGTTTTTCCCTTTTGAAGGTAATCAATGTGGATTATCCCGCGTGCATCCCATAACACTGTTGCCATCACCTTATTACCGACAAACTTACCTTGGCCTTTTTCGGAGCCGGTTCACCCAGAGAAACCCATTGTTTAGACTGTTGCTTGGTCTCCGGAGTGTTGTAATGGATCTATGTTTCATCCACAGTTACAAAACGCCGCAAAAACGTATTCGGATTGCGGTTAACCAACTCCAAACAATCCTTTGAAGTTGTCACACGATTACGTTTATGGTCGATTGAGAGCAAACGCGGCACCCATCTTGCAGACAGATTTCTTAAACCCAACTGATCATTTAAAATCGAAACCACACTACCATATGAAGTGCCTATGGCATCAACAATCACGCACTTTTACTCTTCGATCTGCCAACACCTTATCGTGGATTTTTTCGACATTTTCGGGTGTATTGACCTCAATTGGCCGTCCAGAACGTTCAGCGTCGTTTGTACTTGTGCGACCACAACGAAAGTCAGTAAACCACTTTTTAATGAGCACTCGAAATTCACTTTTTTCCATTTTTAAAAAAATTTCACGAGGTCGTATGTTCTGAACAGCTGTTAAACGCAAAGTAAATGACGGCACTTGCTCAAAATTTGACAGTAGTCTACTAACAGGTGGTACTGGATGGAAGCAGTGTTGCATTTTATAAAACTACGAGGGAAGTTCGAAAAGTCACGGACATATTAATCCGCTCTCGTATCATTCAATTAATATGTAGAATTTAGAAATGTTTTCTTCATTAAAACACTTTCGTAATTCTTATTCGATGTATTCCTATTTTGATAACTCTAAGCCCTTTTGAGCAATAAATCACTCTAACTTGGTGATGTTTGTGATGACAAAAATAGTGGAAATTTAAAAAATTTCATTTAAAACGAGAAAAAAAACTATACTGTCAAAATTTGTCATTTTTCGCTAGATTAAAAAAAATATGTAAAAGAACGAAGAATATTTTAAACCAATTGCCATTTTTATAGAAAAAACTAAAACTATTTTATATGTGAAATAAGTCAAATAATTTCTGAAACATTTAGTAAACAGCATTTATTTTTGACAAAAAAGTACCAAACTCTTAAGTTGTCTACTATCAAACTATATCAAAAGCATTAAAAAAAAAACTATTACATTCTCATGACTTTCTCCTACACCGAAATTTTAAAATTTGTAAAACTTATATCTATAAAAAATGCTTAAGATTCTGAAAATGTTTTATTTAATTATATAAAATTCCTGAGTCTGTGGACTTTTTCGAATTAAAAAATAGCTTAAAAGACCATTTTCTGCCTTAATATTATTTTTTGATGATTTTATTCAACAAAAATAAATAAAATTTTTAAAGAATTATTCTACATAAAAATTATTAATTCAAAAATGTTTTAATTTTTGTATTAAAAATACAAAAACATTTTTTTCAGAATTTCTGTATTTTTATATATTTAGCTTTAACACAGAATGTCCGAAAAAACAATTTTTTTATTTTTGGCCCCTGAAAATAAAATTTGTCATTTTCTAAGAATATTTCCGAAATATTTTCAAAAAAGGTCTACTTTTTAGTATTTTTAAGATATTTTTTTTCGTTCCAAGAAACTGTATGCAAAAAGGGTATCAAATGAAAGATCTTTTGAAGACGCATCTAAAAGAAATAAAGTAAATATAAAAAATATACACTTTTTAAAAATGATTCAGCTTACAACCCGTTTTAAATTTAATATTTGGCGAATCCTCATAAAAAATGTCAAAGTTCATTTTAAGGGGGCCATTAGAAAATTGTTGTGTTTCGATCAACTTTAATCTTCATGTGTTTACATTAGGCAAATTTTCTTTAACAAAATCGAAAAAATTGAGATTAGAACTTCATGGAATTGTTAAATACATTTTAGGGAACGAAAATAAAAAATGCTACACAATATTGGCCAAATTAAACAACGGTAACCTGTACCGTGCCGCATTGAGATTATAGGAGATACTGCGGAATTTTATAATTGACTGACGAAGTTCCAACATTTGTTTCTAGGTTACACAAATTTTATTTGTAGCAACAATTGTTGTAAAAAGTTTTTTAAATTTTTTAAATTTAGCGGCTTATCTTTTATTTAAACGGCTTATTTTACTGTTTTTCGAGCATTATTTTAGAGTTGTTTTTTGGTGGCTCTAGTTATATGTATCCGAAACAAGGACTGTTTGACGAAATTGTCAAAGTTCAACATCCTCCAACTCAGACAGTGCTTGACACAACTTGGTGCAAGTTTCATCCCGATCCCAAAACTTGAGATTAAATCCCCCATATATTTGAACAAACAATTTTTAAACTCTTTTTTATTTTGCATACCTAGCCCAAGCCATTCCTTTAATGCCTTAAAAAAATATTCTGAACTAAATTAACCCTTAGATGCTAGTGGTGCTAAAATTGTGCTAAAATAGGTGAAAATTCTTTATAATATACTTAATTGAATACAGTCGCTCCAAAAAGTGAGTGCTCACCAGAAATTTGAACGTTTAAATGCTTTAAAGTATCATATATTTTAACTTTTATTAAAATAAAGTCACCACTTTTTATTTCTTATATCTACTTTATCATTATGGAATAAAAATTCTCGAAAGATTTATATATTTTTTAACACAACAACAAAAAAAAAGCATCTTGTTTGAAACTCCAGAAAGTGAGTGCTCCTTTAAGGTTATTCTTAAAAATAAATCCTTTATTATCTCTAATTATATTCCAGAAAGAGAATTAGACAGTGTTTGGGTCACATTATTTAGTATATTTCCCAATTAAATCCAGATCCTTTTTAGTTATTTTCAATTTCTCCACTATGTTCTTCAAAACGTTACTAACATTTTTTTATTGAGATAAACAAAGATGATCAGCGTGCTTCCTCACAAACTTTTATAAAATAAAACTGAAACCAAAACTATTTATCGACTACATTTTACATTTAGCGGTTACCCAAGTCTAGACTAAAAATATGTTTTAGAAACCTCGAAATTGCATATACAAGATTATATTTCTTTCATAAAATAAGTAAGTTTTAGACACTTAAACCACTCTTGCATGCTCTCACCACTACCGTTCCTACCTAGTCTTCATAAGATGAATATTGATTATTTTTCGTGAAATTCATTCGTATTTTCTCTTTCCTAGTACTTTTCGCATTTCCTTATATTATTTTATTACTAACAAGATATGGCTTTCCAATATTATTCCATTATCGCTACTCAATATAATATTTTAAGGAATTGCGATTTTGATGAAGAAACACTAAAACCAACTTATGATTACTAGAAGTGGTAAAAATGTCTAAAATAGTGTAATATTGCTATTTCTAAATCGTATACTAAGTCCAAACAACCAAAAAAAATCGTTTTCCAGCCAAAACCTCTTCGCCATGGCAAAGTTTGGCTTTTACAATATAGCGGCTAAACTTTTATTTTAAAAAATGTTGTAAAATTGATCTCTAATCATCGTTTATTGATATAAACTAAAATTGTTTCGTTAAAATTTAAAGAAAAAATATTGGAGATAGTAAAAAAGCTCTAAAAATAGATCTGGTTAGAGCTATATATAGGTCAAATTGGGGAATAGTGCAGTTAATGTGTCCCAAAACACTGTCTAATTCTACTTATGGTGGTGACTTTATTTAAATAAAAGTTTAAATGACTGATAGTTAAGTTAGTTAAAAGCCAAATTTGTGATGAGCACTCACTTTTTGGAGCGACTGTACATATTCTTTATTATACAAAATAATTAATAACTTCTTTTTTAATTCATTAACAAATTGGTGTGCGGTTTATTGTTTCATTGCTTATTTAATTGTGTACATAATTTCATTGATAAAAACTTTATTTATAAAAAAAAAAAAAAACTGTGGGCGTAATTTACTGATAAAATTACAAAATATAAAAATTTCCCATAAACAATGTGATGTCTTCAACGCTGTTATCTTTTCTAATATGTTATGTGGTGATATCTGCTCTAACCCCGTTTAAATTTTTATTTATGTATTTAACGAATTCAATAGATAAAGGTGTTGGTAATATAAAAAAAAAGACTAAATTGAAACATATTTAGAAATGGAACACTTCATTGACCTTAAATTGAACATTTTTTGTCCACAGATGCTTATGATACTATGGAAACTTCGTCAGAATTGGAATTTAAATCGATAACCATTAATCATGCCCAATATAATATGGACGCCGATGAATTTAAATTGGTATTTATAAATAGCGCTGATTCCTCATCATGTCGGGAGGAGGAAGAAGACAGTAGCTCTACAACATCTTCGTCAACACAAAATTGTAGTAGCATAGCCATAGATGATTGTGATTGGGATTATTTTGAACCATCTATGATTAGTGCAAGTATAACTAAACATATTTTATATTCCCCATGTGGTTCACCATTGGTAGCTAGGAGAAGACAATCTAAGGAGTTAAAATCTAGTGATAGTACTGCTTCTCCTATGGACTCACCCTTAATGTATCGCAAACAATTGGGCCATTGTCCCAGAGTAAGAGAAAGTGATACGGGTACAGATGAGGAGTTGCTAATGCAGGGTGAAAGTTCTAGTTCAGATGGTTATTTAACTAGATCTTCTGCGGCTAGGCCACAACAACAGCTAAGCATGAAGACTAGAATTAAGACTAGACTTTTAAATAAAGAACAGCATCATTATGCCAAACATAGGTATAGTTCACCACGTAGTTTAGCAGATTCCGCCTGCAGTTGTGGCGGATTAAAAACAAATCAAAAATATGATGTAGCACCACAAAGTCCGGCCTTGCAGCCACAATATGTACCTATACCCGTACCAGTACCCATACCAGTACCCATGTCTGCTTATCCCTATTGGAATGCTAATGATTTAACACCCCAATTACAAGCTTTGGGTCAAGATACAAATGAAAATAATTTATGTGCCTCGTTACAAAAATTATGGTCTTCGGCCCAAGGAAATTTGCACAATAATTCTACAAGTTCTACTAACTTACAAGCAGCGGCTGCAGCTGCCGTAGCTGCTACTTATCAAAAATTTGCCGAACATAAATTAGACACTAGTTTTAAATCCTCGGCACCAGATTTAAGTTCTTCTACCTATTCTTTGGTGGGTATGACTCAATCGCACTGTTCCACGTCTTCCGGTTATGGTACAAATACAACAACTGGCGGCAGTTTGGAAACCTTATTAAATGTTGAAAAGCTTACACATGGTGTCAACCACCGTGATCTCGACCAACATCAACACAACCACCAGGAGGTACACAATGAACACTTGTACAACCACCGTAAATTAGCAACAGCAACTGATAAAACATATGTTGGTAAAAGACATTCGCTACACTCTATACTATCTAGAAATAATGATGAAGACGACCAAAACCAAAACCACCACCAATACTACCACCATCCTCAACAGCAGCAGCAGAAACCTCAACAACACCATCAACAGCAACAGCAAAATTCAATATTAAATGAATACAATGTTATCGATGACAGTAGTAATAGTGTTAGTTTTAGCTGTTTGTCTGCTCACCATTGCTCACCAATATTAGTTGATACTAAACCTTCGTTGGGTTCAAGTCGTACTTTAAGTCAAACGGATTTAAGTAAGCACGTTGCTTACGACGGGGTTGTTAAACGGGAACGGGGAACGAGTGATATTGAAACATGTTTTAATAATAGCCAACTTAAACCAATTAATTTTAAAGAAATTAATAATCAAGAATATAATAATTCCAATAAGAATTTCAAAAATAATCAAGAAAATTTATTTAGTGTTCAAGAAAAAGATGAAATTTTTGCTAAAAATTTATAGAAAATAGTGAATTAGAAGTAGAGAAGAAACAAGTTTTTGAATTTGCTATAACAAATAATAGTAGTGGTTTTCAAAGCACTAATACCACTGAAATATCAACCCATACAAATGCGGCCGAATTGTTAAATAAACAAACAACTTTGGCTAATAACGAACAAGACGGCATTAACGACAATAACGTCAACAAACAGCTGCAAAATAAAACAATTAAAGAACTACCAACTAAAACAAATGAAAGAGAGAAGAGTACTAAGCTAACTACAAAAAGACTAACTAAACAAACAAAAGTATGTAATGGAATTGAAACATCTAAAATAAAGAGTATATTACATATAAATAAACAACAAAATACACCTGTTGGGACAGCAGAGAATGAAACATTACACTCAGATCATTTATATGGGAAACGAGAGAACCAAGAAACACAGTTATTATTAAAACATAATGATAAAGATAATAATGATGTTACTAAATTTATTACAGCTAAAATTGAAAAAGCTGTTAAGCCGGTAAAAACTTGTTTCACAATCAATAATCCGACTATTTGCACAGATGTTAATGATGACGTTGATAGCTTACCGCTTAAAGTAAATACGAAAAGTTGTAAAACTGCCTCAAATGCTACTTCCATTGCAGTTTTACCTTTAGACAAAGAAGCTTTTAAAGAAAATGTGGAAAACCAGACAGGCACGACCACTGCAATAACCGCCAGTGACTTAAAACCCCCTTCACTAACAACACCATCAACACCACCACTTTTAAACGTGGTAAAATCATTAGACAATTTACAATTTACCACACAACTTGCAGTCATTGGAAAATCGCCAAACTTAACGAAGGTGCAAGCGGCGGTGGTGGTCATTAATAATAGAACTGTTACAGCAACAACATTAGGAAAATTACCTAAAAATAAAAATATGATAAAAGCTTTAAATAAAAAACAAGAACAAGAATCATTATCTGTAAATGAGGGCTATTTACAAAGTGAACGTAATTTTTTAACATCAGAATCAGAATCTTCGGAAAATGAGGAAAATATTAAACAAAACTCTTCTACAGAAAACTCCGAACAAGAAGAAGATGAAGAAGGGGAAGGAGAAGGAGAAAGTAAAAAATCATTTAAGAAAAAACGTTCAACAAAAAGTGTTAAACGTTGTTATAGTATTGTCCCAGAGGAAGAAAGTAATGATGAATTACCATCTCTCAAATCTGCCACCTCTTCCTCCCCCTCATCTGGCACAAATGAGGAAAATAAAAGTATTAGTGAAAGTGATATGAGTATTTCAAGTTCGGAGTCTGTGGATACAGATGATACTGGTAATGTGGCCGATCGTAGACCACGTAAAAAACATTTCGCTAAAGTTTTTGTGGTAAATCGTAAATCCCATAAACGTAATTTAGCTCAAGGTTATTCTAGTGATTCTTGTACTGAATCTTCTTCTGAGGCTAATCTAGAAGATTCTTCTGATAATGATACCGACACAGAAAGATCTCACTGTGGTGTGGTATTGCGTTGCATAAAATTACTAAATGAAGACACTACCGATAATGAGGCTAAAATAAAAGAAATACGCGATGCATTGCCTAAAAGTGACAGTTGTAGTGATTCAAGTGTTCATGATTGTAAACGTGACGTTGATTGTTTTAAAACAAAAACACACGATACAAATTTTAATAATGATGATGCCATTGATCATAATGATGATGACGATGATGATGATGACAAAGAAGCTGAAAGTATTGCGAATATAAAATGTACCTCTTCTGAAGAAATTGCCAATACAATATTTGTAGTTGGCGGCCAAACAGATACTGACAATGGGGGTGTTGTTTTAAATAAAATAAAATTTTTAAATTGCGAAGAAAATTCATTATTGCACTTGTATGATAATTATGATGATAATGATAATGATCATGGCATAGTTAGCAAGAAAGTGGCAAATGAACAGCTAACAAAAAATGTTAAACAAAATATCAGTTTAGTTGATTTACACGATTTATCAGAGCATTCGAATGCAACGCGAAATTTATCAAACGCTTCAGTAAATACGGCCATTGACTATAATAATACTAAAACAACACCAGCAACAACAACATTATTAACGTCCTCTACTATGGATTTAGTGGAAGATGCCTGTGAAGAATTACATAGTATATCCAATGATGTAAATCGTTTATTGGCCTTAACCAAACAAAATTCCGAATTGGAATTAAAATTACAAAAACTTAAAAGGGGTGTAGAAGAAATTAATCAGGATCATTTGAAAGAATACAACACTAAACCACAATCAATTGAAACAACCTCAAGTAATACCAGTACAGAATTTTTAAGCATTCCAAAGGTTTCCTTAGAATTACAACACTCACATGATAATACTAGCAAAAGTACAAGTCCAACTACCTTAACCAGAGAGGTTGAGTTATTGGAGGAAAAATTGCTTAATGTTAGTTGTATGGTTGAGACTAAAAATAAACCAAAAACTGGTAATACTACAACCCAAACAATAGCAACTAAAACAAATGAAACTAAAAATAATGAAAATGTTCTAAACGAATGCTCATCATCATCATCATCTTATACTAAACAACCAGATAACGAAACTATGAACAACATGAAATATGAGAAGGAAAAAGTGGAAATACCTGTCAAAAAGAATTTAACAAACAGCCAAGATAACTTACTAGACTATACAACACATCATAAAACCATAAAATATGACGCATATGGAAATTCTGACATTAAACGTGACCAAACAAAAGAAAAGGAAGGAGAAGTAGAAGTAGAAAAAGAAGATTTTAAAGTTAATTACGTACATTATACTAGTGATGACGATCATCAAGATATAGAACCCGAAGAGGAAGAGGAACAAAAAGATTTTATTGTTTACGAAATCATAGCACAAGATGATGACAAAAGTAAATGCGAAATAAAGAAAAATCAAAACAAAATCAAACAAACAGATAAACAAGATAGTAGTGGTGGTGAGTTTACCTGTCAAACTAAAAACGAACAGGTAATAATCGCAACACAAAAAGAGAAACAACCAGCAGCTGTTAACCAACCATTACGACAATTGAGTAATAAAGAACAACACATCAAACTTTCAATCAACGAAGCATGCAAAATAAATGATTTGAAACAAGAAGTAACCCATACAATGGGTTTTACTCCCGTTGCTACAAATTTCACAGAATACTATATGGACTCATTAGAAACGACTACCAGCAACACTAATCTACCATCATTAACAGGTAGAGTAGAAGAAGTAGAAAAAGAAAATGTAATAACTCATAAACAGGTAGAGAGTTATCAACAAAAAGAGTTAACTTCGTTAGCCTCAAACGAAATATTATGCTCAGAGATCAATATGCCTTCGTTTAGTAAAGTTATTCGTAATGATATACAAGCATATACGATAGTAGAAAATGAAATGTTAAACGATACACAACACGCAATTAAACGGGAAGATTTTAAAACGTATCAACCAATAAAAACGTTAAAAGATTACGGTAAATTGGGTGCGATAAAGAAAATAAAACAAAAACCACAACTAAAATTAATAACAACAAAAACAAGTGAACAATATCAAAATTTGCAAAAACAAGAAGAAGAAATAAACAGCGAATATAAAAATAATGACAACAATGAGATAAAAGAAAACGTTTTAATTACCGATAACGATTACGAAGACGTTTTTGGTTTTTATAATAAAATAACAAATAAAAATAGTTCCCTACAAACTAAAGACTTATTAATAACAGACTGTTCATTAGACGATCTAGATGAGTTATCATTTAGTACGACTTCAACCTCGACACCAACAAAATATCGTAGCACTCATATAAATAATTCGCCAAATACATTATCGGCCAAATATCGTAGTTTAATAATGATTACAAAAGATCAACAGCAACAACAACAACAACAACAAGAAGAAAATGAAAGTGACGATATAATAACGGCACGTGTAAATAATGAAAATATAAAAGATTTAACAAAAGATAATGAAAATATAAATAATAGTGAAAAAGATAAAGAAAAAATACAAGAAAATATAAAACAAATGTCTAAAACAAGTGTAAATATAAATAATGATCTTGATGAATCATATGCTCATTTAAAAATATCCTCTCTTGATGCAAATAAAACACATAAAGGTTGTACTAACTCTACGTCACCGTTAACAGTATCTCCCTCTTCCTCAGTAGATTTATTAAGAGATCAAAAAATTACTCGACACGATGAAGAAGAAGAGGAACAAGATTATGATAATGTTGTATATGGGGCGCCCAAACAATGTACTAAGATACCAGTTATCTTAGAAGATGGTTTAGCGGATGATGATTCTTGGGTAGAAGAATTAAGTGAACAAGGTGAGGCAGTAGATGATGTAGAAGAGGAAGGAGGAGAAGAAGAAGAAGATGATACTACTCCTACCTGTACCGATTCGGAAGATGGTGATGATCCTCATTCTATGGGTATGTTTCATGATCGTGAAGAAGAATTAAGAGGTTATCATCGTACAGCCATAGATTTTACTTTGCACACCATAGTCGAGGAAAGTTGTGAAGAAAGTGAGGTGGCCTCATTACGTTCCCAAACCGATGAAGAAGAATTAGATGATTTAGAAAGAAGACGTCAAAAGACTCTACAACATCATCATCGTTTATCGGCCTCGGAATTAGAGAAATATTTCTTTTTCGGCCTAGGAGATGGTAGGGTAATGAGTTCTATAGATACCCGTGGTGAAGATACTGCCTCAGAAGTTAGTAGTGTGTGTTCAGAAGGTTTAGATTCTCTTGGAATACCCGATGAACCCTTAAATGATATAAATCATGCAGCTGATTTAGCTTCCTCTAGATTAGAGAAATATTTCTTATCTGGTTTTATGGGTTTTAATGCTGCGGAGAAAAATGATTCGGATGAAAGTGGTAGTGTGGGTAGTGATAGTGAAGGTCATCCTAGTCCTAGTCAACGTAGAAAACGATTAGTACTTACCCGCACCACTCCTAGATCTCATAATTCATCACTAGATAACCTCCTAGTAGATTCACAAAATAATGATAGTTTAGAAAACACCCTAATGTCAGCAAATAATCAAGATATTATAGATTCTTCCGAATCGGAGGCATGTGATGAAACTGTTATACATAACAGTAGTGCTAGTGAAAGAACTTCAGATGGTACCGATACTATGAAACGTAAAAAACAATTAAGAAAGCGTCATGATTCTTTGGATGAAAAGAAATTACATGAAACTTCTACCGAGGATAGTAATAAAAATAGTTTAGAATGTCGTACTCCCACACCGGGTTCAATGAGTCAATCTCAAACAAAAAAGCAGCAACATCATAGTCGTGATAGTGGTTTTGTGGGCAGTAATGATGATTTATTAAAATCTCCCGATAGTGAGGGACCCTCTACATCAACACATCATAATAGAACAAAATCACCTACTACGTTAGAACAAATTAAAGAGGATAATGAAAAATTAACCACCCCTATACCCGCCTTACGTTTAAGTACCATAACCGATACAAAATCTTCCAGCTTAACGACGGATTGTACTAATAAATTACAAGTGCCTTGTTCTTCCTCCAACTCCAATCTAGTACGCAAAGATAGTTTTAATAACTGGAGTTCAGATGAAGAAACTAATTTAATGATGTGTAAAATGCGTCAGTTCTTTAAGACTTTGGTGGTAGCTACAGCAAATGCTCAACAGACTTCATCGGCTAGTAATTCAAAGTCGAACACTCCAAATCAAACTACTCCTATATCGGTGCGTCGCATGAAAACTCGTCCGGCTACTTTGGCTTATTTCGAAAATGAATTAACGCGTCTTATGAAAACGGTACCGGGTATAAATGATGAACAAGTGCGCGAAATAGTGGAATATTTGAGTAGTGAAGATACTTGGTCTGATTCGTATGATTCTTCGGATTATACTAGTTCTGATTTGGAGGGTAGTAGTCAAAGAAGAAATGAACTTAAACAACAAATATCCGCTAGTTGTCAACAGATTATCAATAAATTTGAGGTAGATGAAGAAGGTGATCGTGGTGATGGTGGTTTATTAGATGAACCTAGAATATTAAATCAAGATACCGCTGTTGTATATCAAAAGTTAGTAGCTTCTTTCTCCAAAATGGCAGTAGATAATGCAAATCCTACAACAAATCCTCCAGAACCAGAAGTTGTGCAAACAGATAGTGCTAATGGCGGTGGTAGTATGCAAAAGGAAGAATTAGCAGCTGCAGTTCCAACCGTTGAAGAAGATCGTATTTCCACAAGCAGTACACGTAGTGCTGAAAGATCTCCTCAATTATTTGCACGAGTGATGCAACATATTGGTACACGTTTAGTGGCTCTAATGCATGAAGTTAGTAGTGGCAATGATACCCATGGTACTAATTCTCCTATGCCTGCCCAACGTAATACCCATAAACGTTTACAGGCTAAAATCTCAGCTACCACCACCGAAGATGAAGAAGATACACCCACAGAGGATAGACCGACATATTCTAGAACTACACAATATTTACATCCATCCCATGCTCAACACATGTATCAGACATCACGTTCCAGTAATTATACACAAGATGAAGCCTATAATTTGGCACGCAGTAAATCACACGATCTATTATTAGACTCAGCAACATCATCAATGGCTGCTGCTAGCAGTCATAATACGGGCAGTAGCAACAATCAACATGCTACAGCCCACAATCGACCACATCATTATCAATCAAGCAGCGGTGTTAGCGATACCGCCGGCGAAGAGTGTGGAGTGGCTAGCGATTATGAGCGCTTTTCATGGCGCGGTAGTTTTGAATCAGCATTACTGGCTAATGGTGATTCCAGAACTAAATTATCACAACTCGACCGTGACAACTCATCGTCTGCGTCCGCTTTGGCCGTTGCAAAGCGCCGTTCAGCAGGAGATTTGTTGTTCAATCATAAAAGTCTGAGTCGCGAACAATTAGATCGTGTACGTTCCTGTGGCAGTATTGGCGGTGGTGATGAACATCATCATAATTTAGAATCAGCACCAGCCAAACCTTGGCTATCATCGAATGATTCCAAGGATGCTCGACGTTCTAGCGTTCCAGATGCTATTTACGAAACGGACACCTCATCTTCTGATGACTGTGCAACATTTGCTGCAACACGTTCAACATTACCACGCAGTCTTAATAGTGTCACACAAATGTCTACCACCAATTCATTACCACGTTTACCCACCAATAATCAAACAAATTCATCCACGCCAAATTTAGGTGCAGCCGCTACAGCGAGTTCAACTTCTGCTTTAGCTTCTGGAGTAACGGCTACTTCAACACCCATATCATCCAAATCACAAAACTCATTGAATTTTAATTCTCCAAATAGTGCCAAGAGTGCACGTTATCGCCCATCTAGTTCAAAGGCTCAGCATAGTTTTGGTTCCTTAAATGTCAAAAAATGTGCCCAATCTAATGCCCAGGCATTACAACAATTTTTATATCCAAAACGTGATGCACGGAAAAGTTTATATATGTCCACGGGTGAGCAATTACTTATTTTACTTTTTTATTATTTTTTACTTTATTTTTAAGTTTTTTTTTGTCATGTTGAGGGTGGGTCAACTTTTGTATGAGTTTGCTCTTTTTAATATAAAAGTTAATTGTTTGAAAGTTTTTGTTTCCAGTGGTTTTTAAGGTGGGTCCTAAATGAATTTTAATGCAAAATGTTAAACCAAACATACTCATATTTAGAACATGTCCCTGGCATATGCTAGTTATAATTACTTAAGTGTTAAGGTTTTTTTTTTCTTTGTTTATATATCAGCGACAAGATAACGTTTGATAGATAAGTCTTTACAATCTAAGCGAAAATTTACATGTTTATTGTAAACAAAATTTAATTGGAATGTAAACAAAGTTCCAAAAAAAGCATACACTTTTTCAAAATTATGCACATTTGATTACATACTACAATTTACTACTTTTACTCCAACTGGAAAACTTCAATACAAAAAAAAATAAACAAAACTTTCCAATTGTAGTAAATAGTGCAGATAAAAGACTAAGTAGTTTGTATCGAGTATTTGTCTTTTGTTTGGGTACTTGATTATTTAAAGCACTTACTCGATATTTTTAGAGTTGTATTTTGAAATACATACAAAAATTCGACTCCGCTTAAATGTGAAGCATAAAAATACAACTGTGTAATGCAATGTCCCATTTCCACCCCCCCCCCCCCCCCCCCCCCCTTCCCATTGAAACTGCTCCTGATATATACTAAACACCACTGCAAATATAGTTAAAACCAAATGAAACTTAATTTGAAAGAAATACGACTTTCATTTCCGTAAATTGAACTAACATTGTCATTTGGTTTTTACTGTACAAAAAATGAACCACATTTGTAAGAAAAATGAACCACATATGCAGCAAAAAATAAACAAACATTTATCTGTCTTATTTTTTTAAATAAAAAAAAAATATTACGGCATAAAATTAATGTAAAATTATAATACAGTAAGTTGATGTGGTTTGTTTTTATAATGAACTACAATTGTAGTAAAAACTGAAATTTTTTCTACGCATCATTGCTTTTTCACTTAAAAATAAGGATACTGTATTACAACTCAAACAACTACAAATATTTGTAGCAGAAGTTCCTTAAGTGTAGAATTTTTATTGCGAACAGTTTTAAGCAACTGCAGATATATTATTGCACAACTTTTTCGTTTCTATTGTAATAGATTAAAGAACAAAATCATAAATTCCATAAACGCTTTATTATCGGAATGATTCATTAGTTTTATAAATATTTTCATTAATTCTACCAACATTTCATATATATTGACCTTAATAAAACCTGCTTCATAGATTCTATGAAAAGTTTCAATGGACGAGTTCCAATAACAATTTTCATTAAAGATATGAAGAAATTCATTACTGAAGAAATTCTTTTTAAAAAACCCAAACCGGTTTATAATATTTTGTATTTTCGAATATTCGAGAAACCGTTTTTTTGAGTCGGTTAAGCGGTTGGTTTTTAACAAAACATTTTTTTTTTGAAGAACTAGCAAACCCTCTAAAATTGCTTTAGCTTGAAACGATATAAAAAATTTGGAAAATTTCTTCAATTCGTCACTTGTAGACAAATTTTGCGTAGGCTCAAAATAGTATGTATTTACAAACAACTAAAAACCTGTTTTTGAACAAAAAATATGCCGAACACTTTAACAGAAACTCAAGTTTTGAAAAATTTATTGAATTTATGATAAATAGCAAACAAAATATAAAAATGTATGCATTTTCAGAATTTCATTTCTACATATATATTTGCCCATGTACACAAATACATTTTGTATTAAGTCTAAAACTTTATTTACTTATTCGACTAATCGAATATCTACATTTCCAAAATTTCGGAAAACCGATTGCCGTGAGCATACATCTGGTACATCTGATATCCGGATACACGAAAATATATTTTAAAATAATTCAATTAAATTTATATAGAATATAGCAAAATTTGTTAAAAAAATTACATGTGAAAAATGTATGAATGTTTTCATAAATGATGAACATACACTGAAAGAACTTTTTTATAAAAGTTCAACAGTTATTTAAAAAGTAAAGTTGTTTCAATAGAAGGTACAGTTAAATTAACAAAGAAATATATTTTTTAACTTTCTGCCTGTTATTCAATAAACAAACAAAAACGGACTTTCGGTAGTAGTTAAAATATTCAGTTAAAATTTTCTATTTAAAACAAAAACTTTTTATATTATATGGATTTTGTCAATTAATTATTTAACAGTTGAAAATAAACTAAAAATACAATAAATACAATTGTTTTAAACGAAAAGTATGTAGTCCTTTTTCAACTGATTTTCAATAAAAATATTGTGAGTTTATATTTATCTAATTTTTAGCAGCTTTTTCTGCTATTTTAAAAGGGGTATTTCTATGACTGTAACACTGCGTAAGTTTGTTTATGCTTAATAATATTTTTAACTCAAAGTTATTAGTTCATAATACCCCTAGGTACGCCACTGCCAGCGGCACTTCATAGATTTATTGTAAAAATTCAATGATATCATGCAGATAATTTTCTCAGTGTATAAAAAAAGTGTTCTAGATTTAACCGTTTTTCATTGTTGCAACATATTTTGCTATTTGATTACAATATACTGTTATTCTCAATTAACTAAAATTCAACTTAAATATAACAACAATTTTATACTTTTAACAGTTTAATTTTTGCTATTCTTAACAAATCCAATTCTAGAAGTATTTTCTGCAAAGTCATTTTGAACCAATTTTAAGTAGCTTTTTGAAAGACTTCATTAGTTTTAAGTTTCGTGAAAATTATTTAATTCCAATACCTACCAATAGCAGGCACCTCTATATAACTGACAAATTTACTGAGAGCGATGTTGGCCGTTATTGAAAGGTTTCACTGTAATTTATAAAAATCTGATTGATCGAAAAATACATATTTCAAATGCATAAAGTCTGAAAAACGTTAAAATATTTTTGTTTACTTAAAATATTTAAGCTTGCTATAGACTGAAAACATAAAATCAACTACTCCATATCCTTCATCTCTTCTGATTTCAACCGCGCTTGGTATAGAATATGTACAGCATGTTACTATAACCTCGTCCAAATGTAGGAAAGCTACTTAAAGTGGATCTTTAAATATCGCGTTTCAAAATATGAAAAATATTCCGAAAATTTTGAAAAGTAGTTATACATAATATTCCATATCTTTTTGGAGTCTACGAGAGTCATTGCTACCTCATTTCAAAGCTACTTAGAGCACACAAATTATTCTCTTAGGCAAAAAGCATTGTTTGCAAAAATCATGGTTCAAAAACCTGTATTATTTATAAATTATAATTATTTATTCAGAGAACAATTACTATAAAAAAATTTTTTTTTTTTAATATCTGTTAAATTAAAATTACTTCCATGTGCGCCCCGGTAGGCTAGTTGGTAGCGTACTGGCTTATCAGTGCGGTGGTCATGGGTTTGATTCCCACCAGAGGCACTGGTCTGTTTTCGCTACAACGCGCCGAAGGCCATAGTAGCTAGTGCTCGGTTAGGGTAATAGTATATAATTTGTAATTATATGATTATTAATTAATAAAAATAAATAAAAAATAAATTACATCCATATGCCGTGTCCAAAACCCTATATGGAGCTCTTATGGTATCCTGAGTTATGAATAAAAATGTTAAAAGAGTTTAACTAAAAAGTCGATAACTCAGAAACATGCAGGAGTACCTACATAGAGATTTGACGAAGGTATGGAATAATAATTTATACACTCACAATATTTTTTTCCGTAAAGGCTACGAATATACAAATTAAATTAATTGAAAATAAGGACTTAAAAAAAGGACTAATTACTTTTCGTTTAAAACAATTGTATTTTTGAGTTTATTTTCAACTGTTTAAAAATTAATTAACAAAACCTGTAAAAACAATAGATTTTTTTCGTTTATTTTAAAACCCGATACAACTTTTTGTTTTAAATTGAAAATTTTAACTGAATATTTTAACTAATACCGAAAGTCCGATTTTTTTTTTTTGTTTATTTATTTTGTTTTTAAAATTACAGATATACAATAGGGTGATAACTTTTTTTGGACAACATTCTCCCCAGGGTTTTCTAATGGCAAATATTGTATTAATGATAAAACTGATGAAAACTATTTCAGTTCAATTTAGTAAAAAAACCTTGCGCACCGACAGCGATTTCTAAAATGCCTTTAATATGTTTTTTTTTAAATTTTTTTTAATAAAAATATTTTTAAAATATGGTTTTTACATATGTAAGTAAGCAAATTTGGAAGAAAACTATTCCATTGACTCGAAAACGGACTTTACTATTGATATCAGCATGCCTTAATTATATAGATGTGATGGTCAGACATTGAGGCATCAAAAAAAGTTTTTTTTTTAACTTTGTTTGATTCAAAACTTTAACGCGTTTGGTGCGGAACCTTTTTTAACGATAGCGAATAACTAAAAACGCAGTTCTTAATATTTGTCCATGCCCTACACAATTATGACTGGGGAGATTTGATATTTGCAAAAAATGCAAAAAGTTATCACCCTAATATACAAGTTAGAAAATATATTTCTTTCGTAATTTTTATTTTTTTATTAACTTTACTGGTGCATTCAATTTAACCAAATATTCAATTGACACAACTTTGAGGAATAACTTTTTAAATAACTGCTGAACTTTTATGTAAAAGTTCTTGTGACTGTAATTAACATATATATTTTTTTAAACTTTAGAAAACCAGTTTTTTTTAAATACAGCGGTTTGAACCACAGATATTTTGACAAAAATTCATTTTACCATTAAAAAGTGAATTATTTTTGTGAACTAGTAATACCACGCATTAAATACCTTTAAAACTAGTTATCAATGACTCTTGTAGCCAGACGCGGATCCAGGAAAAGATTTTGCTGAGAGAAGTTGGAGTATTTTTAATAAATTTTCTATCTTGTTTGATTTTTTTGTATTGAACATTTTTATTTTATGGGAGAGAATGTCCCATTTTCCCTCCCACTGGACCCGTGCCTGCTTGTAGCTTAAACTGGACAATTGCAACTACTTTTTCAAAACTTTTAACTTTTTTTAGATTTTAATCCATAACTTTAAATCCGCTAAGAGCTCCACACATTAATTTGTCAACGGCATTGTAGAATAATTTATAATTAACATATCGCTCATTTGCTGCAAGAACTCCATAACTCAAAAAACATGATTTTTTAGATAATGACGCAGAATCATTCGCCATACCGTGCTTTATATTTTGTAAAAGAATCGTATTAATATCTTGAATACTCACGACTTGAGAAAAAATTATGTCGTTATTTTTTCTTCAAGGTTGGAGTAAATTGAAAACTTTAAACTCGTGTTTTACAAAATCAAAAATTTTGAGTGATGGCGTTATTACACGAAATGAGTGATATATTGTTTTAAAAATTAAAAAAAAAAGTTCGCTTTAAACCGCTGATTTAAAATAATTATTTATTTGTTCGCTTATTTTATTCAAAGCATGACAACAGTGACTTCAAAATAAGGTAACCGTTAAAATATGGACGATTAAGTACTACTTTTGTTAACTTTTCTATTTTTGTTTCATATTTTAAAACGCGATATTTCAACAATCGTTAGAGCTAAGAACCCAAAACTAGTACGTTTACATACCTATAGGACACTTGACTTCCATACTAAATTTATTTAAAATTGAACGAGTCTGAGGTTGAATATTGAATAGTTTTTGATGGTTTTATATGGAATGAGTACTTATGTCTTTGTATTTTATTTTGCAAACAGAACTTTCTTATAATATTTAAATGCCGGTAGTCTTCAATCTGTTTAAACACCAAAACGTTTTAAATTAATATAATTTTACTTTAATTTTTAAATTTTAAAGTTACTTTCAAATACATGAGAACCATTTACTTTTGCATCGATTAACATTTATTAAAATCATTAAAAATGTAACCGCAGGGGGTTTTAAAATTTTCACCGAAAAATTATGATGATGAATCAAAAATTTACTAGAAATATTTCATAAAAAAAATGTTACTCTTAAAACAACCATTAAATTTTTTATTTAATAAATATAAAATCTCTGAAAAGTAAAGGTTTTTTTTTAAAAAAAACAAACATTCGTAAGAAACGAAAAGCAGAAAAAGAAGAATAAGGAAATTCCATGAAAGTTTAAACGGTCAATAAATTGTTTCACTACTACCAACCAACCAACAAACTGAGCAACTTAGTTATTTAACTATTTACTGGCACTGAAGCTGAAAATATTTGAAATACAGTTTGCTAAATTTAAATAGACGCATATAAGCTTTATGTATTATTTATTTAATATGGTAGTAAATTTTTGATCTTCTTATATAATATTAATTATTGAAGAATACGTTTAAATAATATATGATATTAAAGTTAGAAACCTTATAGTTAGAAACCTAATTTTACTATTCTCTTCTAGTAAAACATAAAATCGAGAGCGAAATTTAAGAAAACTTATAAGGCAGGTATCCCAATAAAGACCAGCAGATCTTAATGAACTTTGGATATGTTCAATCTCATGTTTAGGTGTTACAAATAAAAAAAAAATATTTCCCTACTTTTTTCAATTAAATCGGTTTGTTAAAAACGTTAAAAGCTGTCAATTAAAGATTAATTGAATCAATTAAATATTTGCTGAAATTCGGAACTTGCTTGACATTTTTTTATATTATAGCTTAAAAGCAAACATCAACACATTGTTGTTGTTTTTGGAATATTTATGTAGTTGTTGTTTATAAATATTTCGTGGTATTAGTAATAAATATTTTAAATTGATTTCAATTAGATTAGATATTAATTCTTATTATGTTTATTACATTATTAAGTTAAATAATTTAGTTTCAGTGGTTTAAATATGAATATTTATTTATTCTAAAACATTGTCATAAAATTGATAATGTAATTTTTAAAGTTTAATTTCGTTTAATAAAAATTTAAAAATTTTTTTAATCAGAAAGAAAATGCAAAAAAAAAATGAAAATTATTTCAAACAAAAAGTATAATTTCTGCAAAGAAAAAATCAAAAAAAAATTCCCATAACCCGTACGCATCAATATAAAGAAAAAACTAATTTCTGACTGAATTTGTTCACATAAGTATAAATAAATCGGCTAACCAAATGAGAATTTCATGCCAGTTTTAATTCAATACGGCAACAAAACATTTGGAATGGCAACAACCATTTTTTTGGTTTTTGGGAAGGTATACGATATTGATCACTTTTTAATCAAATAAGTTATTATTTAATTGAAAAATAATTCAATTAAAGAGCTATCAATTTCTAATTGAATCAACAATTTTCGTTGTTGGCGGAATTTCAGCAATTCAATTTATTGAATCGGTGGTTTTCGTGATTGAAATGGGTTTTTATTTTTTTTGTGTGTACTAAGTGGTTTAGAATAGAATTTCCCTTATAGTATTAATTAGTCTATTAAGATGGATTCATTGATTTAATGAATAATTTCATTACCTGAATGAAAATTCATTAATATTATTAATTGTTTCATTAAATTTTTTATGATTTTTTCATAATTTCATAAAAATAATTCATTAAATCAATAAAAAAATTGTAACTTGTACTACGGAAAGATTGTTTGGAGTAATTGTTTGATTTTTTCCTATATAGTACATTTTGGATTAAAAAAAGTAATCGCTCAAGTTAAACGCCAAATATTACGAATGACATACATTAGACCTCGAGCTCGAAGATTTTGATTTATTAAATATGGAAAGGTCGAATAAATACAACTTTAAAATACATTTTTTTTGTTAAACAGAATTAACCAAAATGGCGGTCCCTTATAATTTAGTGTTAATATAAAACGACTTCAAAATTCTTGAAAATTTTTCTTAAGTCGACATAATTATTTTTATGAAAAGTCAACTGATTTTTTATTTTGATTTTTTTATTTAAAGAAAAAATTGTTTTGGCTAATATATCAATCTTTTTCAAAAATGAATTATAAAGAAATACATTTTTGTTTTGTATTAAAAAGTAATGAAAATATTTCATACAAACTATGAATTTTATTCACTAAACACATGGAACTTTCATACAGTTTGTCCTAGAATTAATGAAAAAAACTTCATATACTTTATGAAATTTTCATTGGGTCAACGAAACCATACATTAAAATTGATTTAATGAAACATGCTTCATTGATTTAATAAAACATTTCTTTGGGGACTTTTTTATGAAAAAATTCATTGAATTAATGAAGGAATTCATTAATACTACGCACAAATTTGTATCAGTGTATAGACAAATTTGGTATCAAATGAAAGAATTTTTAAAGACACATTTACTGGTCTACAAATTATGCCCAAAGATTTTTTTAATTATTTTTGTTAAAGTTTTAATCGAGAGGGTGTCTGAGCTTTTTCCGATATTCGAAACCTTAGGCAATATGGGTATCAACATTTTTGTTTTCTTGAGTACTTTATTCCTGCGTACAAATAAATCTAGTTTTCGTAAATTAAAGACAAGTTTTTATACAAAAACTAATTAATTTCTAATCCTACTTTTCGACCTTAAACATGCGATTGGGCAGCTAAAAGAAATATTTGTCTCTTTTTTTTTTGCTCCTTTACAATATATCCGAAATTCATTAAAATCTGCCAGTTAGGGTTGTGATAATTACTTACTTTTTTAACATTATTTTTCTTAAAGTACATATAAAGCCGAAAAAATGGTATCCTACTTTTAAGATATCGATATTTATGTAATAACAGGCTAAAAATTGGTGTGCAAGTCGCCTTTAATACGTACCAAAATATATAAAAAAATTATCGAAAGCGAAGTGGGTCGGGCCAAAAATTCAGTGATTTGACATGGAATGCCCCATATATTTTAATATATCTGTGTTAAGTCTACTTAAGGTACGTAGGAGTATGAGCAATAATTAATACATATACACTGCGTGTCATAACTATAGCTGCACTAAATTTTTCGTCATATTTAAGTTCATGAGATATTCCCGCATGGCGTTTTGTTTGAAAGTTAATAAGGAAGTAAATTCAACAAAATAAGCTTTAGATCTGATTGCGAAATTTCTATTTGAACTCGTAATAATGGTTCAAATCGAAGTGCGGCTATAGTTATGACACACTAAGAAATACATTTATAGACCGTGTTTCGTCAATTTTAATAGTGAATATATATGAAGGACAATACTCAACGATTAAAAACACAAATCGGCACAGTGTTCGCAAACGTCGGCGATAGTCGGTTGTGCGTTGGCAGAATGTGGGATTAACAATATTGACAGTATTGTCCTGTTACCCGATTGATAACAGTGGCCAACCGTTGGTTTGATCAAACTTGCCACAGTTGGCATAACGTCGGAAGCTCAAAAAATTTGGTGCATTTAAAATGCCACATATTTATTAGTTTTGAGAAATATGTATAATAAAACATATACAGTTCCGCCTTAATCATTTACATCATATTTAAATGTGTGAAGTATAATAAAATATAAAACAAAGAATGTTTCTAATTGGTTGTCATATTGAAAAAATTGGGAAACACATGCTTTGCAAACAAAATAGTGCTTTTTTTTTAGTTGTACCTTTGATAATTTTTAGCACGGGTGGGTTTTACAAAAATAGCAGTGGTTAGCCAGTACTAATTTTTTTTGTACGGTTGGCAATTTCTACCTTTGCGGTTTTAACACTGATAATAATCCATGCATAAAAATACGAATAAAAATGTTAAAATTATAAAAGCTTTCGTTAAATACATGAATATTTGTTCATTTTACAGAAAATTTCGTAGTTTTGACATTTCTTTCGTATTATTTTTAGCATGGATTATTATGAGTGAACTGGTTTTTGTCTGATGTCGGTTTCGGTTTTTCTAAAAGGTAATATTTTTGAATATCAAATAAACCGGTTTTTTGTTGTCGAATATCCTGTTTCTTCTTAACTTTTTCTTTTTAGTTTCCAGTTTTTATAAAAGTGGTTCATGCAAGACAACTCCTTTTTACTTAACGAACGAAATTTTCAGAACTTTTCGTTCTAAACGTACTGAAAATTTTACTTAATAATCAGATTTTTATAAAAGTGGTTCATGCAATAAAGCTAATTCTTACGTAAAAATGTTTGTTATTTAAAATTTTTTTTAAGTATGTTTTATTTTAGTCGTTTTCTATAATCAACGGTTCTTAAGTAATATAATTGTTTAGATTGCAAAAGATGTATCTAAGCAATAATTTCGGAGAGCTCGTGAATCAAAATTTTAAATGATTTATAAAACTTTTGTCTGAAGGCCATCAAAAAATGTTCTCGAGCTGGTTCAAAATTAGTTATAATTTATCATATACGAGTAGAAAACTAAAATTATTCAAATTAAAAAAAATAAAAAAAAAAATCCATTTTTTAGCAAAATTATATAACATTTAAAAGCCGGCTAACCGGTTTTTTTAATTCCAGAAGCCAAAACCGTTTTTGTTTAACTTTCAACTATTCGGAAAAACCGAAAACCGATTTTTGAAAAATGTCGAATTATTGATCAACCTATTTGGAAGCCCTGATTTTGTATTTATTTTGTAATTTATTATGTATTTTTATGGACAAATTATTGAAATTATTCGAGTAAGTTTAAAATCTTATTAGTTTAATCGAGTAAGCTAAAAACCTCAACACATATTTACTCGTTTGCTCGAATAAACCCAACCCGAGTAATTTGAATACCGCAATATTCAAGGATATCACAGAAAACCATTTCGATTTTCAACAACAACCATACAGAAATCGAAACGTAAACGAAAAATTTGTGTACGATTAATTTGCGTGACACCCCAGATTATGTAAACTTACTAGGGTTGTCACTCGAATAAAAATTATTCGATTAATCTAACTAACAAAACGAAAATTCGAACGAACAATTTAAAAAACATGATTTTCGAATACCGACTAGTTCGAATAACTGTTGACGATTAATCGAGTAAAGCGAATACATAATTAAAAAAAAAATACATATTTTAATAATGTTTTTTTTTTTGCAAAATTAATAAATGTTAAGAAATTTTATATAAAAAAATGGTAATGGACAAAATAAAATCAAAACTCTATTGAAGAAATAACTGACATTTTAAAACGTTTATCAATCGTTTTCCAAGATATGGACTCTTTAATAATGGGTCAAGACATATGATTTGACAGTATAAGTTAATTCCCAGATAAAATGCAATCGTTAAAGTATAGATTGACTTTTGAAGTTTAAACTAAACAAAACTATAAAAATATAGCTGTTTTAAAACGATAGCACGTTAGCACTTAAGTAAACTTTGAATTCCATTTATATAATTTCTACGGTAACTAAAATAAGATATTAACAGTTCGATATACTCAAACAATCGCCGATGTATATTTCACTTTTTAACGATTTTGAAAACTGTTACTTTTACACGAGATAACAATCCCAAAGGGCGTATGATTAAGAAATCTTTTGTCGTTACTATCGTCTAAAATGATTGCGTTTGATAATTGGTATTGTTGTAGTATTGAAATTGATGTCAAAATTCATAAAGTTTTGAGTTAATACGATTAAGATACTTTAATTATTTATGTATTTTCAAAATTATTTTTATTCGTTATTCGTCTGATTAATCGAACAATTTATAAAAATTAACCATTTGATCGTTCGATCAAAAATTTTTTGGTTGTTTATTCCAACAAAATAAAAACACTAATAATTAACAACCCTAAAACTTACCCTTAAATGATTATTCATGAATAAAAAGATTAAAAATTTACTACCATATTAAGGGCCATTATTACAACTTGCCAATAGCTAAAGTTCGGATGTTATCTGACAGATTATTAGTTTTTCGTTATTATAAGTATACTTTAAGCTAAAAGTGACCCATAAGCTAAAGGGAAGACATTGTTGCCTTTAACTTTAAACGTAAGGTTTATGTGTTTAAAGTTACCACATTTTCTGCTCTATAAAGAAAAAGAAGAAAATACCGAATTTCACAAATTATTGTTTGTTTGTAAACAAATAAATAAAAGTACGCTGCAACTACGTATTTTTATAAACCAATTCATAAACCAATAATCGGTTTTTAGTTTGGTGCTGCCACATTATCAAAAATATTAATTTTATTTTATTGGGAAGCTGTAATAACGAAAAACATTATAGCTCACTTTATTGCTCACTTTAGCTAAAGTTACTTTTTACTAACATTTACTTTAAAGGCAAGTTGTAATAACGGCCCTAAGACCTGCTAACTTATCTAAAAATAATCAGAGTTTTGGGAAGTTCACTCAGAGAACTTCTGCTGTAAATATTTGTAGTTGTTTGGGTTTTAATACCTTTAACTTTATTTTTTAGTAAAAAAACAGTCATTTGTAGAATAAATTTCAGTTTTGACTGCAATTTTAGTTCATTTAAAAAACAAACCACATCAAACTACTGTATTATGTTGCAAAAACTTTTTTGAGTAATAAGTAAACATTGCACGGTTTTTTGTTTAACAAAAAACAAATGATCTTGAACTTGAATAATCTTGCTCACATCATAATTACTGTATTATAATTTTACATTCATTTATTTAAAAAAATTAAACAAATAAATGTTTGTTTATTTTTTACTGCATATGTGGTTAATTTTTACTACAATTGTGGTACATTTTTTGAACAGTAAAAAACAAATGACAATATTAGTTGAATTTGCTGAAATGTAAGACATAATTTTTTCAAGTGAAATTTCATTTGGTTTTAACTACATTTGCTGTGGTCTTTACTTATATTATTCTAAGTGCATCTATGGTAAAAATTAAACTTCCCGGTTGAAAATCCATAGATATGTATCCATTTATGGACATGTATGAACTCATTCATGTTTACGTATGAAGACATTCAAGTTCATAAATGCTGATATGCTTCCATATGTGATTTATATAAGGTGGCGCAAAAATAACCTTCAGATGTTTTTTTTTTTATTATGTATTTATTATGTATAGCATTTTCTGATAGGAGGATTACTTTTGCGCCACCTTATATATTCTCATAGGTGTTCAAATGCGATCATACATGTACATTTTACGGCAATTTTCGTTAATGTACACATATGACCATGTATGGATATGTATAATCATACGTGTAAATATTACCTCAATTTTCGTTAATGCACAGCCATGAACATATATAGTCCAACATATGAACATGTATGAATCATTTATGTATGAATGCATGTGTATGAAGCGTGTGTGCTCATGTATGGATCCATATTTGTCGATTTTTAACAGGGTTTGGTTATTTTTTAGAAAACTTATTCCCCCTAAAAATAAATCGATGAAGTTTAAATGCGTCTATTTAAATTTCGTTTAATGTATTTATAATATTCGGAATATGATGAGAATAAGAGTTTTAAACTAAAGTTATATCGAAACAATCTCATAGATATTCAAGAATATGTCAGAAATAAGATAAAAGAAAAAATAACTAAAAAATGCGAAATGTTTTGGCCTAAAGGTGTGACTAAAACACGGTCAATACTACAACCAACAACGGCACTGATGACGACGAATACATTTTATACAGACAACAAAATAAACTTTTAGATAAGAAAACAAAAGCAAGACAATCAAGGTCAATTAACTGTTGGCCATATTAAGCGGATTTTGTGTTATTTTTTATAGCTACTTAGCAAAATTGTAACATATTATTTTGTACAAAATAATGTTGTAGATCTATTGCCTAGAATTTTAAATTTTATTTTTTATCTTAAATAAAAATCGTTCAGGCTTGTGTGGGAGGGTCTTTGAACTTTACTTTAAAACTATTTGTTTAATTGATTTTTTTTTTTTTTTTTTTTTTTTTGGCAAAAAAGTTCTTCATTTTGTGTGTTACGAGAAGTTTAAAAAACTTTATTGAAATCTTTCAATTATAATCTATACTTATATTTCCTGTTTATCTACTTTAGACATTCATCATAATTTTTGTTGAAATTTAATTAAATAATTGTATACTTATGCTGTTCATTTTGCAAACATTTTTTTTTATAAAAATTTACCTATTACTTTTTTATAAAATTCGTTAAAAATCGCTTTTTTGTAATATGATATACACGCGATTTGTTGATTGCATAACCATTGACGGAAATATTGTTAATTCTTTTCATAACTTTAGGTTTTTTTTTTTTTGTTGTTATTTTTTAAATATTACAATACATGTACATTTCCTGAATATTTAATTAAATTCAAATAAAAATCATACATATCGCATTATACGTATACTTTGTTAATTATTTTATTACTATATTACTTAACACCCTGTAATTTTAGTATGTTAGCAATTTTTTTTTTTTTTAATATGCTGACTGCAAAAAAAAGCTTAAACACTGGTACACCCAGAAAAAAGATTGGTTCGAATTCGGTCAAAACCATTAACATTTATTTGATAGGACGTTATTTCATTAGGAATTACCTACAATCGATTAATAAAGCAAAAATACTGTACTGGCACTTAAAAACAGGAACTAAAAAAACAATCCTAGTATACAATTATTGGTATTTTCAATCAACATTTCAAATAAAATTCGGTTAGTAATGGTGTACGGTAGAAAAAATAATTTATTCGGTGAAAATGCTAAAAAAAAATTGGTACCAGCTATCAAATTTATTAAAAAATTGTCGATAATCAAAAATGGTAACAGCAAATACAGGGTTCCCCACCACATATACAATTAAATTAGCGCTTTGGTAGAACCAACCGAATTGTGGATTACATTGATTACACTGTGACGCAATATTCAACTTTTTGACTTCAAACAAAAAAACACTTATCCCAGCCGAAAGTACTCGATGAGAGGAGAAAAGTAATTTCTGGATTTTGCTAGATTGGTTGCCGTTCATTTTTTATGAGCCTCTATAGTTTTTTCGCCAAATTCGATTTTGAGCACTTTTTTGCAATTTTCTTCTCTTTTTCGCATGGCCATAGCTCGAAAAATGCTGTGAATTTTTTTTTGCAGTCTTCAGCAAAGTTGTAGCTCTTGAATCGGCCAACAAAAATGCTGAATATATTAAGTCGGAAAAACTTCATCTTCATGCTCCAACCCCCAAAAATGTCGAAAAAATTACCACTTTTTTCACCGATTTTTTCCGTGTGCCTTTTTTAAACTTTTGCTCAATAAAAACAATAAAATCAAAAAAAAAAAAAAATGAAAATTAATCACATTTGTATGGCAAAATCCGTATCAAGGAGTGGTCGTATGAAGTTAGTATGTACTGGAAAGTTGTTCATAATTTTATAGGCTACATTTATTCCCTTGATTGTTTGGTAAAATTTTCAATAGTTCAAGAGCTGTAGTCGAAAAACGGAAAAAATCGGTGAAAAATGTGGTAATTTTTTTCGACATTTTTGGGGTTTGAGCATGAAGATGAAATTTTTCCGACTTAATATATTCAGCATTTTTGTTGGCCGAGTCAAGAGCTACAACTTTGCTGAAGACTGCAAAAAAAAATTCACAGCATTTTTCGAGCTATGGCCATGCGAAAAATAGAAGAAAATTGCAAAAAAGTGCTCAAAATCGAATTTGGCGAAGAAACTATAGAGGCTCATAAAAAACGAACGGCAACCAATCTAGCAAAATCCAGAAATTACTTTTCTCCTCTCATCGAGTACTTTCGGCTGGGATAAGTGTTTTTTTGTTTGGAATTTTTGTGTTGCACTGTGTTATAGATGCAACTATTGATCGAATTTTAGACCACACTAAGGATATTATGTAGGTAAAGACGACAGCAATTGTAGTCAAAAACTAATGAAATTTCACTTGAAGGACTACTAACATTTCATTAAATTCAACTAATATTTGTCATTTGTTTTTACTGTTCAACAAATATCTAACAATTGTACACTCAGGGAACTTCTGCTTTAAAAATATGTAGTTGTTTGGGTTGTAATACAGTTTCATTATTTTTAATGTAAATGAAAGTCATTTGTAGAACAAATAAAATTTTTAACTAACCTTGTAGTTCATTTAAAAAAAACAACTCACATCAAATGACTGTTTTATGATTTTACATTCATTTTTTACAGTTGTTTTTTGTTATTTAAAAAAATAAAAAAAAAATGTTTGGTTTATTTTTTACTACCATGTGGTTCATTTTTACTACAATTGTTAGTCATTTTATGAACATTAAAAAACAAATGACAATGTTAGTTGAATTTAATGAAATGTAAGTCGTCCTTTTTTTAAATGAAATTTCATTTGTTTTTGACTACAATTGCTGTCGTCTTTACCAACATAATTTCCTTAATGTAGTAAAAATTAACCACATATGTAAGTAAAAAATAAACAAACATTTATTTTTTTAAATAACAAAAAACTACTGTAAAAAATTAATGTCAAATCATAAAACAGTCATTTGATGTGGTTTGTTTTTTTTTTTAATTAACTACAAGGTTTGTAAAAAACTAAACAAACAACTACAAATTTTTAAAGCAGAAGTTTGTTTGTTTTCCTAACAAAATATTTTAATTCGAATTTAGCACTCAACATTTATAAGTGTTTGTGGTGTAATTACGCCGAGATTCCGAGTTCAAATCCCGGAAAAGACAAACACAAAAACATTCCCTGAGTGTATGTTTGTTTTTCTAACAAAATATTAAAATTCGAATTTAGCACTCAACATTTATAAGTGTTTGTTGTGTTATGGGTAGAGTGGCAGTCAATTACTCCGAGTTTCCGAGTTCAAATCCCGAAAAAGACAAACACAAAGAAATATAATTTTTTTTAAATTAAAATAAAATACTTAAATGTTCAAACAGCCAATAACTTAAAGAAAATTAAAAGTTATTATAGTGCAATGAGTAGAACAGTGGACTATTAATCTGATGGCCAGGGTTCAATAATTGAAAAATCAAAAAAGTTGTTTAACTTCAATAAAATTTAAGTGGAATATAATTATCAATATTGAATGAGACAATATTGATCAATATCAGTTCTGAGATGAAACAACTGAATATTAGCTTTCACGGCAAAAAAATATAATTATATATGAAGATAGTTGTCGTAACCGCCAGAATACGATGGACAACAAATTCGGTGTCTACAACTGATACGATTTTCTGGGTGTAGGATTTTTTATTTTTTTTTTGCAAAGGCGTTCGTTTTTAAATAATTTATGTATGTTAATTATGTAATACAACATTTTAAATATATTTCAATGAGTTTACACACTGAGAGGATTATCTGCATGATATCAATGAATTTTTGCATTAGATCAATGAAGTGTCACTGAAATTCGTCCATTGAAACTTTTCATTAAATTATTGCAGTTTTTCTCCAAATTTAATTAAAAAATTTCATTTGATTTATTAAAAATTTAATTTACCTGAAAAAAAAAGATTCCTTAAAAATAGTTTCAAAAAATTATGAAGTTTTTGCATAAAGTTAAAGAAAATTTTTAATTATATTGTGAAGAAAATGGTATTACTTTAGTACAACATTTATTAAAACTCGTCCAAAAATTCTCTCTGTTCATTATTATTTTCGTAAATACCGTCAATAACTTTAGGTTATTTGCTTTAACTAAAGCGTGTCTTCCAATAACCACTCATATAAATTATTTGGTTTTTGGTTATTAACCCTTCGAACAACATATTCCAAAAACGAACATTTCCAATTATGGTTTGTCTAATTTTGGATTTATGATAAATAACATGTTACAGCGCAATAAATTATAAAAAAAAGTTCTATAGAATTTGTCATTAATAGGGCTCGGAAGTCAAGGCATTTATATTTGTGTTTTAGGTATATAAAATATGTATTAAAAATCGTAAAATATGTACTTCAAATTTAAAAATATGCATTTATTAATAATTTTTTTTTTTTTTTTAAATTTCAAATATTAGTTTCGAAATTTTTGATATTTTTGTTTTAAAAAGTGGTGAAAGAATTGAAAATAACAAATAAACATCTTCAGAAAATTAGTAACCCAGTTAAAAATATGCACATATGTTCATGTCTATGTATGGCTGACCACATATGATGCCATACATGAACATTACCGAAAATTGAGGTAATATGAAGAGATAGCTGTTCATATATGATTACATACTCGAATTCATCAATGTATGTATATACATTGAAGTATTTCATATATGCTTTTCATAAACAAGAATTTTTTTTTTAATTTTTTGCTTTTTCTATTTCGTTTATTTTATTGTTCTTATTTTTTGTTCTCTTTATTGGCGGACCCTCCAAATAACTTTTTTTTTTTGAAAATGCTATAAAAAGAAACTACTGAATATTTTCTCAAATTTCTTTTTTATTTCAAATTACAATCCTTCCGGTTAATAATGGAAAATAGTTTCATTCAAATGGCTGCCTCGGCTGGCCATGCAGTAGCCTACACGATCGGTCCAATTTTTAAGCACATTATCGATTGTGTGCAGCTGTATTTCCTTCTCTTCAATTTTTGTGAACAAAAATTCGTTCAACATGGCCCGATAACGATCGCCATTGACCTTGCTCATTTTCGAAGAAAATTATGCCTCTGGACCAAAATCCGCACCAAACAGTGACGCGTTTTGGGTGTATCGGCACACATTCTGCAACATTACCATGATTTTCAAAGTAATGTCGCAATATTTCCCAGCGTTGTTCAAGCGTATACACAACCATATTCGTTCAGCGGAAGGATAAAACTAATTATCTGTCAAATCAGACATGAGGTAAGTGTTACCATTCACGAAATAAGCACTAGTTGAAAAAAAACGTTAGATGGCGGACCCTTTATATACATTTTATCAGTGGGTTTCCATACCACACAGTGTCGCTCAATCTGCTCTCTTTTTATTTGTTCGTAAACTCGCACCGATCAAATGAAAACATGTTTCAGAAATTTAAAATTTTTAATTAATTTTTATCAGGTTTTAATTAATTTGTTAATCATTTGTAATATTAATGATAAAATCAGCAAGATAAAATTAAAATATATTAATTTTTAACAGAAAATAACAAAATATAAGCACAAAAAAGTGAGTGTTTTAAGCAACAATTTCCTATCATCATGTTGCAACAGCTTTTTAGTCTATATAAAAATGTTTTCTTTTGCTGGCCCGAGTTCCATATTTTGTTGCTGAGAGGAGTGGGAAGTCTAGTCTCTCTATTTGTATCTACTCTTTGATTTTATTAGCTATTTACCATATCGCACTTGATCAACAAGAGGGTATTAACTCAAAATTTTAAAATATTCAGTAGAGCCAAAAAACTGTTTATGGCCACATTTTAACAGAATTTAAAAATTCAAACATATCATAATAAGCAAATTCCATTTGAAAATATATATACATTGTTTTTGTTTTAAATTTTACCACTCATTGCAAAAAAAAATCAAGTTTTTGAGTTAATACCATTTTTTTGAAATTTTATCGATTTAAATTTATAGAATAAAACAAATTTTATCAACAAAACAGTATCAACTCAAAATACAACCAAATATAAATAAAACAGTTTGATTATTTTTAACATAAGTAAAGGCTCAAATCAAAATAATACCTTTTTTATGAAAATATACGATTCATTTCTATTTGAACTTTTGTATTAACTCGAAATAATACCTTTTTGTTGAAATAAAGGTAATCACTACATTATCATGAAAATGGACTCAAAAGTGGTTTTCAAAATGAAAAAGTAATCGGAATACGTTGAAATTTTTACAATAGATAGATATGGATGTTGTTAGTTGATTTCTTGAAAAAAGTGATATTTTAAAAATTTTGAGTTAATACCCTCTTGTTGATCAAGTGCGATATAATAAAATTCGTGTAAGCATATACATACATATTTATAGAATTAACAAAGAGCGATATCCGTACTCACGAAATATTTTCTCTCTTCATAATTCCTATAGTTCTTGAAAATACCCCAGTTGTCAAATGAACATTTACCATAGACCCCATTTTGAGATCAGTTTAACAGATTTGATGATTATTTTGAAAATAAATAGGATAAATAATGATTCAATGGCAGGATTGACTGCAACATTTGCAAAAATATAGCTGGGTTTGTCTTAAAAGTTACCTAATCTTAAAACGGAACTCAGCTTTCATTCCTTAAACGATCAATCCAAATGTTCTGACAACAATTTCTGAAATATTTGATGCATTTCATTGAAATGCTTCCCGGAAATCTCACTTTGTATATATCAGTTATATTATATATCAGTTAAATATGTCTTTGAGTTGCCTATTTGAAGCAACTCGCCTTTCAAAAAACTCGATTTTGATTCTAGATTAAAAAAAGATATAACAATCCACTAAGTCCACAATACAAATTTTAAAGGAAACTTACCTGTCCAAACGAAATTTTATATTTTGGAACGTATATCTAAAGAATTTCACGTTTAATAATATTTTTTTTAATATGAATTAAAAAAAATTGTATTTAAGTTGAAAATGTAAAATAAATAAAAAGAAAATTTTTGACATTTTTATTTTAAGTTTGAATAGACAAACTTTTAAATTTCAAAACACAATTCGAATCAAAGCAAATGCAACATGCATTTTAAACCAATTAACAATTTTAAATTAAAATTGCATAATATGTTGATGGCGTAGCAATCGTTTATGTGTTGCTAGGTGTGTTCCCGTTTATTTCCTCGGGAACCCAAAACAGCCAAATTTACAACTTTGCACAAAATTTTGAGTACGAAATAGTTAAGATATTTTCACAAAATTTTCACAGAAAAAATCTTAATACAAATGAAAATAAATCTAGGTCAATAAATTTAACTCGAAAATTTTGAGTCTAAAAATTAAAATTCGACATAAGCACATTAACACATATGGGACAATATATGACATACAACTACATATAAAGGGTGTCCCAAGAAGAACGCAATTTTTAAATCTGGCAACATTCGAAGTGTCAATGTTTGACATTTGAACAATTGTTATTGTTTGCTAGTAGAAGGTACGAGGTTAATAAAAATGGAGCCAGCTGACCATGGACAGCGAAGGGAGTTCGTTAATTGGGTATTGGAGAGACAACATGAAAATGCTGATTTTGCCGATAAAATCATCTTCAGTGACGAGGCCCATTTTCATCTTGATGGCTTCGTCAATAGGCAGAATTGTCGCATTTGGGGTGAGGAAAATCCTCGAGTGATTCACGAGAAGCAAATGCATCCTCAACGTGTCACTGTGTGGTGTGGTTTTTGGGCTGGAGGAATCATTGGACCTTTTTTTATGAAAATGAGGCAGGTCAAGCGCAAACAGTCAATGGTGTTCGGTATAGTGAAATGATAACCAGTTTTTTCTTGCCTAGAATTGAAGAAATGAATGTGGAGGGCATGTGGTTCCAACAAGACGGCGCCACGTGTCATACAGCCAGAGAAACAATTCAATTGCTGCATCAGTCATTTCCCGGTCGTGTTATTTCGCGTTTTGGAGATCAGAATTGGCCGCCTATATCGTGCGATTTAACACCACTAGATTTTTTTCTTTGGGGTTTTTTGAAGTCGATGGTTTACGCGAATAAGCCGACGACGAGTCAAGCCTTAAAAGAGGAAATTGGACGCTGCATTAATGAAATACCGCAGCATTCATGCAAAACGGTCATTGAAAATTTCATTAAAAGATCGCGTGCATGCCAGCAAAGCCGCGGCGGCCATCTGCACGATATATTGTTCCATACATAACCTCATTCTGTCTACTTTACGATATAATAAAGTTTTACGATTTTTTTTTTAAATATCTGTGTTTTATTTAAAATTTAAAAATTGCGCTCTTCTTGGGACACCCTTTATGAGAATAACCAGTATTATATATGAGTACTTGGTTTGAATGTATGCGCTTATATATGCATTGAAATATGTATGTCTTATACGTGCATATATCACTCATAAATGGTCATACATTAAACCATACATTATGAAAATATGAGCATATGTAAATGTATACACACAGAGAAATAAAGTGCCAAATGAATTTAAAAGTGTATTTTAATGGTAACTACTCAAAAAGCGATATTTACATTCGATTTCTTAATATTTTATTCGTTACAACTACAATTCAGTTGAATTAGCCGAACTATGTTGATGAACTATGCTGAGTTGTACCAACCGACTTAAATTCGTAATAACCGAATTTGAGTCAAAATAATCGAATTTCAGTTGCCAAACAGCAACATTTTTCTCTGTGTGTATTTTTATTTTTAACTGGGAATTGCATTTTTCTGTTGGTTTTCTTTTTGTTATAAAACAATTATATAGTATATATAAATTTTAAACATATTTTATTTATAGAACTTATAAATTGTGTAAAACTTCTTTTTAGTAAAACAAAAATAAAATCGTAGAAATATGCATTTAAATGCAAAATATGCAACAAAAAATTCCAACATATGCATTGAAAAATGCATTTATAGCATAATATGCAAAAATATGCATTTATAGCAAAATATGCATTAACAAATCGATACCATTTGTTGCAAATTTATTGATTTGCAATGATATACATTGTGCTCCAGCTAACGACAACAAACATGTATTTACATGAAGTTCCGAGCCCTAGTCATTTGCTATTTAAATAAAATTAATTTTTATTAAAATATTTTATAATTTTTTACACATTACGCATCAGATGTAGTTTAATGTTTGGCTTTAATATAGTCTCATAATAATGAAATGTTGTGTCTTTAAGTCTTCAAAATGGACTATGACAGTAGTGTTTTCATTTCGCTTAATCGATTAATCGATTCCTCGATTAGTCGCCTCTATTTCGTTCGGATGTCGAAACAAATAATTTAAATTTCAAATAGTTATTCGGTACTAATATTGGTTAAAATACATCGTATAACCGGTTAAATTTGTTATACACTGCGTTGCATAACTATAATTACAAATGCTTTTTGCTAGTTTTCCTAATACTAAAAACATTTTTTTAAAAGTTTTATTAGTTTTTCGTTTTTATATAAATCGATATTATTTTGATGTTGTTTTTAATTTATACTTTCAATCTTTGAATATTTTTCTAAATTTAAAAACAATTTAACAAAAAAAAAAAAAAAAAACCTTGCAAAAATATCTACATGTTTTTTAAACTAAAATTCATTATTAACTTGTAAAATGAAGAAAAATGTTGGCGATTTTCATTAGAGGGCGTTCACAATAATAGCTAAAACTAAAAGCGAAAAAAATTCCCCATAATTTTTTTATGGAGCACTTTATCTTGTCAGTAGCCCCTCGAATTTTAGAATTTCAAAAAAATGGATGGTAAAATATTTTAGAATTTAGTTTTAGCTTTTATTCTGAACTCCATCTTACTCTATTTGACGAAAAACGGCAAAATAAATTTTATAGTTCTGGTCCATATCCGGTTTTCATTCTTGCCTAAGAAAATCATCAGTGGACAATGTTCTTAGAATTGTTAGAGACATTTGTTTAGTTAAATCACAAACTCAAAGAATTTTTTTTTTCATTATTGTATATGAAATTTTTCATCGAATTTGTGAAAATAAAACTGAAATTGTTTTATTCGTTTAATGAATTAAAATTATACAAATTAGGTCTTATTATGTAGTAGGGTAGAAGGGGGAGCTTTCGTCGGTGGGCCCCCTATTATCTCCAAATTTAAGAGAGATAATAAAAAAAGCTTAAATGACAATTTGTTCAGTTTTTTATCATGCTTCATAACTCATAGTTTTAGGGGGTTACCATACACGTGGTCTCCGACAAACACATTTTTGTGGTTTTAGAGGCGTTCAAAAAATATATGAGAGTAAGTATATTCTTTGATAACTTTTTCGATTGGTGTATTAAAAATTATATATTTTATTATGATATTCTGTGGACTTGAATAATAAAATTCCAATGGGTTTTTGCAAAAAGTTTTGGAAAAGTGTAAAAAAGTTATGGTTAAGTGGGAGTGGTTGCACCTGGGGTACATTCACCATCCTGCAGGCATATCAGTTTCTGTGGAAATATTTTAACTGGGGTTGATTCACAAATGGTAAACGTTCACCAAAGACAGTAAATACAGTGAAACCTAGCAATAACGGACACTCCTACATCTCTACTTAATGAACCATTTTGGTGCAAGGGAATCATTAAATCAAACTAATGAAGACTCATAATTATGACGAAATTATGTCCAAACCCCGAATAAAAATCGACCCTTTTAGAGTTAATTCAATTTTGAATTGTACCCCACTAGGTGGTGCAGTTCAGTCGTTTTAGGTTGATCTGAAAAACATTAAAAATGTTGTATAGTTAAGGCATGGGAATAATGGGAATTTTATGCATTCAAATGAAAGTCGAAAAATGTAAATCTTATGATAAAAAATAACTTTTCGAAAATATGTATTGGTTGGATAAAGACAGCGCTTCAAACAAAAAAGTAACGAATGGTCCCTGGTCTGCCCTACTTTTAAAATTTTACATTCTATGAAATGAATAAAAAATTCTTTGAATGAATAAAGTTGTTTTTAATATTTTATTCAAGTTTCTTTCCAATGAAGTCGTCAATATTTTATAGAATAAATTTGATCAATTATATTAAAGTATCGTACAAAAAAGAATCTTTGAAATTAACCCTCTAACCGGCAATACGCGTTTTTGCAATGAATTTTGTACCACGTGTTCAGCATAAAAAATTCTTCTAAAATTTTTTTTTTCATTGCCTACTTTATTCGATATTTGCCCAAATAGGTTTAGAGTTTATCTCGAAAACTAAATAAGCCAAAAATTATTTATCTTATCAAGATATAATTTTAATTCCAAAATTAAATTTTTCGCGCTTATACTTAAGAAGATATGGCTATATTCGCTTTTCGGAAAAAAGCGAAATTCAACGAAAGCGCACCTTAACTTCGATACCTACTGTTGATACTTAAACGCTTTATTAGTAATACTAAATACATAATATAAGCAAAATTCTAGAACAATACGTCTATTCGGTTTCAAGTAAGCAGAATGTCTTCTAAAGGTATCCTGATCGAATACGTTTTGTACTAGGACTTAACTAATGAGCTATTATAAAAGCTTAAGCCTCCATCTTACTTTGTGTTTATTATCAGCGGTTTCTTGTAATTTAAAATAGGTTTTTAATGTTTTTAAAAAATTGTGTTCCTTTTACATAATTATTTTTTTGAAATTTTTACTTTGACACTTTCTCGCTTACAATTCGTGCACTGCACACGTAAAATTTCTTTACAAAATATTTAGTAAATTTTATTTTCTATCGGAATTCATCAAATTCCAATTAAAAATTACTTATTTGACGCATTTGTGAACTATTTTATGATGAGGGCACCTTGAGGCACTCTTACCGGTAAGAGGGTTAATATTAAACAATCTTTATTAAATTAACCTTTTGTGACACTAAAAAATGATAAACGATAAAATTGAATGAACTCAAAGTCTAAGACATTATTAATTGTAGAACGTTCAAAAAAAAGTAACAAATTTTATGCACATTAAGGGAACAATTATAAGTGAAAATAAGATTTCGCAAAAATAGGCACACAAAAATGCATTTGAAGTGATTTCCAACCTTTGAATGTAAAATCATGTGGTGTAAAGATTAACGAGTTTCACAATTACACAGAAGGTTGCGGGTTCGATCCCCAGCCACGACAACATCAATATAGTAAAATAATATACATGAGTTTTCGATGATTCGCCATCCTTCCAATAGCACTTAACCCCACCGAAGTAAAACAGTGAATCAGTGCTTTGATTCAATAAAGCTTCAATAAAATAGACAACTTTCCATCATATGGCTTGCATCATCTCACGCAATTACTGTGTTGCCATTATTGAAGCTATTAATTTTTAACCACCATCTGTAGAGCAGCTGTAGAGCATTTTATTATAAAAATAAAGCATGACAATATTTAACTTCCCATGTAAAATTTTGATCCGTATGAATATGTCATATATGAATATGTCATATATGGACTTGTGTATGATCATATATGGTTATAGGTGGCCATATGTAGTTCAATATATGACCTTATATGGTATCATATATGTTTGGATCTGAAATTTGAGGGTATATGATAGAATATGATTATATATGAGCATATATGGATCATATATTAGCATATATGAGCCTATTTGATCATATGCGATCATATATGATCATATACATATATATACGAATAAATTTTAACATCCCATGTGAAAAAGTACATATATTGTCATATATGGCCACATATATGAGTTCATATATGAATCCATATATGTTCGGATCCAAAATTTGAGGGTATATGGACATATATGCTCATATATGGACATATATGAATGTTCATATATGGTGATATATGAATGTTCATATATTGTCATATATTATTACTTTTCCTATATTCGCGTATATAAAAAAGCTTTTTTTTAGTTTTTTTCAAAAATATTCTGTTTATTAAAAAATACAGCTATTAGAATTCTATAAATATGTTACTGAATACAGGAATTTTTCTAAAAACAAAATATACTTCAATATAAGAATATTCTACGCCATTTTTAATTGTATCTTAAGATTTAAATAGTTTTGTTTAGTTTTCCAATTATTCTGAAACACAACTAAAAATGGGAATGTAAGAAAATATCTTATTTTTTAAATACAAAATATAACAAAATAAATAAATCAAATTAATTAATCTGGTTTTACCAGTTTTTGAATATTGAGATCAAAAATTGAATGAAACTTTTCCACGTTGAATCTGCCGATGGTAAAATCTTTTGGAGGAACTTATTCGGGCGGAAGGGGTTCAAATTTTAAGTTTTGTTTTGCGATTTTATACAAAAATTGTGAATGGATCGGCATCAGTTAGGCATCATCGGAAAGGTGTTTTAAAAATATTTCCAAAGAGTAATATGTCCCCATTCATTAACCCGTTACGAATCAGTTTATTTTTATTTTTAATCTTTTTTATTTTTTCCGTTCACAACTTTTGGATAAAATGGCATAGAGGATGCGTCTGCCAACAAATTTTATCAATGGTATATTTAGCGTGATAATATTAGTTGGTGGACCAAGTTTCATCAATTTTTGAAGCATGCAGCCAAAATATGTCTTCCAAAACTTATAAAAAAAATAAAATAAGAAATTAAAACATATTAACCATATATGGAATAATATATGAATTCATATATGGAGATATATGGCATATATGAAGCAATATATGCAATATATTATCATATATTATCATATATTATCATATATGGTGTCATACATATCCATATATGAACTTCTCATTTGAATGTATTTACCCATATATGCTTCCATACATTACTTATATATTCATATATGCCCATATATGGAACTATATATGCTCACACATGAAACCATATATGGTAATATATGATCATATATGAACTTTTTCACCTGGGATGCGTTAAAAAAATGTTTTAACTTATTTAATTGCCCCCCTATTTAACAAAAATGTAGTAATGTATGATCACATAGTGTTCTTGTGTGCATTTAAAAACGTTTAAAGATCGTGTCAATATTTAAATTAATCAATTACAAACAATTCGAACGACAAAATTTAATATTCTAGAGAACTTGTGTTCAAGATTTTTAATGATAACTTGTGAATCAGTTATAAGAAAATCGCCTAACAAAACGGGTTACAGCAAAATGTTATCGAAATCAGTACAAATAGTATAAAAATTTTAAATAAATTTTTTTTTTATTTAAAATTAATAACAACTTATTAATTCAAATTATATGCTTTAATACATGTTTTAATTAAATAAAAATCTTGAAAATAAATAAACCAGTAAAAAAAATATTTAATAAAAACAAAGTATAAAAATTAAAACCACAATGTTAATCTTCAATAAATGTTGTTTATGGTTCAAATAATAGTGAAAGTGTTTTAAAAATAAAAAATATTTCAAAACTTTGAACAATAACTTTAATAATTTCCAATCGATTGTTATGTTAAAATAATAATAATAATAATAATAATAAAAGAAAATAGTTGGAAAAAAATAAAACATCGTCATCATTAAAAAATATTAAACAAAAATTAAATGTTATTGCTAAAAAAAAAAAAAAACATTAAAAATTTACACATTTTTTTTTTTTTTGTATAAATAAATACAACTCAACAAATATTTATTTAACATTTTTGGTTGGTTTACCTTCAACCATTGTCATTATTCTCTATATGTTCATTTTGTTGTTTGATGTACAATACGAGTATTATTGTAAAAAACAAAAAACTAAAAAAAAATGTTTAATATAAACGTGATGTTTTTTTTAACAAATAAACATAAATTATATATATACTGCGGTATAGAGTTGCCTCTAATAATAAATATATAAAATTGTTTTATTAAACCTCAATAAATTTACCACTCTTTAAATAAAGCAAAACTAATTTTAACCCTTAAACCGGCATATAAGAAATAAATAAATTTGTTTTATAAATAAGTTTAGTTGAATATGTTTAATTTTCTTCGATCTTCTTTTATTATATATGATTCTTCTTCGAGCTTAAGATCTTTTGTTAAAACGATTATAAATTATTAATTTCCAATATTTCGTCTCCACATTGGGCGACTTCTTCAGGGAAATTTAAAATAAATTTAAAATAAATTTCCCTGAAGAAGTCTCCCAATGTGGAGACGAAATATTGGAAATTAATAATTTACAATCGTTTTAACAAAAGATCTTAAGCTCGAAGAAGAATCATACAGGTTTAGTTGATTTACTTAAACCATTTTATACCACTCTGAATTTTCCCGTCTGAATTTTTTGACGAAATTTTTAGAAAGATACAATGATGGTTTAATAAGCTTTTTCTGAAGTTTTTGGTATTCCCAATTTAAATTCAAACTTTGTCGCTTTGTATGTATTTAACGGGTCAAGATTTTTTTTAATTATAATTTTTATTTATTGTTTAAGCAAATTTCTATCAAACCTTAAAACACAATTTTATCTATTAGATTTTCATGATTTTTGAAATATATTGTGGTTTTTAGAGAATTTTTCAAAATTGTAATATGGCAACACAAGCAAATCATTTTTTAACAGGGTTGGCATTCAATAAATTTTCATAATAACGGTAGTTGGCTACAACAGTTACATCAAGACCGAAACGAAAATTTAAGAAAAGCTATTCCAACAAATACATTTTGTTCTTGTATAACCGGTATTTTTTTTGTTTTTGAGTATTTTGTAGATATAACAAAATTGAATGGGTAAAATTTTGATATCAACCCTGTATTAGAATATAAAGGGTCCGCCATCTAACGTTTTTTTTTTCTTCAACTAGTGCTTATTTCGTGAATGGTAACACTTAGCTCATGTCTGATTTGACAGATAATTAGTCTTATCCTTCCGCTGAACGAATATGGTTGTGTATACGCTTGAACAACGCTGGGAAATATTGCGACATTACTTTGAATGGTAACACTTAGCTCATGTCTGATTTGACAGATAATTAGTCTTATCCTTCCGCTGAACGAATATGGTTGTGTATACGCTTGAACAACGCTGGGAAATATTGCGACATTACTTTGAAAATCATGGTAATGTTGCAGAATGTGTGCAGATACACCCAAAACGAGTCACTGTTTGGTGCGGATTTTGGTCCAGAGGCATAATTGGGCCATTTTTCTTCGAAAATGAGCAAGGAGTGACCGTTACAGTCAATGGCGATCGTTATCGGGCCATGTTGAACGAATTTTTGTTTGTTTTCTTAAATTTTTGTAAGTTAAACTTGCTATATACAAACTGTTTTATATTGTTAGAAAATAGGATATTTAAGGTTTTATAGTTTTAAGTGACATAATGAAGTTGATTGTTAATGTTGGTCTACCAACTATATATGGCCCGATGGGCTCGGTTGGTTTTTTGAAATAAATTAAATTAAAATTAAATTAAATACAGCTGCACACAATCGATAATGTGCTTAAAAATTGGACCGATCGTGTAGGCTACTGCATGGCCAGCCGAGGCAGCCATTTGAATGAAATTATTTTCCATTATTAACCGGAGGGATTGTACTTTCAAACAAAAAAAGAAATTTGAGAAAATATTCAGTAGTTTTTTTTTATAGCATTTTCAAAAAAAAAAAAAGTTATTTGGCGGACCCTTTACATGCGACAATTGAAATCGCAGTTTTAAAATTTTCATATCGGTATTGAGGTGAGCGTGGTAGGCAATAAGTTTGTTTATATTTTCTTTATTTTTTGAAAGAATATTAATTGCAACTTTATTTTTAATTTTAGGATGGGGGTATAACCTGAACGATTACAAGCGTTTAGATGAAAAGGCAGTGTTCGTCAACCATGATTTTTAAAATTTTTTTGTTTTTTTGCAAGAAAATAGCTAATTTTTACAGTTAAATTACTAGGGCGGATCAATAAGTCCGTGACTTTTTGAATGAAACACAGTTTTTTTTTTGCAAAAATAATCTCCTTTTAGCTTAATACACTTAGTCCAACGTTTCTCCAATTTTTGTATCCCTTCCAAAAAATAGGATTCTTCGAGGTCCATAAAACAGGCATTTCTTGGCCATATGGGGTCGTTTTTTTTTTTTAAAATCCTCTTTAAATCGGTCCAATAAGTTGGCATAATATTCAACGTTTATTGTTTTTCCCTTTTGAAGGTAATCGATGGATTATCCCGCGTGCATCCCAAATAACTGTTGCCATCACCTTATTGGCCACGATTATGTTTATGGTCAATTGAGAGCAAACGCGGCACCCATCTTGCATATACAGCTTTCTTAAACCCAACTGATCATTTAAAATCGAAACCACACTGCCATATGAAATGCCTATGGCATCAACAATCTCACGATCTTTTACTCTTCGATCGGCCAACACTATATCGTGGATTTTTTCGACATTTTCGGGTGTATTGACCTAAATTGGCATTCCAGAACGTTCAGCGTCATTTGTACTTGTGTGACCACAACGAAAGTCAATAAACCACTTTTTTACCATTGAAATCGATGGTGCAGAGTCCCCATAGTATTTATCTAGCTTTTCCTTGGTTTGATTGACGGTTTTTTTTTCGCAAAAAATAATGTTTAATGAGCACTCGAAATTCACTTTTGTCCATTCATGTTTGTTTTTGACAGCTGTTAAACGCAAAGTAAATGACGGAACTTGCTCAAAATTAGACAGTAGTAGGTGGTACTTGATGGGAGCAGTGTTGTATTTCATATAAATACGAGGGAAGTTCGAAAAGTCACGAACTTATTGATCCGCCCTCGTATAAAATGAAGTATATTACACCTGTCTTCTTTCTATAAATTAATGCCGAAAAATTGCATCTTTTTAAATTAATGATGTATATGGCAACCCTGGAACAATAGTTTTAAAATTTTTTTGTTTAAATTTTTTATATAGCGAAGACCTAAATTTTACACATGCTTTTCATTACGTTATTATATCTCTAATTATCGGACTTTAAATGCAGGTGTATAAAATGGGTTAAGGCGAAATGAGTCGAACCAATTGAGAATAAATCACAAGAACTTATTTTTAACTCGTATTTGTTTATGAATAAAGATATTTCAATGGTTTAAAGGGTCTACACCTTTTGAAACTGCAATTCAGAAAATATTAATTGGTGTTCAGAAAATATCAATTGAAATTCAGAAACTCCATTTGAAATTCAGAAAATATCAATTGAATTTCAAAATTTCCATTTGAAATTTAGAAAACATCAATTGAAATTCAGATTTTCCATTTGAAATACAGAAAATATCAATTGAAATTCTGAAAACACCATGTGAAATTCAGAAAAAATGTTAATTGAAATTAAAAAAATATCATTTGAAATTCAGACAATACTAATTTAAATTCAGAAACACATCAATTGAAATTCCGAAGACATCAATTGAAATTCAGAAAATATCAATTGAAATTCAGAAAATATTATTTGAAAATCAGAAAATTTTATATGAAATTGATATGAAATTTTTTTCTAAATTTCAATAAATGTATTTTGAATTTCAAGTGATATTTACTGAATTTATATATATATATATATTTTCTTTCAATTGATATTTTCTGAGTTAAACTAGATGAGTTTCTGAATTTGAATTGATAATTTCTGAATTTCATATGATGTGCTCTAAATTTCAATTGATAAGTTTTTGATTTTTAATTGATATTTTCTGAATTTCAAATAATGTTTTATGAATTTGACTTTGAAATGATATTTTCTGAATTTCAAATATATATTCCAAAAATTTAGTTGATATTTTCTAAATTTCTAATGGATATTCTGAAATTTAGTTGATTTTTTCTGAATTTCGAATGCAAAATTCTAAATTTCAATTGATATTTTCAGAATTACTTTTGCAAAAGTTGTAGACTATAAAATGTCTATAGTTGCCAAATTTATATATGTATATAAAATAAAAAAAAATTCTTTAAAAGCATATCACATTAATCGACTATGAAGTAAAATCGACTAGAATTTGTTGTTAAATTAAAATTCATTGTAATTTTGTTTATTTAAACATTTTATGTATCGTTAAAAGCTGCTTAAGTGGCTACCATATGTAATACTAACTTTTTAAATTGCGGGAAACAGACGATTTTGCTTTTGTTGTGAAACGTATTGAAAAATTGTCCACAATAGACAAGAACAGTTAAAGAGAAGCGTCGATTGATAGAAAAGACTAAAACTTGGTAAAAAATCCAAAACTAAGAAAATTTATCAAACGTTCACTTTAGAGAACATTATAAAAAATTATTTTTTCATATTTTTTGTATTTATTTGATTTTTTATGGAATAAATTAGTTTTATGAAAATTGTGAATACAATTCTTACTGTTTGCAAAAATCCGATTTGGAAAATTCTTAAATACTTATTTATTAATAAAAAAATTATACTTTATGTTGCGTTTTTTTTTTTTGCGACGACACTATAAAACCAAGAAAAGCTTGAGCATTTACGTCGAAACTTTTTTAATGTAGATATAGCAGAAGTTAAAATTGACGAAAGTTGACAGTTTTGACATATTCATACAACAACGCCAATAAAAAGAAAGGCCACATTAGGGAACATTCCCTTTCTGTACTTTTCAATAAAGATTTATAAATCAAATTGGACAGAATTTAAATTATTAAAATATCTTCCACCAATTCACATCCATCGCCTACCAAAATTTCAACTTTGCTGGCCAAATTAATGCCGATATATGAGGAACTTTTACAACAGAACATTTTGAAATGATGAAACATTTTTTTTTTCAGAAAAATTTTATTTTCGTAACGTTCCCTAAAAATATAATTTGTTTAACGCAATTTAAATAGTTAGCATTATATATGGTAAACACCTAAGGAGCTTTTAACGATACATAAAACGTTTAAATATACAAAATTAAATAGATTTTAATTTAAGTACAAATTTTTGTCCATCTTACTTCATTATTTAATATTTTAGTCTGCTTTTAGAGAGGTTTTAAAATAGGCCCACTTTAGGGTACATGATCCCTAATGTGGACATTTTGAAAATTGTTGTTATATTTTTATTAAAAATAAAAATTATGTTATTAGTAAGTCATTAGTATTAGTATTTAAGTAATGCAGAGAGTAAGATGGAGTCATTAATAATAGACCAAAAAATAATGATAGATAATTACCATTTCCACACTGGGCAGATACTTTATTTTAAATTTTTGCGCAATTTTCTAAAACTCTTAAACATATTTTCTTTTAAAAACTTTAAGACCTGGTAACAATTTTTTTTAAATAGTTTATTATGAAAATGGTTAGTTTCAGAAACATTTTTGCTAAAGAAATGATATTTTCAGAGATTTGTGATTGAATTTTAGAATTTTTCATCCTTTGTAGCCAAATATTTTTTAAAAAATATTTAAAAATAATAACTATACGATCGGTATTAAGGATCAATACGATATTTTGTTTATAAAGGATAAATCTCCGTATTTAGTACTTCAGCAACTTCAGATAGTTCACAAAACAGGATCCGCGGTAGAAAGTAAATTGCTAAGCAACTATTTAATTTTTAAAATTAAAAATTTAGAGTCCATTACTCATATTACTAGGGTTGGGTATTTCATTTGATCAAATAAGACGTTTCCAACGATCATCTAACAGATGTTGAGTAGCTGGGTTCTTCTTTAGTTCGTTGGATTTAAATCATGGTTGGCAAACACCGGTAGCTGCCTGCCACTCTTATATCAATACCGATACGAAAATTTTTAAACTAGGATTCCAATCGTGGCATGTGTCTTCTAATAACAAAGAGTTTATTTAAAAATTTTACGAATTAAATTTTGTTATATCTACAAAATACCTTTATAAATCGCTGTATTGGTATTTTATTGTTATTTTAACTTTAGTTCAAGATATTTCAAAATCAAACCGGTAAAATAGCAAAATAGGACTGGTTATACAAGAACACACATTTCCTTAATGGAATCGCTTTTTTTAAATTTTCATTTCGGTCTTGATGTAACTTTGGTAGCCAACAGCGTTGTTATGAAAAGGTATTGATTGCCAACCCTGCTTAAAATCTAATAATTATGACGTTGTTTTTTAGTAATTTAATAAAAAAATATTAATAATAATTACAAAACAAAAAACCGTATTTTTTAATTTTTTTGCATTCAATTTTGAAACTCATTTATATTCTTTAAAAAAATATAAAAAAGTGATTTTTTCTTTAAATTTTATTATATATATTTATATATAAAGATATGTTTTGCCATATACAAAAGTGATAGAACTTTTTTTGATTAATTACTTACATATGATCATATATGGTCATATATATTTCTATATATATTTCATATGATCAGATATAAAAGATATGCTAATAAATAACATATGACACAATGATATATGCATATATTACGCCATATCAAATAATTTAGATAAACTAAGTACAAGACATGAACATATATCGTAATATATTGCCAAACATATAATGATATCAAGTTATATATAGAAACTTTTTTCATCGGTTATTAATAAATGCCACATCTACGGCAATATTAATCGATATATATTTATATATAAATATATATGGGACCATATCAAAAATTTTAGAAAAACAAAATCTAAAATAAAATTATATATGATCATATGATCCATCACATATAGCCATGTTAAGCTATATAAATCTATATGTGTTTTTTTATAATATTGAATTAAACAAGATATGATTGTATACGGACGTTATTACTAGGCTATCTATGTGTATGATATCGAAAATTATAAAAAAAATTTACTTTATATGTATTCTAAGATTATTTTTCAATAAAATAATGTAATTTTGGTTTAAAAACACCTTAATGCAAAATTAAACTCAAATAAAAACCAACGAAACATATCAGGCAATAAATTTTGTTATAAATTTTTAAAATCTCTTCATTTTTTTGCTCCTCGACAAAGAAGTTGAGCATGATATTAGCTCATTTAGTGCATGTTGTACGATGTTAACTTTTTAACTTCCTGTGTTTATTTTAGTTAAAGATGAATATCTTAATTCTTCAAAAACTTAAGACATCATTCATAGTCGCACATCTAATTAAATCTACGTTTTATATTGTCTACAAGTTTGTCTATCTGTCTATACCCAGCAAAAATAACCTCAAGTTGGTAAGCAGTAACTACATTTGTAGGCTTTCAAGAAAGCGCTTAACTGTCTTGCATACAATACAGCAATTGGGAAGGCATTTTGTTGTGCTTCCTGGAATGCATTTTTTTTTAAACAATGAGGAAGTAAAGAATGTATACAATGAAACATTAATGTTGTCAATACACCAAAAAAAGCGCTTCTCATTTCCTAAGAAGGCATGAATGTATTGCTTCTTAGAGCACATGAAGAAAGCGCTTTTCAATTCGCTAAAAAGAGACATACCAAAAGAACCATCGCGCACAAAAACCTTGCCTTCTGGAGTTAGTTTCGGTAGCGCTCGGCAATTAAATAATGACTTCCAGAATTGCTTCTGTGTAATCAATATTTTTTGCTGGGTAGTCTTTATAAGAAGACACTGTTAATAGCAGTATGTAAGAGGAAGAGTAGTCGAAGTAGTTAGTACTTGATACCTATAACAAAATAGTTGTTAACTTTTTTAGTTGTTTCTTTCACTTGTTTACACTTCTACTTTTTTTTATACCAAAAATAAAATATTTGCTTTATTTTTTGTTGGCATTTGTCAACTATGGCATTTTTAAGTATGTATTTGTGTGTACGTGTGTTGAGAGTTTATTTTCTATTTTACACTTATTTTACTTTTAACACACACACTTTCATAATGTGAACATGGCTACGTACGTGCAACTTACAGATACGTGGAGGCAACAGTTTGTTATAAATTTTATGATATATTTTTTTTTTTCTTTTGCTGGAATACATTTTACCGAGCACACCATAAGTCTTTCTTTAACTTTTGTTTTTCTTTTTATTTCATTTTCTATGTCACTGTGTTGAATTTTTAATTAAAACTTTTAAATATTGTACAAGTATTTTGTTAAGCACATACTTACTCGTACATAACCATACAAAGTACACTCATTTATTACACTATGCTTAAAAAGTAGACGAAATTTTACAAAGACAAATTGTTAAATGTAAAAACACACTTCAAAAAAATCAAAACTTTGTTATGCATCGAGGTTGCGACATATCATTTCTAAATGACTTTATCTTTAGAATTTTAAAGTTAGATATAAATAGTTCAAGTAATATATGTAAAAAACTTTTTGTAGAAAATTAAAATTTTTGATAAACTTTTTGCAATACAATACAAATACAATAATAATAATAATAATGCTGCTTTTTTGCAACGTTTCGAAAGATTCGATAATATTTCCCCATACAAACACTCAAATAGTCAGTAAAGTCAGCAACATTTTTGCTGGGAGGATCCTGGCAGAAAAATGGTTAATATAACCAAAAAAAAATTGTAAATTCATCCAAAATGTTGCTAACTTTAGCGAATTTGATATTATCAACTTTTCTGCAAGAATCCTTCCAACAAAAATGTTGCTGATTTTACTAACTTTTTTTTAGTGTATATCTAAAGTAGACAGTTCTCCTTTTACACGATTTCGTTAATAAAAAATCTACAGCGAAATGAAGATCCAAAATATTAATATAAATTTTTCGTAAACATCACTGCCGGAGTAAAAGCGTTCATCATGTATTATTTTATATAAATATATGTGTTCTTGAATGCTATTACAGTAATTTCCGCTTAATTTTTCCCCGCTTAATTGATTTACCCGCTTAATTATTCTCAAAATAAAGCAATGAAAAATATCAATATAATATATATGGAAAAATCCCCGTTTAAATGAGTTCCGTTTAATATTCAAAAAATAAAAACCATTTTCGAAAACCACATACAAAACTGCTGGTTAATTGTCACTTAAAAATTTCCAAAAACATTAAACAAAAATTATGTGTTATTGCTGATGCTAATAAAATTGGAAGGGATGAGCTTTGTGCAAAATACAAGTGCTCTAAGGCCACCATAAATAGAATTCTAAAAAATAAACATTCAATTTTAGAAAAGCCGTAGAAATGAAAGTAGATTTCAATCCCAGTTCTGGTTGGCTTCATCGTTGGCAGAAAAGAGAATGCATAACACTAAGAAAAGTTCAAGGAGAAGGTGCATCTGCTGATGCCGCAAATGTTTTCTTTGATACTGCTTTCCCGAATTTAATTTCGAAAAGTTTAGCCTACAGAAATATTTAATGCTGATGAGCTTTTCCAAATTCAACTTTAAGCAAAAAAGGGGACCACACAGGAGGCTTTAAAAGTTACAAAGAACGTTTGACATTAATTTGTATTTGCAACGTAACCGGTGATTATAAAAAAGTTATTGTCGTTGGTAAGTCGAAAAATCCACGGTGTTTCAAAAACAAAATTTTGCCTCTTGAGTATTACTGACGGAATAAAGCTTGGATGACCCAAAGTTTATGGCTGAAATGGAAAAACAAGGACGAAAATAATATTGTTCGTTGATAATGCATCTTCTCATAAGACATCAGCAGTTCTAGCAAACATTGACCTTCAATATTTACTAGCTAATACAACCTCAATAGCGCAACCCCTAGATCAGGGTATTCATTGTTCACTGTTTCAAATCTTACTACCGACAAAACATTGTACGAAAACAAATTTCTGCAATAGAAAGCGGAAAAACTATGGGCGATTTCGTAAAAAGTTGAAGTTTTTTCAATGCCATGCATATCATTAAAAATTCTTGGTGGCTTGTTAAACCTACTACTATTACTAACTGCTTCAAAAAGGTAATTTTGCGTTAATTTAAAGCGGTACTTCACATATGCAATAACAACATACATATGTATACTTTTCATCTTAAAATTTTAGGCAAGGTTCATTCCTTCCACCCATGCCGATTTAGAGGAAGATATTGTGGAAGTCTGTCTTGATGTTGAAGACCAACGTCAATTTGAAAATTACGTTCGCTGCGACGATAACTTACCATGCTGTGGACAACTTACAGATCAGGAGATAATTAAAGAAATCGACCAAGTTTTGACTTTAGAGTCTTCCGAAGAAGAAGATACCGAAAAAATTTTGAACAATCCTCCTTCAAGGAAAGAAGCATTGGATAGTCTTAATATCCTTCGGGAATATTTCTTACCAAAAAATCTTTTTTCCAATGAATTTGATGATATGGAAAAAAACATTATCGAAAATTGTTACAAAACACTAATTCAGACGTTGATGACAGATTTTTTCAAACATATTTAGTTATACACATTAGGGTAGTTTTGACGTAAATATGTGAATACATATGGATATGTATTTACTTAATACACATACATATTTTGATCTCGTTTTTGATGTGAAGTTTATGAAATTTTAGTTCCTTTTTAAACATTGTACGATGAACGTACCTGACTTTTTATTTGTTTTTAATAAATTAATTACATTATTTGATGCATTTTATTTTTTATACATACATAATCATTCATTTTGTTGTAGGTTGGTTCGTTTTATTGATCATGCTGCTTAATTAAACGGGTTCCTTTTAATTGCGTCAGTAAATCAATTAACAGAGTATCGGCTAAATGCTTTTCCCGCTTAATTGCTACAAAAACCGTGCAATTTAGCAAAATCAATTAAACGGAAATTACTGTATATGTAAATAAATATGTTTATGTATTTTTCTATATACAAATTTTTTCCTCTAAATGTTAATACGCTGCCACATATAGTTACATCTGATTACATATCAAACAATATATAATCATATATGACATATATGACATATACAATTATATATGGTTAATCTAATTATGTCCGAATAGATGTGTAATTAGATATAACACACATCAAAATTATATATATTATAATATATAGTGTAATTTTCAAAAAAATGTATTTCATTTTGGATAAAACTAACTATTCATAGTTATATATCGTTCCATACCAGAAAAATGTAGATCTTTGCGAACTTCTTCACGTACTAAAACGACGCGTATTATTGAGCTGTTTATGAGAAAAAACTAAATTTTTTTTGAGTATGCATACTTATAATTGCTAACCGGCGCCTTCGCAGCGTATTTTTAAAATTTTTAGACAAAGAACAGTTTAGAAGTTTGTCAATATTAAGGGAAACAAGTTATAAAATGTCCATAGATTAATTTTAGTCCATCACTGCAATATTTAGTTTGAAAGAAGTAATTTTATTTATTACTTGTTTTAAATTTATGGATGTAGTGGACCAAAATTACTCTATGGAAATTTTATAAATATGTTTCCAAAAATACAAACTTGAGTATTAAATACGAATAGCGAACTATAAGTATTCTCGAATTTTTTATTTTCCCATAATGAACTGGATAATACTCATCGTTTGAGAACTATTAAAAAAAATAATGATTTATGTCGTAACTTTTTTGAAAAAGACTTAACGGATATGATGATGGCAACCGAAACGAATAATAATTGAAACAGTTCTACCGGTACAATACCGGTATAAAACCGTTATTCTACAAAAAATATTGACGTCACTGATAAGTATTCTGTTTATACACAGAGAGAATTTCTTGGACGAGTTTTAATGAAATTGTTTTCACTAAACTGTACTGAAGACTTTCGTAAATGAAGCTTTTTCATTAGTCATATGCAATTGTTAATAAAAAATTTAGTTTTTCATAAAAGTGTATGAAAAACTGCATTAATTTAATAATCAATAGACGAGTTCCAGTAACACTTCATTGTTTTAATGGAGTAATTCATTGATATCTTGCAGAGAATTCTCTCGATTAAAAGTCTATATCTTGTTCACTACAGCAACTGATAGGAAGAACTAAAGCCTTAAAAAAGCAGTGAAAATCACAAAATTTTTACTGTCATTCGATCTTAAATTTCCGTAAAATTTAAAAAATTTTTCTCTAAATTTATTTTTATTATATAACGGGATTTTTGGTTCTATTCCGTAAAGTTTTCTAAGTTGATCAGCTAAATTATTTCTCAGTTGAAAACTAAAAGTTAAATAAAACTTGTACAATATACAATAAATAAAATTTGAAATAGTCATTATTTTTAATATAAACCCAGCAAAAAGTAGTGCTTACCCAGAAGCGCTTCCGGAAGCCATTATTTAATTACGAAGCGCTTCTAAAGCAAATCCAGAAGGCATGATTTTTGTTCGCTATGTTCCACTTGGTATGACTATTTTAAGTTGGCGAAGAGCGCTATTTCATGTGGCCTTCTTAGGCAATAAGAAGCGCTATTTGTGTATGTTGACAACAACGATCACATAGGCCAAAGAGACTCCAAGCCGAAAATGTCTACAAATTCAATATCTTGAAATTGTTATGCATACTCGGTCCTCGGAATTTACCGATATTTAGAGAGTTCGAACAAAATACTGGGTTTAATAGTTTAAAGAGTAAGGGGCTATTCACACGTTACTCACCTCTGTTTTTTTAGAGTTTTGCATTGTAGTTCGTAGTTCATTTAGGTCATTTGCATTTATTGAACTAGTTCGTTCTTTTAGCTCATAAGTTTGTTCAACAATTTTTTTTAAAATAAACATATGAACTAAAAGAACGAACTAGTTCAATAAATGCAAATGAACGAAATGAACTATGTTTTGTATGAATGTTTCGCATGGTTTTTCTTTTTTTTAAATTTAGAAAAATGTTTGCTCTAAAAAATTTCTGAAAGTTGTTTGATCATTTAATTTTATTTTACAACTATACAACAGCGCAAATTTAATGCATAATTATATAACAAAGAAAACATTCGTTAAGCAGAGTAAAAAAATGTATAGTCAATTTAAATTTTATACACCAAAACAATTTCTCAAAAATCAACAAATTATTTGCACATAAAAAATCGTTACCAAAAAACTTTAAAATATCAAATATCAAAAATGTTTAAAATTTATCCAACCGGCTAAAAAAGTTCATATATATTTTTTATATGATCATATATTCTTACATACTAGAAAAATTAAACTACATATATGAACAAATATGTTCAAATATGTTATCGATTCAAAACTCTTTCAACTGACTATCGTTATTCCTGAAATACCATTACCGAAATAACTACAAAACCGTTATCCATAAAATATAACTTAAATACCGATCTTTATAAAAAAAAACGCTACCAAAATAACTAAAATAACGTTACCCTTAAAATAAATTTACCGAAATAATCTTAAATGAGTTTTCTTTAAAACAGCAATACCTTTTTTTAATAATTCAGTCCCCTGTTAAAAAGTTCATATAAGATCGTTTATTTTTTTCATATGGTCATACATATTCGTACATACTAGCAAAATTAACCAACATTTCCATAAATGACCTAATATGATCATATATGTTCATATATTGTTTTAAATGGTCATACATATGAGTCATTCCATGTCAGACCGAACACCATTTTTACAACACCTCTTCCAATTTACTTTAAATTTGCCAGACGTATTAAACATTAAAAAATATTTTACCCGTATTTCCAGAAAAATTAAAAATTAAAATTAAAAATTTTTTTTGAAAATGTTATGAGCATTTGAAAATCGTCAAAATCGTGAAAAGTCATCCGACATGAGAAGTTTTAAACTGATGTTTTTCTGAAACTAGTGAATGGATTTTAAAATTTAAAACCTTATTTTAAAGGTATTTGAACCTTCTTTTTAAAAATATTTTTTTTTTTTTGAAAAATTAAAATTTTGAAAGACATCGGAGATATCAAAGTCAATTTTTACCAAAAATCGTTCGGTCTGACATGGAATGACTCATATAAGTTCATACATTTTATATTTTTTGTAATTTTTTTAGAAAATGTTGTATTCCAAAAAAAACTGTTTTAATAAAAAAAACAATATTATATAAAAGTCTAATTACGATATAAAAAAAATGTTGTTTCAAATGACAAAAAAAAATGTATATTATTTATATCAGCGCAAATATTTTATTAATTGTCGTATCACAACGAAATATTTGGCGATAAAACGATATTTTAAACAACTTTAAAATAAAATATAATACGACCACATTGAATTAGAACTTTGGTAACAATATTAATATTATAAGTATTTTAAATTTCAGATAATAATATGAATTACTCGAAAATTTTAGTTTTTTTTTTTAGTAAAACTAAAAAAATTTTAATATTCTATTTTATATCAATAGTAAGATTTAGTTATGATCTTGTACCTTAGAAATTTTAATGAAAATGTGAACTTCCAGTTCAACAATTCATACGTTTTGAGTATTTCATATTTCCTGTTTAAAAAATTTAGAATCTTAAATTTATCCACAATTTTTTAATTTAAGTAACAGTTATACGTCTATTTCCACTTCATTAGATTAAAAATAATTACTGAAACACATCTTTTATTTTTGTTTGACCTAATATGTCAAAAATAAAAATTTTAAAAAAATTGTAGAAACCACTTCTGAACTTAATAAAATTTTAAAATAAATCACTGTTAATTTAAAGAAGAATTAAAGTTGTTAAGTTGTTTACAATAGGTCTATAAAATTGGTTTATAAAACTTATTAGATACACCATTTTATTATGTTCCAAAATCTTTCTTTGGATACCTTTTTGTAAATAAGGAATTCAATATACTTCCATATTTACCCTCTTCTCCGAATATGAAATATAGTTCCATACATGAACTCCTTCTGCAAATATGAAATTACATATACGTCCATATATGACCATATATGAGTACCTTTTGCATATATGGAATCCATATATGCTCATATATGAAACATATATGTCCATATTTGTCCATATGCGCATCCATATATGAACATATTTGTACATATATGAACTTTATTAACCGAGAACCTGAGTAAACACGTTCATATACAATCATATCTTGTTTAATATAATATTATAAAATAAATGTGATTAATATGTGATGGTTTTTCGAAAATTCTTGATATGATCCCATACATATTAATATCTAAATATATGTCCATTGATATTACCGTAGATGTGGCATATATTTTATTATCATGATTTCATACATAACTTTATATCGCTTAATACAATGTTACGTATAATAATATATGTTGAATTTTGTAAAAATTTAAAGTTCGGTAATTTGTTGTTGTTTTTATTTTTTTTCTGCGATATTTAAAATTGTGCATCTAAACGACAACAAAAAATTATCATTGAGTTTGTGATTTAACCTAACAAATATCTCTAGAAATTCTAAAAATTTTGTACCCTGGCGATTTCCTTAAGCAAGAATGAAATCCGGATAGTGACCAGCCTAAAACAACTTGGTTTTTACAATTTATTAAATAAGTTTTGTTAATAAGTTTGGAGTTTGCATTAGAACTTGCAGAAACTATACATTAAATTGTGATTAGCTATTTGTAATTTAGAAAATTTTAATTAAAATGGCAAATAACGACAAAATCTTAATTTTAATTTGAATATTCGAACTATCGCTTAAAAAGTTAAGAGAAATCTTTAATTAATTTATAACTTCTTTGACTCCAAATGAAAATTTTCTATATCAATTGCAAATTTTTTGCTTTTCAAATAGAAAATTTTAATTTATTTGTAGTTTACGTCATTTTAATTTTATATTTATCATATTTTTACCATATTTACAAGTTATACGCTAGTTTTTATGAGAAGACCTAATATTTAGTGTTTTTACAATTGAAAGAAACATTATATATTTATATTTAATATAATATATTATATATTTTTTTTTAAATTTTCTTATTTTTCTTCGATCATTTTAAATAAATTTTTGTCTTTTGTTTTATTGAGCTAAAGATCCTTTATTTTATAATTATAATTATTTATTTCCAATATTTCGTCTTCGCTTTGGAAGACTTCTTCAGGGAAAATTTTTTTTATAATTAAAAAACTTAAAAATAATAATTTTGTAATTATTATTCTTAAGTTTTTTAATTATAAAAAATTTTCCCTGAAGAAGTCTTCCAAAGCGAAGACGAAATATTGGAAATAAATAATTATAATTATAAAATAAAGGATCTTTAGCTCAATAAAACAAAAGACAAAAATATATTATATTTAATATAATATATTAAATTAGATATAGTCTTACAGTATAACGTATAATTTAATAAAATTGGACCAGAACAAAATTTGGACAAAACTGTATGGAATCAATTGTATCTAAATTAATCTTATATGATACAATTAAATGTAATTTGATACAATTTAATCGGGTCATTTTGCATATGAAATTTTATTTGATTGTGGGGTCGTATTAAATCAGATAAAATTATATAAAGCTCGATATCAGTTTTTTTTTTTCTAATCAAGAATATAAATTTATATTCTGATTAAATGTATCAAGTTTTAATTTGAATAACACGACATGGCATAGAAAAAAGTAATAAAAATCTTACCATTAATTACATATATATCGGACATGCTGATTTCAGTGGTGTACTTAATTTTTTGATCATTGGTACAGATTTCGAGAAAAATGTGTTTAAAATTTGTCAGTTTTGCATTCATTGCTTTCGAAAAGTTTTAAATGAAAAAACTAAATGCAAAACCGGCAAACTTAAAAGACATAATTCGCGAAATTTGTACCATTGTGCAAAAAAATTAAGTACACCATTGAAGTCAGCATGTCTGAAATATATATAATTGATGGTCAGATCTTTATTAATTTTTGTCCTGCTATGACTCGCCCGGCGCCATTTCAAAAATTGCATAGCCAAAAGAGATTGAAAATCTGCCCGTTTGGCGAGAAATCGTCACATCAGACAACCCTGAGCCAGATGTAAACGTATTTCTGTATAGCAAATTTAATAAGTTAAAGAAGGATAGAAGATGTTGTTTGTTGTTTCATTCATATGCATTAGACATATAGAAAACGTAAACACAATGATAACCTTTAAAAATTTTTTTTTTTTGTTGTGCGTTTACGTTTTCAATTCAATGTTCAATGTATATGAATGAAAAAAAGCACAACATCTTCTATCATTATTTAACTTATTAAATTTGCTATACCGAGATACGTTTACGTCTTAATGATCTTTTAATGTGGGTTATTTTTAACATTTTTCTCAGAAAATATGTAGCGGAAATTTTCTATTGCCTTTTTAACTGACTACCTAAAGCCACGTTCACACCTAAATGCAATACAAGTGGTTTGCCAAAACACGTATGTAAGCTCTTTATTCTTTTCCACTAGTTTTGGCAAAAGAAGTGTGAATGCCGTATAAGAGTGCCCTAATGCCTAATGTTCCATCACACATTCAATTCCCAACAGATAGCAAAAAAACGCGTATTTAAGGTCTTTATTCTATTTCAACAGTTCTTTATTGTTTTCCACTCGTTTTGTCAAAACACGTATTTTGCAATCTAGTCTGAATGCATATTTGTGTACTAAAAATAAAAACAGTACAAAGTGCTTTCAATGTGGTTAGAGCAAATCTGTGAATGCTTTTGAAATAACAATTGCATTTTAACTTGCATCAAGTCTGTTTCCTATTTGCAGCAACATTTAATACACTCAGCAGCTGAAAGATTTCATTCTCTTTAATTGCTAAATTTTATTATTTGATTCCGTTGTTAAAATCTTGATATTTTATCCGAAAAAAATATATATTCAATTATAATAACGGTATACAACCAAAATTCATCGCTAAAAAACCAAAATTAATTGGTTTAACCGTTATATGAACAAAGGTTACGGTTAATGTTACGTTTTTTTTAAATGCCGGTTACGGCATTGGATTGGGTACTCAATTGAAGCGGTATTTTAGCGGTTGCGGTTTTTTAGCGGTTATGGTATCCTTCCTTTGGTTAAAAGTTATTCGTAGTTTAGTCAGGTATATAATTAATAAGAAATTTTAAGGAAATAACTTGATTTCTGGTAAAACATAAATTCGCGAATATTTCAAAACTCGAAGGTAATACAATTCCGATGCATTATTAGTATTTAACTGCGAAATCTATTAAATTTTATTTGTCCATGCATTTAAAAGGATCTATTAAACCAGGCGCAGATCCAGGGGAAGGAAAAATTGGATAATTCCTCTTCCAAAAATGTTTGTTCAATTTAAAATTGTACGAAAGATTCCAAATGTTAATCAAAAATATTCCTTTCTCCCCAAAAATAAATTTTTTTCCTGGATGGGCGCCTGTTCAAACACAAGTCCACATATTAAGAGAATTATTATATCAGAATTTCGCATACTTTTCTATCTTAGTGTATATTTTATCACACACATTTTGTTGTTTGTATTTGCTATGGTTTTTGTTGGTGTTGTTAAATATTGTCTTAAATGTAAATGTCTTAATTTTAGCTGCTTGTTTACTTTGACATTCAAACATTTTTGTGGTTTAAAATAAAAATTTTAATTCATTTTTAGGTAAACAGAATTATAATACATATTTTCTATGGGATTTTCATTTTAAGATGAGATTAACATAGATAATTTTTTATGATTATGAGTATAATCATTTTGCTACTTCTATCAAGAGGGATAGTTAAAATTATTTTGACTGCTGGTCGAATTTTGTTTTATATGCAGCTTAAAAGTCTAAAATTCTCAAAAGTTTTTGTATATAACTAAAAAAAAATGTTCTTTATGAAAATGTCTTACTTAGAATCTGCAATTTTGTTTAAAAATAGTTTCAAGATTAATGATTTACTTAAACCTCAACAATCGTTCGGAGATTTGTGTTTTAATAAATGATTCATAAAGCCTTTATTGCCCTACTTCTACATTAGTAAAACCACCGTAAAAACTTTAAATAGCGCAACAAATTTTACTTACTTCTACACTCAAAAAAACGTGTTGTAAATTTAGTATACTATTTTTCAGCAAATTTTTTGCTAAAATTGTGTTTTCAGCTAAAATTTTAATTATACTCATTTAGCACTTAACTGTGCTGAACTAATGTTTTACTAATATTTTACTAATGTTTTATTAATTTATTTTGCTAAAAAAAATTGTGCTAATAAGCAGATTAATAGTGTGGACGAAAACCAGATTAAAAGATATACGCAGAATCAAGTAGATGCCGCGCCGCGGCAAGATGTAGTAGAGATTAGGAAAATTATACTAAAAAGTATAACTCTAGAAAGACATATAAAAAAATCAACCATGGAAGATTTTTGTATCTGTTTTTCATACAAAAGGATACTTATCGCTCATTTACTTCAATAACGTCATAACTCAAAAATTTTGATTTTGTAGAAAACGAGTTTAGTTTTCAATTTACTCCCACCTAGAAGAAAAAAATAACGACATAATTTCTCTCAAGAGGTGAGTATACAAGATATCAATACGACTTTTTTACACAATATGATACGTGATATAACGAATAAGTCTGAGTCATTAACTCAAAAATCATGAGTTTTGAGTTGTGACGTTCTTGAAGTAAATGAGCGATATGTGGATTAAAAAAAAATGTAATTTTGTGTTGTCACGTGCTTGTCAAAGTAATTGTCTATTAATTAAAATAAACATAAAATACTTAAATTTAATAAACATTAAATGTGTATTTGTAAAATTAATCTTTAAAGTGGTTATTAATGTAGTGTGGTCAAATTGCAAACAAATATACGTTCTGGTAGATAGACTATAGCTAAAGTTGTATATTTAGACAACCATTGATGTAAGTAGTTGAAAGATATTTTTGTTAATTTTATATATAATTATATCTATATCTTTTTCTACTAATAGTCAGCAAAAAAAAATTATTAACTTTTGCAAGGATTTTTTAATTTTTTATCATCTGAGTAATAGTAAAACTTTTGCTGAATCTACTAATTTTGTTGCTGAATCGAAATTTTGTTCGCTGAATTTCAGCAAACGATTTTGCTGACAATAGCAATTTTTTTGTAAGCATCATCCTTACCAAAATTTTGCTGACTCAGCAAAATCTTTTGCTGACTTTACTAACTTTTTTTTTGGGTGTAGAGCTCGGAAGTTCATATAAATACATGTTTTTTTGTCGTTAGTTGGAGGACAAAAAATATTTTTGCAAACTACCATATTTGCATTTTGCAAATGGCATCGATTTGTTAATGCATATTTTTGGATATTTTATTATGAATATTAGGGTGTTCCATAAAACCAAACCGATATTTGAGGTTTAGTTTATTTTCTATATAGAAAAAATATATCGGCCATTCCACCGAAGTCGTTCGTCCGATTTCAATTAAATTTTGCATTTAAAACTCTTTGGAACCACTTAAAGATTGGCGTTTTTAGTTCTTCAAATATCAAAAAATCCACTGATTAATGCGCGATTTAGTTTTATTTAAAAATGGGAAATATGCAAGAAGTCTGTAAGTTTAATTATTCAAAGTTTCTTTAATATTCATCGGATCATCACAATATAAATTGCATTGAAATAAGACACTCGTTTACTTTTGTTGCGGAATAAATTTTTTTAAGCGTCAAAAAAAAACTAATTTTTATGCAATTTGCTTGCATCTTGTTTCCATCGAAAAAACAACAATTTTTTATTTTATTTTAATATTTTTTCCAAAATTAAAAAGATTTAATTTAAAAATGTGTGTTAGTGCGCCCCGGTAGGCTAGCTGGTAGCGTGCTGGCTTATCAGTGCGGGGGTCGTGGGTTCGATTCCCACCAGAGGCACTGGTCTGTTTTCGCTACAAACGCGCCGAAGGCCATAGTAGCTAGTGCTCGGTTAGGGTAATAGTATATAATTTGTAATTATATGATTATTAATTAATAAAATAAAAAAAAATAAAAATAAAATAAAAAAAAATGTGTTATCTAAATGCAGCTTAAATGCCGCTCTTTTAAAAACTTTACATTTAATTTTTAAGATTTTTTTTGTACTTTAAAGATAAACAAATTTACTAGAATATTATGTTTTAAAAAATTTAGTTGTTAACCCTGCCAACAACATGTTTCTTTCTATAAAAAAATTTGATATTCGATAATACACGTGGCCAATAAAAAACCTTTAAAATTAAATGTATAGTTTTTAAAGCCGAGGCGTTTAAAGGGCGCCTTAGCAGTACATTTAAAAATGGGATCCTAATAAATCTGAAAAATAACAAATTGTCATGTTTTCGATGTAAAAAATTAAATGAAAATGTGTTTTACTTGATATACACTTAAAAAAAACCGCTTGATTCTATGCAAACTTAAAATTGAAACATCTTTTTATTTGATCTAACCCATTAAAACGGTGTATACTACTGGATTCTACGACCCAAAATTAAGTTTTCGTGTTCAGGGGTTTTGGCTTATGAAATCCAAAGTTGAAATTTTACTTACAGTGTTATTTTTAAAAAAGTATAAACATCCAAAATTGATGAAGAGCCAACTTTTACAAAATGTTTCAAAATTTAAAACTTGCCCCTTATATTCTGTAACTGATAAAAAAATTTAAATTTTTGATTCATGAAGTTTAAAAAACCTTTAGTGCAATCGAACTAATTGAACGCATTTTTAAATCAGAGATTTCAGATTTAACTTCAGAAAATATGGTTATTCAAAATTACATACATGTGGGATTTTTGAATTTTACAAAAATAAAAACAGGTCCTTCCTTACATGTTTCATTTAGCTTCAAGGAAATTATTCAGAGGAAGAATGTAGAAGGGGCAGACGAAGTGGCCAATTTTGATTTTTGAAGGAAAAGCATCAACACTTTACCCATATTGATTACATTAGCAGATAAAGACAATTTTAATTAAAAAATAACATTGCACGGTATTTTATTTAACAAGAAACCAATGATCTTGAACTTGAATAATCTTGAAAACGTCATAATTTATGATAAAAATTTGAAAAATAACTTTTTGTTTTAATGTTTAATGTTTTTAAATTGAAAATTTAAATGTTATCTTATCCATTTTTTTTTATCAACATAACTCACAGGAATACGAATACTCGGTATAATGAAAACGCGATATAACGAACGAGCTAATTGTTTGCATTGACTGCCCTATATACGCGGTTAAAAAAGTGAATGTATTTACAAATATGTTCATATATGGACATATATGGTTGCGTATATAGACAAATATGGACCTATATGATTCAAATATGGCATAGAAGTGTATGTGATTCCATTTTTGCACACCGTACTCATATATGGTCATATATGGAGGTATATGTGATTTCATATTTGCAAAAGGTGTTCATTTAGGAATACATATGGAAGTTTATGTTATTTATTTTTTATACACATGTAAAAATGATCATATACTATAATGTATGATGTGTCACATATGTTCATATCCGAAAATTGAGGGTATATTGCCATTTATGGCTCATACATGACCATATATTTTAGGCCATATATGTTTATATTTTGATATTTGTATAATTTTTCGTTATTTGTCTCTGAGGTCTGATTAAATTAAAAAATATTAAATGGTTTTTATTCTAATTTATTGCTTAATAAAAACCAGTTAATAGTTTATTATTTCATCACCCCTCAGTGCCAAACAACAAAAATTCAGAACTATTTCTTACAAAAAATGATGGCTGTTAATCAGCCCTTTATTGGATTGTTTAGGTTGTAACATTCCGGAACATGATGTGGCAATTTAAAATACAATAAATATAAAAAAAAATTAAATAAAATTTTAATAAAAAATAGAAAAAAAATAATATCTTCTTACCTTTTTTATTTTTGTTTTTACAGTAATTTCAAAAAATATTGAAGAAAATTTAAAAACTCAAAATGATTACTTTTTTCTTGTGATTTTGAAAACCGCGTAATAACAAAAAATATGTCCAGTTATATATGTATGATAATCAGATGTAATCATCAAATTGCCTTTTAAAATAAAATGTAAAATAGTAGAACATTACAATTGTTATAATTGTTTATTTCTAAGTCAATGATTCGTGAACATATATTACAACAATAATTGCATTTTTCTAAATCAATGATATATAAGTTAATATATAATTACATATGAATTCACGTAATAAAATTTGTATCATATATAAAACAGTATTTAGAATATATTTCAATACATGATATTATGCATTACCATTAGGGTTTGGCGATTAGTATGGAAGGAAAAAAGTCTTAGTGGGCGCTTCGCGTTTCTGATTCTTGGGATTGTACTGAGCAAAAAAGTCCACTAGACCATACGTCTATGGTGAAAATCGAACTTCCAGATTTTGACTTGCAGTTTTTTCTCAGACTTTTGTCACATTTTTTTTTGGATATTTTCGCCTATAACAGCCAAACCATTGAGATTTTCGATCCAATACTAAGACAAAAATTGTAGCCAAGACAATAGTTAAGAACTTCTAGTACATCGCAAAAGCATTGGAACGCTCCTTCAGGCAGTTTTGGCCTTGTGAAAGTGCAAAGGGACAGGGTTACTTTCACAAAATACGGCTAAAAAGTCGTATTTTGAAATTAAAAATTAAACCCTTAAACCCCACCCACAAATATGATTGATGCATTAATCTGCTAGAGAATCTTCCAAAGAAGAGATTGATACCATAATCTTGGATAAGCTCCTCCTACTTCCTGAGATATGTCCATCCCACACATTGTTACTTTCACAAAATACGGCAAAAAAGCCCTATTTTGAAATTAAAAATTAACCCCTTAAACCCCACCCACAAATATGATTGATGCATTAATCTGCTAGAGAATCTTCCAAAGAAGAGATTGATACCATAATCTTGGATAAGCTCCTCCTACTTCCTGTGATATGTCCATCCCACACATTGTTACAAGCAAGTCAAAATCTGTTTGGAAGCTCGATTTTCACCGTAGACGTATGGTCTAGTGACTTTTTTACTCAGTACAATCCCAAGAATCAGAAACGCGAAGCGCCCATTAAGATGTTCAAATCGCCCCACCCTAATTACCATATATGAACTTTTTGTTTAAATATATGACCCCATATATGCTTCCATGCATGGCATACATCTTCATACATGCCGATCTATGAAACAATATATAATCATAAGTGGAATCATACATGTTCATATATTTGCATATATTATCATTTTCACCTGGGTGTGCAAAAAGGGATGATATATGAACATATAAGGAAGTATATGTAACTTTATATGTTTACCCAAAGAAAGATTTTGAAACATATAAAAATGGTGTATCTAATCAGTTTTATAAAACCATTTTAAATACAACTTCAATTCTTAACCCATTAACGTCCACTATCCCCATATGAGGACACCTCGATTTTTGCGATTTTCTCTGGAACTATTTGTCCAAAAATTTAAGTAAAATTATTTTCTTAAAGTTAACTAAATTTAGAAATAAAAAAACAATATTTATTTCCGATCAAATAATTAATTCATTCTTTAAATTCACATCATTTGACAGTAAATGCAAAAAAAAAAAAAAAAATTAATTTATCAAAAATTTTAGCAAAGGAAAAATTTTAATTTAAAAAAAATGTTTGATAATAGTGATATGATATGTATTACTAATAAAGGGTGGTTAAATTTCAAGGGCCGATGTTGATTTTGAATAAAACACAAACTATTTAGGAAATTATTGTAATTTTATTTTATTATGATATATTGGTATTACTCAATTATGTATGGAACAAAATATCGGCCAAATGGGCGCCGCGACCACGGCGGCACACCTCCATCCGATGGTCCAAATTTTCGATGACGCTGAGGCATAATGGAGGTTCTATGCCGTTAATGTGCCGAATTATCTCATCCTTTAGATCTTGAATTGTTGCTGGCTTATCGACGTACACCTTTTCTTTCAAATAACCCCAAAGAAAAAAGTCCAACGGTGTCAAATCACATGATCTTGGCGGCCAATTGACATCGCCATTACGTGAGATAACACGGCCATTGAATTTGTTGCGCAAAAGAGCCATTGTTTCGTTAGCTGTGTGGCAAGTGGCACCGCACAGTGCTTTGTTCCCATATAAGCAGGGTGCAAAAATAGAAGGAGTTATTGTATATAAATAAAACTTGGCATGCTATTTTCTTATTCCAAAATTAGAAAAAAAAAAAATTTTGGACAAAATCGGTTCAAGGACTCGAACACCTCCCATACATCCTGAACTGAAAAATTTGACTAAATGCCACAATTTTATTCAAAAAATTCTGAATATTTGGCATTCTATTTTTTTTCATAAAAGTGAAAAAAATTAAATTTTTGGACGAAATCGGTGCAAGGACTCGTACACCTCCCATACATCCTGATTTAAAAAAATAGAGTTAAAGCCACAATTTTGATCTTAAAATTGAAAAACGTTGTCCTGCTATTTTTTTTTTGTCAAAGTAACAATAAAAAAAAAAATTGGAAAAAATCGGGGCAAGGACTCGCACACCTCCTATATATCCTGAATTTCTAATTTTTAATAAAAGCCACAATTTTCGTCACAAAATTAAAAAAAGCTATCCACCTGTTTTCTTAGTTTAGAATAAAAATAAAAAAAAAAAATTCGACGAAATCGGTGCAAGGACTCGCACACCTCCAATATATCCTAAATTTAAAAATTTTAATAAAAGCCACAATTTTCGTCAAAAAATTAAAAAAGCTATTCTGCAATTTTCTTTGTTCAGAATAAGAAATGAAAAAAAAAATTCGAAAAAAATCGGTTCAAGGATTCGCACATCCCACATATATCCTGAATTTTAAAATTTTAATAAAAGCCACTATTTTCGTCATAAAATTAAAAAACCTGATTCCTGGGTTAGAAATAAGGCTCCTTACGTTAGAAAAACTAAACTAAGATATAAAAATTTTGCGGGAAGATATGCATTTTGGTGTTTTATAGCTTTTTCGGTATCTTAAAGTAGCTTTTTATACATTACGAATTATTTAATTGTTACAAATTGCATTTATAAATGTACTATATAAATATTTTACATAAAAATAACCAAAAAAAAAAAAAAAAAAATTCAAAAAAATTATATGATTATTATAAAATTATTTGTATATATTTGAGTACAAAATTACAAAATTTGTTTTATAACGTATCAGATATATCATAAAACAAAAAAAAAGTAATAAATAAATATAACAGATACGATATTGTTTGCTTAATTTTTAGTACAAATATAATGATTTTAGGTGTTACAAAAAACGACAAAAAAACATAATTATCGTCCGATAGGGCATCTTTTTAAATTTTTTTCTAACAGACAAAGGTCAAACCTAACCAGGAAAAGAAAATAAAAAAATACGGAATACATGTATTTTTTAAATATTTTACCAAACTTTAAAATTTTTTTGGGTTTTTACTAAAATTAGCTAACTTGCAACGCCTATAAACAATAAAACATTTTTATATTGACTTATAAAATTTTTTTTTCTAAATCGAATATATTTTCTTGTTTAAATTAAAAAAAAAACTAATAGTTTTATAACAAAAGTAAAATGTGACAGCTATTATTGCAAACCACCATATTTATAGTTCCAAAACTCAGGTTTAGGGTACAATTTAAAAAAAATATATAAAATAGTTCTTGTTAAAAAGGGCAACTTATCTTTAATGTTAATAGTACACATAGGTATAGGCTTTCTAAGAAAAATTAAAAAAAAATTTTTTTTTTACATGTATTTTTTTAATATTCCATCAAAATTTCGTAATAAAAACCTGTGAACAAAAAAAAATATAGTATTTCAAATATACACAAAACTCATATTTTAAATTTTTTTTGCACAAAAAATATTTTTTTTTTATTGAAAATATTCTCAGTAACTTAAATGTGCAAAAGTAAAGATGTTATCTCAAAAAGTGAATTTTAAGCAATTATTTTTGTAAAACATAAAAATCAACAATTTTTTTAATAACATTTACATACAAAAATTCTCCGAGTTTGGCGCCCTCTGGTGGCGTCAAAATGAGTCAAATCAAAAAAAAATACATCTTTTTTTTTTAATTACTTTATAATCTGTCGACTAAGGTATCTTTCATCAAAATCTGAGACACAGTTTTATTTTTGATTTTTGCTACGGGACAAAGCACTGTGCACCGTCCTGCTGAAACCACATATCGTCCACATCCATATCTTCCAATTCGGGCCATAAAAAGTTCGTTATCATCTCACGATAGCGAACACCATTCACAGTAACTGCCTGACCGGCCTCATTTTGGAAAAAATACGGCCCGATGATGCCGCCAGCCCATAAACCGCACCAAACAGTCACTCTTTGTGGGTGCATTGGTTTTTCGACAATCACTCTTGGATTCTCATTCGCCCAAATGCGGCAATTCTGTTTATTGACGAATCCACTGAGGTGAAAATGTGCCTCATCACTGAAGATGATTTTCTTCGAAAATTGATCATCCACTGTTGCCATTTCTTGCCACCATTCTGCCCATTCACGACGTTTGGAATGGTCAAGAGGCTTTAGTTCTTGAGCTAATTGCACCTTGTAAGCGTGTAAATGCAAGTCTTTATGCATAATGTTCATCAACGACGAGCGTGAGAGGTGCAATTGTTGGGCACGACGACGAGTTGAGGTGGACGGCTCTTCAGCCACACTATCGCGAACAGCAGCAATATTTTCTGCAGTACGAGCTGTACGAGCATGCACTGGTGTTCTCACATCTTCTACAGACCCGGTTTGCTCGAATTTTTCCACGATTTTTGCGATTGTACGCACATTTGGACGATCAAATTGACCAAAAAAATCACGAAGTGCACGATATGCATTTTGATTTGAACGCCCATTTTCATAATAAGTCTGGATAACTTTAACACGTTGTTGGATTGTGTATCTCTCCGTGGTTCAAATTGAGTAAGTCTGAAATAGAGAAATGTCAAATAAAATTCGGAAAAAAACTTGGCGTTTAGGTGTGGTTCACATTCAACATCGGCCCTTACAATTTAACCACCCTTTATATATAATTTGTTCAAGCACTAATTAAGCCTCATGAATCAAGTTTTACAATATCGAATTTCGAAACGGTTCGATTAGGGGAGCTGGTTTTCACTTTTTGCTCCTTGGCAATTTACAAGAATATCTTTCAACTTTTCTCAACTTTGCTTTTACTTTATCATATTTGACGCCTTTGCCTATGAAATAAATACATTTACTGAATTATCTTCAGCAAATTTCATTTGGGCGTTAATGGGTTAAACTAATTCATAAGGATTTATTTTAAGATTTTATTAAGTTTTTTTTTAATTTTTATTTTTGACAAATAAGTCCATACAAAAATAAAAAATGTGTTTCACTAATTATTGTTAACCTTAGAAGTATAACAGTTACTAAAATTAAAACATTGTAGACAAATTTAAGATTATAAGTTATTTAAACAGGAAATATGGAATACTCAAAACGTTTACTTAGTATGAATTGTTGAACTGAAAGTTTACATTTTCATTTAAAATTGAGGATCATAATTAAATCTTACTATTAAATATAATAATAAAAGTTTTTTTTATTGTAAGAGATACAAATTTAAAGTTTTGAGTAATTCGAATTTGCTTAAAAAACTTATAATATTAATATTGTTCACAATGCTTTAATTTAATGTGGTCGTATTATACTTTATTTTAAAGTTGTTTAAAATGTCATTTCATCATATTTGCCGATTCGCTGTTATGCGACAATTTTTTGTTTGGAGTGGTCTTTTTAAATTAGGGGAGGTCCTACTATTGCAGTTTTATTTTCTTTTTCAATAAACTCAGGATTTTAAGAAATGTTAAATGCGCAGTCGATTTAGTACAAAAAATTGTTGCGATATAACGAATGGGTCTGAAAATATGTCATTCGTTATACCAGGCCATTACTCTACAATATATTTCTGGTTGCTCTGGTTACACGGTGTCCACATTAAATATTAACTTTAATATAATATGTGCGGGAAAGCCAACAGAATAACGGAATTAAATTATCTATGTTTATATTAATGTTTAGGGTGGTGAACACGTATTCATATTTATATCATATCTTCTCATAATTTTATGTCTCCCGTTGAGTAAAGGCGTCCATTTATTCTTTCAATTTTCAACTATGCTATTGAAAAATAATTTTAAATTGAGTTATATCAATTAAACAGTTTTTAATACACTTTTTCTTCTTGTATTTTTTTATTTTTAAGCGTTTAACTTTTTTTATTTTATTTGACAGCTCATATCATAATATTGTTGTTTAAAGATTTATCGTAACAACTCTGTTTTGATATCAGATATAATAATAACACCCAGGTAGAAAAATACAAACGGCCCAGTGTCGGCCCTGTGTTGGCAACGGTAGTGCATATACTGGCAATGTGTCGGATTTTTAACATTAACTTTACTGGCATGTTATCGAAATGATAACATTGGACCAAATATGTTCATATGTGTGCATTAACGAAAATTGAGATAATATTTACATGTATGATCATACATATGCATACAATTCCATAGATGGCCACATGTGTACATTAACGAAAATTGAGGTAATATTTACATGTAAAGGGTGCTTTTATAGAGGTATAGAACTTTGAAATGGAATAAAACAAAGATGATTTTTTTTAAATTTACATGGAATTTACTTTATTTGGAAGATAATCTTCTGGCATTATAAATAAAATATGACTTCCGGCATATGACCGCCACGGCTGGCTCGGAAATAGTCTGATCTGGAGGTTCAATTTTCGATGACTTTTCCAACATTGTGGCCGTATATTGGCAATAACGCCGCGAATGTTGCCCTCCAAGTGGTCAATCGTTTTGTTCTTATCGGCGTACTTAGCGACTTCACATACCCCCACATAAAGTAGTCCAGCGGCGTTAAATAGCACGCCCTTGGAGGCTAATTCACGGGTCCGAAACCTGAAATTATGCGGTTACCAAACTTTTATTTCAATAAATCAATTGTGTCACGAGCTGTGTGACATTTTACGCCGTCTTGTTGAAACCACAGCTCCTGCACATCATGGTTGTTCAATTGATGAACGAAAAATTCAGTTCTATACCTGTATAAAAACACCCTTCTATACCTGTATAAAAACACCCTTACACCCTAACCTATGAGCATATATGAATCACATTTATGAACATTTATGACCTCGAATGTCTTCATATGTAAATATGAATGAGTTCATACATGTCCATAAATGGATACAAACATGTTGATTTTTAACTGGGATAATAAAATTATTTTATATTTTATAAACATTTTTTATATTTATTAGAAATATTTCAAAAGATATATTAATGGAATTTTAAAGAACATCGTTTGGTTCAATCCATATTATATTAAAAGGAAAGCAATTAAAATTTTTTGCTATATGGTGGTGGTATAGTTTTAAGATATGTCTTGGGAGATGAACAGTACAAACATTTTTTAAAATTATACACCTCTTGAAGTATTTTATCATCAAGCAAATTAGCAACGTTGAAAATTCAATATGTTAAGAAAATTGTTTGAAAAGATTTGTAAGAGATAATGCCAAATATTTATAGACCTTCTTCACAAACAATGAATATTTATAACCACATCCATATGGCACACGATGTTCAAAATATCGGAGCTCCTATATCGCATTATTCGGCATTCAATTTCGAAAATAGTTTGGGTAAAACTCCCGACTAATCCAATTGCTCAAATTCATATAAAAAAAACTATTACTTTTTTATATCGATAGTTCACAAAATAAAATTCCCTTGGTATATCCGCTGAATAAAAATGCAAAATATTCTCTTGGATATATCACTGAAGCATTTAAAACAAAAATTAGTTTTTCTTATGTTAATATTTACGGTTTTAAGATTACAACATCTCATCCTGATAACATATGTTTACTAAATAATGGTAATATAATGATAGTAAAATAAATTTTTAGTATAAAACATAGCAAACACCCATGTAATGATCTCTTTTTAAGAGACAACATGTTTAACGAAATAAAAGATTTTTTTAACTATCCACTTCCGACGAAAAAAATAGGATTATATAATGTTAGAAAGTTAGACAAAAAAAATACCAAAATAAATATACACATGGTTGATTTTAAATGTATTCTTACAGAATTTTATTAAAAAAAAAACAATTGAAGGGCTTATTGTAAAAACTTGATAAGCCACATTTATTGTTTTATGTTTTTTTTTTTTTTTTGCTGTTTCCTAGACTTCCATTGATTAATATTTGATAGAAGTCTAGCTTAAACACTTATTACAAGTATCTGTAGTATAAACTTCCTGCTAAATTCATATTTTTGCATTTTTAAGGCGAAAACAAACTAAACATAAAATGTGACTTATTATATTTTTATAATAAGCCCTTAAGTTGTTATATCTCTCTTACGTAAATAATTTAAAATAAAAAAAGAATAAAAAATAAATTTAGTTAGTCTCTTTACATGAAGAAGAAGAAGAAAACATTTTTATTGAAAAATTTTACGGACACAAGGTATACACCAGACTGCCGCAGTTTCGTCTCCCCCCTCGGACTCGTCAGTGGTTAATTTATGTGTCAATTGAACAAAGTATTTTATATTGTTAGTTTGCTCTATATGAAAAACTTTTTACTTTTTTTTGTCGTACTGGGATTCAAACCCACTGCCTTCGCATTAAGCTATGCATCGTAATCTCACCTCTTAGCGAGTTGAGCCACGGTCGACACAGCGATGACTGCGGCTAAGTGGAATTTTGTCACACTACGTACACTCAAGTATTGTTTTCGATCAGAAGAGACAGAATTAACTATACCAATGTACAATTAAATTCTCAACTAGAATGCTTCTTCTTAATCCTATCTCTCTTTCACAAGTAATTATCACGTTTTTGATGCGCTTTATTCACATACAATAGTTGGATACCAAGTGTAGGTTAGTCTAACCTACACTTGTTGGATACTAAGAAGCATTCTAGTTGAGAAATTAATTGTACATTGGTATTAGTTAATTCTGTCTCTTCTGATCGAAACAATACTTGTGTGTACGTAGTGTGACAAAACTCCACTTAGCCACAGTCATCGCTGTGTCGACCGTGGCTGAACTCGTTAAGAGGTGAGATTACGATGCATAGCTTGATGCTAAGGCAGTGGGTTTGAATCAAAGTACGACACAAAAAAAAAGTAAAAAGTTTTTCATATAGAGCAAACTAACAATATAAAATACTTTGTTCAATTGACACATAAATTTACTACTGACGAGTCCCAGGAGAGGGACGAAACTGCGAAAGTCTGGTGTATCCCTTGTGTCCGTAAAATGTTTCAATAAAAATGTTTTCTTCTTCTTCTACCTGTAAAGAGACTAACCAAAATAAAATTCTACAGTAATTAATTAAAAATTAATTACGATTGTCATTATCCGACGGTTGCAAAACACTTTTTAACATAAAAATAATTTTATTAAATATTATGTAAAACTAAGCAAAATTAAATAAAATTAGTAATTAAAGCGACGTGAACAAAATTTACAAAAGTCCAAGATCCCTGTACTACATTTTTTATACCGTTGGAAAATTTCTACCTGTGCAGTAACAGTAATGTTTAGTCCACACGTTATATAATTATCTCTGCGATTGAATTTAAAGTTTGCTAACAGAAAAATATCAGAAATAATATCTAGTGTAGACGCCGTGTTATAAACATCAAACAACAATATGAGATAATTTTATGTTTCCAAATACACACTTGAATTAACAGCAACTTAAAAATTGTTTAAACAATTTGTAATAATCAATACATTTTAAATTGTTATCAATAACAAAATAGATTATCAAACTCAACTTATATTGTTTCACATAACAAATTATTATTAACTAATTGTTTTTAAACAAATAAATAATACAGTTATAAAAAAAAAACAAAATGTTATTTCACGCATTAAAACAATTACCAATCAAAGACACTTGAGTGTCTCAACAAAACTTAATTGAATTGAAAAAAATAAAAAGAATTTGAACCAAAAAAAAAATAACACCGCGTAATGAAAAAAATAACACGATTAATGAATTACAAAACGAAACAAACGAAAAATTTTAAAACTTATAATCCATTTGATACCGGTAACGTTGGTAATAACGATGACAACGGAAATGATGAAATGTCACATAAATGTAATAAAAATAAGAAAAAATTAAATACGAAAACGAAAACGCAATTGGAACCCATAGTGCATAATTATAATAAAACAAATAATGCAATAGCTAAAACAACGAAATCGAAAGTTGGTGGCAATAAATTGTTGACAATATTAAAGAAATCGAAACCAGTGCAGCAGCCACAACAACAGCAATTAAAATCAACTGCAATATACACGTCACCACCATCATCAACATCACGCACAACCTACAACAACAATAGTAGCAGTGGCAGTGGTGCCCGCAATAATATTAATTATGCCTCGTTAAATCGCCTGCGCAACAGTAATAGCAACAGCAGCTGTGCTTCACAGTCTACTAAAGTCAATCGAAGCAACAACAACAATAGTAAACGTAAATGGCCATTTTTATGGTGGATACGTTATGGCCGTAATAGAAAATCGAAAACTTGGCGTTTAAAGAAATCTCAAACATGCTGGAGATTTTTACGAAAACTATATTGCTGCCGCAAACGTTCATCATATCAATATGATTCTGAAGATGATGATGATATTGATGCTAAATTTAATTCCTATGTCTGTGAATTAAAACGTCGTGATGCCGTAGAAGAGGCAGAAGCTAAAAAATCATTAAATTCCTCAAATCAAATAGAAAGTTGTTTAACAAATTCTTCTAAAGACACAACAACAACAACAACAACAAGTATGACATCACATATAATAGACACTAACCTTAAAACTAACCCAACAACAACCAACACATCTCTATTACCAACACCATCACCACCACCTACAACATCACAATTAACAAATTTAGTTTCAACTTCCTTTGCTAGTGCCACAAATGAATTATCTTGCAACAATAGAGTTTCATTTGCTGGCATTTCTTCTCCTAACAACAGCAACAACAATTCACACACCTTTATACAAAGACGTCATAGTCAACATTTACCACCATCCCGCTCCAGCAAAACACAACGTGCTTGGACTTGGGATGATAGTTTACGTTCAAACTCAGATCGTTTTCTTGAAACTTTAGAAGAAGACGTTGGTGGTGATTTTGTTATAATCCACGAATCGATTATTGAAACCGCATCCACCTCTGTGAATAGTTCACGTTGCAGTGTTGCTCCGCGCATTAGGCCATCATTGCAACAATTGTTGACAAGTAATAATGAAGATGACGTTGACATGGTTAATGTTCATGACGATGATGATGATGATTTTGTTGTAATACTTGGAGGTAGGGTTTTGCCAAAGATGATGCAAGCATAATTTATTTTTAAATAAATAAATTCTTTAATTTTCATATAAAACAAAACTAGTCACGTTTTAAGTTTAACCTTCAAGTGGTTAGAGTTTTTTTTTTATTTTTTTCATAATTTTAAAATTATTAAAATTTCACAGGAAAATATGAAAATATGTCAACTTATTAGAAAAATATAAATTTAAGTTATTTTCAATTTATAACGAGCTTTCAACCTCCGTATATTTACAAAAATAAAGCAAATCAAACATATTAGCTAGGTTGATACTAGTATTTCGATCTGGCTAAAGATCTCATCAGAACCCGAAGTTTTAGAAAAGTTAGAGCCTCCATTATAGGCAGAACTTTAACAAAAAACCTATTAATAATCAATTTTGCTCCATTCTTGTCTTCTTAGTAATTTAAGTGCTTAAACATTTTCGGTTGAGGTAACAATCATTCGATTGAAACAACAGAAATTCTGCCACGGTAACAGAATTTCGATCTCCTCAACAGAAATTCGATTACGTCTACAAATAGTTTAAAATTCAGCTACGACAAGAGAAAATAATACTTGAATTTAAGCCAGCAGAATATTCAATGATGTTGAGAATCACAGTCTGATAAATTTAGGTGACCTAAATTTTAGAAGAACTGAATTTGAGCTGACAGATGTAGTTAAACTAACTAAGAATTTAGCAAAATCAACAGAAGTTTTAAGCTGAATTAATTGAAAATTTCGGCTCAAAATGACTTTTCGGATCTGACCAGAGGGAGGTCCATACTTATTAACATTTTCATTGTTCAGCAACAAAACAAACGTGTTAAAGACGCCTAACGTAGGGCAAGGATTTTTTTGTGCTCTATTTACTATAAAAATTGTTTAATAATAATAGCACAACTTGAAATGTTTTTTTGCAAATTGGACATTTTTACTCAATGTATTTAATAAATATAACAAATACTAGTTTATAATTTTTAGACAAGCTTGATTCACACGCTATCGCACCCCTGTCCACCCATATCTACTACTTCCCAGTATTTATTTATTATTATTATTATTAAGACATGTTTTTATTTGATTAATCAAAATATAAACTTAGTCTATTTACAAAGGATTTCCATTCATTTCTGTCATTGGCTATATATCTTAACTGGTTAATTGTTTGGTTGGTCTCATATTCTATTGTTCTGCGCCATGTTGTCCTTGGTCTGCCTCTGGATCGACGACCTTATGAGTTATATTGTAGAGCTGATTGCGCAATATCGTCTTGGTTCTTTCTTAAAGGGTGGCCGAGCCAGCTATATTTTCTATTCATTATATCTTTATGTAAGGGCTGTTGTCCAGTAATTAGCCATAACCTTTCGTTGGAAATAGTACGAGGCCACCAAATCTTTAGAATGGATCGTAGACAGCGGTTTACGAAGGTTTGAAGCTTTGCTATTATATTATTAGTGATGAGCCAAGTTTCAGATCCGTAAAGTAAGATTGATTTTACGCAAGCATTAAATATGTTAATTTTTGTTTTAAGTTCAATCGTTTCTGAGAACCATATATTTTTTAGTGATGCAAAGGCGCCTTGAGCTTTTCTTATTCGGTTAACTACATCATCTTTCGCGCCTCCATCTGTTGTTAAAACACTGCCTAGATATTCGAACCGTTTAACGTCGTCTATTTGTTGGTTATTTATTTTGAAGTACGTCTCATTATTTGTATCCCCGTATTGATGATATGAATTGTCATTTCCAATAGAGAATTTAGAATAATTTGAGAATTCGTATCAACAATGCTGGGATATAGTAGATATGGTTGGACAGAGATGGATAGCATGTGAATTGCCCCTAAATAAAATATTTGTATTAAGTACCTCTCTATATCAAACATGCATGTAACTAAATTTAAAATATTATAAAAATTCAGGGTTAAAATGACAAATCATTATTGTGTGCAAAAAAAAAAACCAATAAAAATGCATGCAAAAACCATATAATTTATAATAAGATAATGAATGATTAAATAAATATTTTTTTTCTAAATGTTTATTAAATAAAATGAATAGAAATAAAAATCTGTAAATTAAACAATTGAATGGCCCGGACCACTCGAATAAGGGTATAAGCGACATTGTTTTGAAAAACTGTTTTTTTTTTTGTATAATATGGTTTATCAAGCATTAATACGTGTACCTATGCCCAGGCACATATGTAGCTAGAGGACTAGAGCAAAACCTTCACTTCAGCCATTTGAAATATCAACAAATTAGTTAAAATTATAAAAAAAAAAATTACGAAAAAGCTTTTAAAATCAAAAATTATAAAGTGAATAAAAAGAAAAACGAGATATATCATATTCGTTAATAGCTTTAAGTTAATTAGGAACAGCGATTTACAATCTTTAATCTTTTCAAATTAAAAAGAGTGTGATACATTCAGAATTAAAATTTCAAAAACGATTGACTTGTAAATGATTGTTTTTCATCACTTATTAGATTAATAGATAGATCCTTGTCAAAACAACCATCTTTGCGATTTATTTTTCGATTTTTCGTTAAAAAAAAATGCTTTAAAATATATCCAAAATCCAACACTTAAAACAATTCTTCAAATGTTTGTAGAAATTGAATTCCTGTTTGCTTTTAAATCATACAAAATTTTAAAAATTATACTATTCTACAATTTTATATCACAAATTATTTGAAAATATCTTAAATTATCTCTTATTTCATTTTGAAATGTCAGGTTTAGGATCATAATTAAAGTGTTTATATTACAAATAGAAAACACTAATTGTTAATAAATGTAAGAGAAGATGAAAAAATCTTGTGGGCATTCACAAGAACAGACAATTCGATTTTAAATGATCAACAATACATACAGAATTCTCAATATAATATTAGATCAAAAACCAAATAATTTTTTTTATAATACTTTCTCACATTAATAAAATGTTTGATAAAATAGATCAAATAAAGCAAAACTCAATTTTGTTTTCTAATATAGGGTCATTTTGATTCAAACAGGACAGAAGAGTTAATAAAGTTTAAATACATTTTTTGGTAAAGTTTGCTGAAGAGTCCACACTTGTGATGACTATATTTAATTTTGTGGTATTCTATGGGAGCCAAAAAATGGACTATAAATAAATAAAGGGTCCGCCATCTAACGTTTTTTTTCAACTAGTGCTTATTTCGTGAATGGTAACACTTAGCTAATGTCTGATTTGACAGATAATTAGTTTTATCCTTCCGCTGAACGAATATGGTTGTGTATACGCTTGAACAACGCTGGGAAATATTGCGACATTACTTTGAAAATCATGGTAATGTTGCAGAATGTCAATGGTCAGTCAATGGCGATCGTTATCGGGCCATGATGAACGAATTTTTGTTCACAAAAATTGAAGAGGAGGATATTGGCAACATTTGGTTTCAACAGGACGGCGCTACGTGCCACACAGCCGAAGCTACACTCGATGTTTTGCGCTCTGTTTTTGAAGATCGCATTATCAGCCACAGAGCTGATGTCATTTGGCCACCTCGGAGCTGCGATTTGACACCGCTGGACTATTATTTGTGGGGTGCCGTCATAGATAAGTGTTACGCCAACAAGCCAGAGACAATTGACGCTTTAAAGGACAGCTGCACACAATCGATAATGTGCTTAAAAATTGGACCGATCGTGTAGCCTACACTCAAAAAAAAAGTTAGTAAAGTCAGCAAAAAATTTTGCTGAGTCAGCAAAATTTTAGTCAGGAGGGTGCTAGCAAAAAAATTTGCTAATGTCAGTAAAATCTTTTGCTGAAAATCAGCGAGCATATTTTTAGCAACAAAATTAGTAGATTCAGCAAAAGTTTTGTAGATTAGAAATAAAAAAGCGTTGGTAAAAATTAATAAATTTTTTGCTGAATTTTAGTAGACTGAAAAAAAACGCAAAAAAATTGTAAAAAAATTGTAATTTAGTTAATATATTTGCTGAAAATCATAAAACATATTTTGTGATTCTTTTAAAAATAATTTACAATAATTACGAAATATAAAAATTTTCATTTTCCCACATTGATGTCATGAAGTAATTTAATATCTGAAAATATATAGAAATAAATATATATAACATAATAAAAATTTTCTTTCAACTACTTACATCAATGGTTGTCTAAATGATGCTATCTTTTAAGGACGCAACTGCCGAAGATAATTATAGAAACGAAACGAAAAAATAAACAAAAACAAACGAAACGAAACGAAAAAAACAACCCTTTTTTTTGCAATTAGAAAAAGGAAACATACTAAGATGTGTGTCCTTGTCTTTCGCTTTACTCTGTCTACATGTCTGTATATGTTTGTTTGTTTGCAATTTGACCACACTATATTATAAATCTATAAACATTTAGTTTAGAAATACATATTAAATTTAAACATTTTCTTTTGTCTTTTATTTTATTAATAGACAATTACTTTCACAAGCCGGTGACAACGCAAAATTTAAGTTGTTTTAATCCTAAATTTTGTTTTATGTATGAGAAACAGATACAAAAGTCTTCCATGCCCATGTAAAAATTGATTCGTATATGAACATATATGATCATATATGGGCTTGTATATGATCATATATGGAAATAGCTGCCCATATATGTCCATATATAGTTCAATATATGACCATATATGGTCTCATATATGACCATATATGTTCGGATCCGATATTTGAGGGTATATGGTCATATATGATTATATATGGGCATATATGGAACATATATGTGCATATATGAACATATATTATCATATACGACCATATACCCTCAAATTTCGGATCCGAACATATATGGAAATATATGAGATCATATATGGTCATATATCGAACCATATATGAACATATATGACCAGCAATACCCATGTATGATCATATACAATCCCATATATGATCATATATGTTCATATACGATGCCTTTTTCACCTGGGTGGTTGATTTTTTTATATGTCTTATTAGAGTTGTACTTTTTAGTATCATTTTCCTCTTCTCTACTACATCTTGACATGCCGCGACATCTGCTTCATTCTGCGTATATCTTTCAATCTGGTTGTCGTCCACACTATTAATGTGCTTATCAGCACAATTTTTTTAAGCAAAATTAATTAGTAAAACATTAGTATATTAGTAAAGCATTAGTATAAAAAAGTTAAGTGCTGAATAAGTATAACAAAAATTTTAGCTGAAAACACGATTTTAGCAAAAAAAATTTGCTAAAAAATAGTATACCTGATTTACAAGACGCTTTACTAACTTTTCTACTAACTTATTTTTTTGAGTGTACTGCATGGCCAGCCGAGGCAGCCATTTGAATGAAATTATTTTCCATTATTAACCGGAAGGGTTGTACTTTCAAATAAAAAAAGAAATTTGAGAAATTTGATTTATTTTTTCTTTTTGATGTTACTATTTTTAACTATTATTACTTAAAAGTGTCTTAAATTTGTTATTTTGAAAGAAAAAAATAATTACAAACAAGTTATAGAGTGATTTTTAATGATTTTAGAATTGGGTCAATTTGATTCAGCAAACATAACAGATGGGGTATAATTTTAAACAGCACAGAAGTGTTTAACGAAAAAAGCAAAACTAGGCTAATATTAACAAAATGAGTTAATATTTAAATGGCTCAAACAAATATAAGTGGTGCAAAATTTTTATATTTTCAAGATCAAAGATCGAATTACGACATTCGTGATCGTGATTGTTCTATGCAAAATTAGTTTTATATTTCTAAAAATAAAATATTCGAGCAAAATTTCATCAATCAGGGATATTGTAGTTCAGTCCTTTTTAGGAAATAAATGTAAAATTTCGTGGTTTCGTTATTAATACTTTTGTAGTTGCTGATTAAAAAAAAAACCCTTTTCGAACTATTTCACTCAATCAAGAATGCCGTAGTTTTGCCCCATTACTTGTAATCAACCCAAATAGTTCTGTCCTTTCAAATATAAACATGCCTTTTTGGTTGCACAAGTTATAAGTTTCTCTAGGTTACATAAAACTACATGAACAAGATAAAAAAATGGTATATGTAAAATTAAATGTGTATTTGTAAACCAAATGTTTATAGAGATTAATAATTATAATGTAGTGGGGTCAAATTGCAAACAAATATAATTTCAGTTAGACAGGCTAAAGAGAAATATTAGGTAGTTTTTTACGTTTCCTTTTTCTTATTGCAAAAAAAAGGTATTGTATAATATACATATACAATTTATATGTCATATTTAGTTATTTTTTCTTTCTATAATTATCTACGGCATCTGATGCCATCATTTAGACAACCATTGATGTAAGTAGCTGAAAGTTAATTGTTTTTATGTTAGGTATATATAATTACTAGTGTCCGACCGAACAGTTCGGCCAGAAAATGCATTTGGTCTGTATTCGGCATTTTAAAGCATTATGTACAAATTTGGCGGATGGAAAAATGTTTATTGGGCTGATTAGATGCTATTTTGAGTGTCAAATTTGAAGAAAAGTCTGTAGTTAAGCAATGAATTCACTGTTCGGCCTCAGAAAGTTCGGCCAAATTGAAAATAGTTCGGCGGCCGAACTTTTAACTTTATAGCTAAACTTGGGCTTTTCTCTTAAATTTTATACACAAAATCGAATTAAATCGTCTCAACAAACATGTTTCCAATACCAAAATCTGTCATTATTGCCTCTAAATATCAAAAAAACCGACAAAATATAGTTTTTTGGCCGAACTGTTCGGTCGGACACAAATAATTACACTGTACAACACAAAAAAAAAATTACAAGGTCCGACCAATAAATTTTGATAGAAGAAACAAAAAAAAAAAAGACACGTGTATCGGCGTTTTGAAAGTTTACATATGGGTTTCATTTTAGGGGGAGGTAAAGTTTCCCCCAAATGCAAATTTTGTATTGTCAATCGGCATAGAAATTCGAGTAAAGCTTACTTTTAAAGTATATAGTGTGTTCAGCAAATTTATGTAAAATGTTACGGGGAACATTTTTGTAGAATATGTTAACCCTCTAAATAATCAATGTAAGGGTCTTTTTTGTCCTTCTTTTAAAAAAGAGCAAAAGGTGTTTTTTGCTCTTTTATAAAAGAAGGACAAAAAAGACCCTTACCTTGAGGAGCTAGAGGGTTAACATATCCTACAAAAGTGTTTGATTTTGGTGTATTCAGAGACTTATACTAAAATTTTAACATTTTAACAAATTAAATAACTGTTTTAATTGTGTTTTTTGCTCTTTTTTAAAAGAAATACAAAAAGACCCTTTCATTGATTAGTTACATACATAGCTTTACTCGAATTTCTATGCCGATTGACAATACAAAATTTGCTTTTGGGGGAAACTTTACCTCCCCCTAAAATAAAACCCAGATGTAAACTTTCAAAACGCCGATACACGTGTCTTTTTTTTGTCTCTTCTATCAAAATTTATTGGTCGGACCTTGTTATTTTAGAAAAAAATTGATTTTTTTGAACAGTGTTATTTAAATTTTTTTTCTAGATATTGCATTAACTCATGTCGTCAATGTGGCAGTATGAACATTTTTATATTTTGTAATGTATTGTAAATTCTTTTTAAAAGAGCCACAAAAATATGTTTATGGATTTCAGCAAATAAATTAACTAAAGTAGAACTTTTCTACAATTTTTTTTGTAAATCTACTAATATTCAGTAAAATTTTATTAGCGTTTCTAATTTTTAATCCATTAGGTGTTAGCAAAACTTTTGCTGAATCTACTAATTTTGTTAAAAATCAGCTCACTGATTTGCAGCAAAATATTTTGCTGACATTATTAGTTTTTTTGCAAGCATCCTCCTGACTAAATTTTGCTTACTCAACAACATTTTTTGCTGACTTTGCTAACTTTTTTTTTTTTTGAGATTATTATTTGAAGATATTTTTAATTTTGACCATAGCAATCTAAAAAATTAAATTTAACATGGTTACCCAGGTGAAAATGTTCATATATTGTCATATATGGCCACATATATGAGTTCATATATGAATCCATATATGTTCGGATCCGAAATTTGAGGGTATGTGGACATATATGGTCATATATTATGCCATATATGAATGTTCATATATGGTCATATATTATTACTTTTCCTACATGCTCGTATAAAAAATACAATTTTTAAGTTTTTAACAAAAATATTGTCTTTTTATTAAACGAAAAGGTTTCTATTATATTTCTAAAAACATGTTACTGATAAATTCATACATTTCATATTCAAAATGCATTAATAAATATAAATAGTTTAAAGTGAAATTTTTTATGAAAATACTATTTGGAAATGAATTTTATGAACATTAATAAGAGTATGTATAATGGAAAACCACCTTGTTCCAAAAAAAAAATTCGATGATTTAGAAAATGATGATGACGGCGATAACAATAGTAATCAAGCCAATAGATCGTTGTCAAGTAATTAGGACCATTTTAACTAATAAAGTCTTTTTAACAAAGGGGATTTTGGTACAAAAAGCGAGATTTATTGACTTGAAATACGGATTTTAAAAAATTAAAAATTTCTTAGTTTGAATCGCTTCAAAAATTGATAGTTTCTTTGAGTTATTAAAAAAATCAAATTACATAATACATTTTAGACTTCGATTCTAATTTTGAAATACTATCACTGGCGCTGCAACTTTATTGCTATCAAAAGCTTCTTTATAACATGTTGAACGATTTTAAATCATTTTATTTTTTATAAAAATTAAAAAAATATATATTGAAAAGCTGGAAAAGCTGGTCAGGTTAGGTACTACAGATTTATAATTAAGCACATAAAATACGACTGATATTATTTAGATTAAGGTGAGATTACTCATTCTCTTCAATCGTCTTTATAAATTATACAAACTTTAAAATCTATTGTCTTTTATATTTTTTTGTCGGGAATTCGTACAGCAGAGAGGAGGGGTTAAAAATAAAAACAATTTCGTCCTCATATATTGTCATATCTGATAAAAAATTAAAACATATTGCACATATATGGAATGATATATGAATTCATATATGGAAATAAATGGCATATATAAACCAATATATGCAATATATTATCATATATGGTGTCATACATATCCATATATGAACTTATACTTTGAATGTATTTACCAATATATGCTTCCATACATTACATATATGTTCATATATGCCCATACATGGAACCATATATCCTCATACATGAAACCATATATGACAATATATGATCATATATGAACTTTTTCACCTGGGTAGTCACTTATTACTTAGGTTGCAATAGACTGAAAGCCGCCAGTTTAAGCGAAAAATAAAAGTGTCCCATAGTTCCGCTCAAAGTTTAATGAAATTCGTTAGTGAGGTAACGAAACTAAACGATGTATGTTTATTGTTTTTTCTACGCAATCTAAACGTTTAAAAGTTTTCATAAAGTGTTTCGAAAAAAAAAAAAAATTTATGTAAAAAAAATAAAAAAATTAAATTGTAACATACACAATTATGCCACTAAAGAAAATTTTCTTGTGCAATTTTTGCTACTTAATAGTTTTAAATGAAATTTTTTACACAGATACAGGTGGCCTACATTTGTAGAATAACAAAAAAAAAATGTATCAAAACTCATTTCTTTTTACCGTTTCCCCACCAAAACTAAAGTGTTCAAGGAAGGTAAAATTTCTTAAACATTTTGGTTTATGGATTTATGCCCTTGTTCGAGCGAGACATTCAATTGTTCAATAATCTAATTTTTATTATTTATAATAAAAATCTAGTAAATCAGTTGAGTTTTATATTCATAACTTTCTAATCATAAATTATTATTTCTTTGTTGTATTTACAGAAGAAGCTAAAGTTGCCGCTGAAGAGCTTAGTCAATCACCCATTATGGTTCAACGTAATAGCAATGACCCCACCTCTAGTCCTATAGCATCGCGTGGTTCACGCTCAAGTGATAATTGGCCCACCCAATCTGATGAAGATATTGATCGTTTGGTAGCCATGCATCAAAATCGTAGCAGTTTAAGTTCATTAGGTGTAAGTACAGACCTTACATACAGATATATAATGTCGTTTTATCTCATATTTAATTTGACACAATAATCACACAAATTGTTTAACGTCATTGATGATAACAATAATTTACTTACATATTAATCGCCTGGGACGTGCTATACAAACTTATTTGTAAAATATTTAATTAATGCAAACATACATTTTTATTATGAGATTATCTGTAAAAGATAAAGTTAAAATATTAAAAAAAAAAAAATAGAAAAGATATGACGGAAACAATTGTGATTTATTTTGTATCTAAAAGTAGAATCGTTAAAAAAAAAAGAAACAGATGTATGAATCAGAAACAAAGAAAACTACAATGGTTTGAGAAACTTAACTAAATTTACAAATGTATACATTTTTTTTTAATAAATTCCCATTTTATTTGGCATCCCAAATACTGTCCCAGATAGTGTCAGAAGAATTGTCCAAGGCCTTTTACACTAGTATTTGTTATATCCCAGATAATTAATTGACCAAAATCAAATACAGTTGAACCTCGTTTATCCGGGCCTCTATTAGCCGGGTACATCTGTTAACCGGCATGCTGTCGGTTTGATTTATACCTCTATTAACCGTGTTTACCTCTGTTATCCGTGCTATTATTTGTTTCCTCTATTAACCGTGCTTCACCTCTATTATCCGTGCAGCACACATTTTTATTTACTTGGTCTTTCTTTTCACCTACATAGAAAGAGTTAAAATTCGGGAAAAATAAATAACTTCTATTAACCGTGTTTTCGATTATCCGAACTGAGTCCGGTCCCGTGAAAACCCGGATAATCGAGGTTCAACTGTAGTCCCAATCAAGGGAAATTAATGGCAAAAACTCTTTCTCTCTCATCCCCAACGATTTCTTAATTCATTTGCAGTTATCACAAAGGAATTGCTATGCGAGTTTATAGTTTAAATATGATCTTCTAAAGAATATAATCCTTTATTACACAGCAAAATTTTTTAGAACAGCTTACCTTTGAAACTGTTCTAGAACAGCTTCTTTTACCACCGGTTAGATGAAACCGGTTCTAGAACAGATTCATGGGAGTCAAACTATAAGGTTGTACTGTCCCAGCACCAGTTTTATAACTGGTTCTAGAACCAGTTCTAAAGCAACCTGTTCTAGTTTGGAGGTAAATAACCTGTAGCAAATAAGACAAACTCCATATAAAAAGATTCGGTTGTAGAATAGAAATTAGAACCTATTATAATACAGTATAACTTGTTATTTGGATTTTACTTTTTAACTGGGTAGTTTTTTAATTCTCATTGAAAAACACAGAGTCACAAAATTAGAAAAAGTCGCTTTATTTTAAACCGCGATATATATTTTTAACATATTGTGTCTCACTGATGTCAAATCCGTTTTCTAAATTTTTCCATCACAATACAATGTTGAAAAAACCGCGATTAAAAATGCGAAAAAACTACGTTTTTATATATAAAAAGCTAAATATTTGTTCACACAGAGAAATAAAGTGCCAACCGAATTGAAAAGTGTATTTTAATGGTAACAACTTATAAATACTGTTATTTCGACGATATTTTCATTAGATTTCTGAATATTTTGGGTGTTGCAACTAAAATTCAGTTGAATTAACCGAACTTTGTTGTGAAAACTAATTTTTAGTTGTGCCAACCGTCTGAAATTTGAAATAACCGAATTTAAGTCGTAGTAACCGAATTTCAGTTGGCAAAAAGATAATTTTTTCTCTGTGTGCGCTGTGCATACATATATATTTATATAAATATTTACATGCACAGTGGGGAGCACTCGTCAGTACACGTAAGTATTTTTTTCACCTACGGATTCACACCAAAAATATTTGACACTAGAACTGGAGTATACTTTTCTAAAGGTATGCTGAATCAAAATCTGGGTTCAGAATTACTCTCCGAAATCAGGCGTTAGAGCAATATTACGCGGAAAAGTGTCGTTTTTGAAATGCTCCGATTTTTCACCTTCCTGGAAATATATTTTTTATATTACTTTTAACGATGCCTGAACAAACTACTCTTACCCTTTTTTTCAGTATTTTAATTTTTAAGATATCTTATTTTTTCTTGAAATTATCGTCGCTTGTACTTGATAACAAATTTGAATTTTTTAAAATTTTACACTACGCGACTTTAAAAATGCTGTTACAATCTCAATTATTTTAAAAATTCAAAAACTAAAAAAAAGTAGTTTATTCAAATCGAAGCATTTTCATCAAAAACTTCACTTTTCCCGTTAATATAGCTCGAACGTCTAACGTTGGAGAGTGATTCTGATACCAGATTTGGATTGAGCGTACCTTTAGAAAACTATACTTTAGTTCTAGTGTCAAATATTTTTCGGCATGAATCTTTAGGTGTAAAAAGTACTTACATGTACCACTGTATGTATACAAATGGCTTTTTTTTTTATTTCCGGTAAGAACCCGACATTTTTTTATGTTAAGTTAATAATATTAATATTAATAATATTATATTCTTACAAAAACACTCTTACAAAAACAAAAATAAAAAATTTTTAGATTTTCAGCCAAAAAAAAACGTTTTTTTCGGAGCTATAAAAAATATAGTTCGCAAAAATATACTGAAATTTGTATTAAAATGTAACTACAAATCTATCAGAGTAATTAAACAACAAAACTTTGTACCAGTATTAAAAAGGCACATTTTGAACCCGACCCCCTCAGAATTTGATGAAATTTTGCATACAGCTACATTTTACCTATACAAACACAACCTCATATTTAGAAATTGCATTTTTGAAAATATGTGGGCGTGGCAAGGTATCGAAGTTTTTGAAAAAATCACGATAACATGTACTTTCAAGCTGAGATTACTACGGAATGGCTGAACCGATTTAAAAGATGTTGGTACCATTAGAAAGGTATTTGAGTTAGCTTTCGAAAACATACACTGCAAAAATTTTATATTACATTATATATTAAATCTAAAAAATGAAAATAAAAAAAAAAATTACCAAGGGTAAATCCATATTTTGGGGGTGTCTGAAAAATTTGATAATACGATTCTTGTTCTAATCTATTAGAATTACAAAAAAATCTGTATAACTTTCAAAGTTTAGCTACTTTATTTTTTTTTTTTGTCACACAATGATACAAAAATATAAGGAAGTTAACAACAGATGCATTTGCTTAAAAAAATTAAAAAAAAAAAAAGAAAAAAGAACGCCATTTTAGTTTTTAGATATGTTGTATATATTAAATAGACCCTCCAAAAAAAATTTTTTTTTGGAAAAAAAACACTTGGCCTTTGAAGTGTTTTCCCAGTTTAAAGTTTTATTTTTGGCAAAAAAATAATTTTCAGTGTAATATAAAATTTTTACAGTGTATGTTTTCGAAAGCTAACTGAAATACCTTTCTAGTGGTACCACAATCTATGAAATCGGTTCAGCCATTCCGTATTAATCTCAGCTTGAAAGTACATGTTATCGTGATTTTTCAAAAACTTCGATACCTTGCCACGCCCACATATTTTCAAAAATGCAATTTCTAAATATGAGGTTGTGTTTGTATAGGTAAAATGTAGCTGTATGCAAAATTTCATCAAATTCTGAGGGGGTCGGGTTCAACGAATAACGGTTTTGATATGAAATTCATCATTTGAGAAATATTTTCCTGAAACAACAGAAACCATATAGAAGAATACTAGTTCATCGGGAGCAAGAAGAATAATTTGTACGGTGAATATCCAAATTTTTTATCCAATTCGGATAAAATTCGGTACATGAGGTTTGTGACTGACTCATTTTAATGATATATCCCAGCAAAAAATAGTGCCTACCCAGAAACGCTTCCGGAAGGCATTATGTAATTACAAAGCGCTTCCAAAGCAAATCCAGAAGGCATGATTTTTGTTCACGATGTCCTACTTGGTATGTCTCTTTTAAGCAGGTGAAAAGCGCTTCTTTCATTTGCTCTTAGAAGCAATAAATTCATGCCTTCTTAGGCAATGAGAAGCACTTTTTTTGTATGTTGACTACATTAATGCTTCATGGTATGCATTCTTTATTGCCTCATTGTAAGCATTCTTCACTGCTTCAAAGAAGGCATTTTGGGAAAAGAACAACAGAATGCCTTCCTAATTGCTATATTGTATGCAATGCGGTGAAGCGCTACTTTGGAAACAAACAAATGTAGTTACTGCTTACCAAATGTAGGTTATTTTTGCTGGGATATTTATTTAAGTGATACTTCGATATTGACACATATGAGTGAAACAAGTGCGGAAAAAATCGCAAAACTAGGCTTTGTTAGAAACGCCTATATTTTTAATTTCCGGTAAAAATCCGGCCCTTTTTTTATGACATCTTATATAACATTATAGGCCTACACGAAATAGCACATAAATTATTTAATTTTATAAAGGGTCCGCCAAATAACTTTTTATTTTTGAAAATGCTATAAAAACAAACTACTGAATATTTTCTCAAATTTCTTTTTTTATTTGAAAGTACAATCCTTCCGGTTAATAATGGAAAATAATTTCATTCAAATGGCTGTCTCGGCTGGCCATGCAGCAGCCTACACGATCGGTCCAATTTTTAAGCACATCGATTGTGTGCAGCTGTACTTCACCAATGGCTTCACGAATATTGTCCTTTAAAGAGTCAATTGTCTCTGCCTTGTTGGCGTAACACTTATCTTTGACGGCACCCCACAAATTATAGTAAACGGTGTCAAATCGCAGCTCCGAGGTGGCCAAACGACGTCATACCAAGGTCTTTATGCAAAATTCGTCTCAATGATGTCTCCGAAATGTTCAATTGTTGAGAACGACGGGGAATTGATGTTGATGGCGCTTCACGCACACTTTCTGCCACAGCAGCAATATTCTCGGGTGTACGCACTGTTTTTGGCTTTTCACGCTTTGGTTTATCGATGAGGATGCCAGTTTCTTTCACTTTTTTCGCAAGATAACGAACATACGGAGCTGACGGTGCTTCTCTTCTTTCAAAATCCGTACGCAATTTTCGCATACATTCAGCAACATTACCATGATTTTCAAAGTAATGTCGCAATATTTCCCAGCGTTGTTCAAGCGTATACACAACCATATTCGTTCAGCGGAAGGATAAAACTAATTATCTGTCAAATCAGACATTAGCTAAGTGTTACCATTCTCGAAATAAGCACTAGTTGAAAAAAAACGTTAATTTTTTTTTTATTCTCCGTCAAACTTAGAAATAAAGTGGCAACCGAATTAAAAAGTGTATTTTAATGGGAACAACTTTTAAATTCAGTTAGTACAACGCTATTTACATTAGATTTCTGAATATTTTAGGTGCTACAACCAAAAATTAGTTGAATTAACCGAACTTTGTTGTGAAAATTAATGATAAGTTGAATCAACCGACTGATATTCGTAATAGCCGAATGTGAGTCGTATTATCCGAATTTCAGTTGCCAGGTAGCAAAAATTTTCTCTGTGTGTAAGAGATTTTAGGATTTCCAGCCAAAAAAAAAACGTATTTTTTTAAGCTATGTTTGTTATGGAAAAAAGCACTGTGCATACTCCTACAATTATGCAATTGAGAAATTATCAAATGTAATTGAAAATGCCCAGGTCTGCAGAATTCAAAAGAAATAACGTAGATACAATACACTTCAGATCATTCATTTATACAAAATAAAATTTGCATATGAAATATCTACTGTCAAAACAATTGTTTAATTTATTGAATTTAATTTTACTTCACAGTTACGTTCCGATTCAATGGCTAGTGTATATTCAGGAGCTGGAGAAGGCCGTTATGGTACAGTTGTTGTTAAGGGTCAAGTGGAATTTGGCATGCAATACAATTACAAATTGGGAGCATTGGAAATACGTGTTGTAAGATGTAAAGACTTGGCGGCTGTAGATTCGAAACGTAATCGTAGTGATCCTTATGTTAAGGTCAGTAAAATATTTATCAACCGACTGAATTCCATTCGAAAATATTTATTTATTTTTTTTCTTTTTAATTTAGGTATATTTATTACCCGATAAATCAAAGGCCGGCAAACGTAAAACAAAAGTTAAGAAACACACTTTAAATCCAATATTTGATGAAATTTTACGTTTTCATATACCCATCTCTAATTTGGAGTCTCGTACTCTATGGTTGACCGTATGGCATTCGGATATGTTTGGACGTAATGATTTCTTGGGTGAAGTTAGTGTTAATCTACAGGGTAGAGTATTTGATAATCCTCAATCACAGTGGTATTTATTACAAGAAAGGGTGAGTTGTTTAAAACCAGTGCAAAAAAAAATCGTTAATTTCATTTGTACTTCCCATTTTCAGAGTGAACCTTTCGATGAAGTAGCCACTTATAGAGGCGATATTGTAGTGGGTTTGAAATATGTACCACCCGAGGGCAGTAAATCGAAATTTATGCGTGCCGCTTCTTTGGCTGCCGGTGGGGGTTTAAGAAAATTCGGTAGCATTAAAGCTATGACTGCCTCAAAAACTGATCGTTCGACCAAGGGTGGTCAGTTGCATGTACTGGTTAAGGAGGCCAAACACTTAACACCCATTAAACCTACTGGTTCTTGTGATGCTTTTTGTAAAAGGTAAGTTTATTTGTTTTTTATTTTAAAATATAATTTTGAACTTTTAATCTATTTTGTATTTCTTTCAAGTTATTTATTACCCGATCGTACTCGTAGTTCTAAACAAAAGACACCCGTTGTTAAGAGATCTACTAATCCTAGTTGGAATTACACTTTCATATATGAAGATGTGTCTTTAGAAGACTTATCCGAAAGAGCTTTGGAATTAACTGTTTGGGATCATGATCGTTTGGCTAGTAATGAATTTTTGGGTGGCGTTAGATTTTCATTGGGAACTTGTAAGTATAAAGGCAAATTAATTCTTAAGCTTCAATAACTGCTATAAACCGTGATCGATTAACTACTTAACTGCGCTGTGAAAATAATAAAAAAAAACATTCGTCTGTTGTGTCGAAATTACAAAAAAAAAACGCATGCAGAGTGGACGTATATATACGTCTTACGCACAGAATATAGTTTTGATAAAACGTATTTATACGTCTTAAACAGCAGAGAGACTTAAATCCATTTTAAATGAAAACTCGTAACCATAGTACAATATAGTAAGCCGACTTACTAAGAAATATGACTTTATTTCTTCAAATGACAGAAAAATAGTAATCCTGAGTAAAATAAATTATATATTGCCTTATGTTTTTTCATCTTCAATAATTATATATGACATTAGGATTAACAATTTAGTTTAAGATATGATTGTATATGGTCATTTACATTTTCCATATGTATAAGACATAATTATACATTGAAATATATAACAATCAGGATCATAAATTAGATATTTTTGGATACCCCAATTTTTAGATTTTTTGTGATTTTGAGACCAGATTTGGATTCATTGTACCTTATACCTTTAGAAAAATATGGGTAAATACTTTTCGGCGAACCTATAGGTACAAAAAGTATTTACATGTACTCCGAAGAGCTCCCCACTGTTTGTCCAATTTTTCTTTTTTGCCATTTTAGGAAAAACTGCAGGACAATTTTAACAAAACTTGTTGTGATCGACAATAGACAGTTGTTGATTTTTAACGACATTGTGGTTTAATAGTCTCAGAGCCTTACCCAAAGTCCAAAAGTCCCTAGGTACTCAAAGTCAAAAATTTTTTGTTTTTTATGATTATGTAAAAACTCGGTTTTAAAATTCTACAAAAATGGTTATTATTTTTAGATTAGGCATAACATAAAGCTAAATACATATTTTAAAACTTAGCCGAAATCTTTATCCAGTAAGGAGCGACAACCCATTAATTATTTAGCTTTAGTACCATATTTCTCAGATATGTGGAATAGTAAAGTGCCAAAAGCACAAAATTTACATTAAGTGATATGGCCAAGTCTCCAGAAAATCTGGCCAAAAACTCTTCAGCGGTTTAGGCTCGATCGTCACAGCGTTAATATAAATAACGGATAGATTAACAGTTATTGGTTTCCGTGCCATTTTGTCACAAAACTTTTATGCGTGATTAGATACACAACGAAAATGGTAGTGGACTACAAGGAATTACCATTTTCAGTAAACTAATGAAACTAATCTTCACAAAGTTAACGAACAATTTCTTGAAACTAACGAAAAGCTTCATACTTGTTATTAAATAGTTTTGTTAATCAAACTTCCTAATTGATAAAATAAAATTTAAAAAAAAAACTTTTCCTTATAAAAATTTTCATGGGCCAAATTAAGTGATGCTTAATTGCTTTTATGCAAAAATTGGCTAATATAATACCGATAATTCTCTCTGTGTAGTTATTACCTCTAATTTTATACCCATAAACATTCAAGTGCTGTTTTAACAAAATACTAAAATGCAAAATCGACAATTTTGTGAGCATATTTCCATTCTTTAAGATTTGACCTAAAAGGAAAGAAGAAATTCTGAGCCAACAATTGAATGCCTCGCCCGAATAGGAGAAAAACAAAATAAAAGATAATATTAATAGCAAAAAAAAAAATCCCCATACATTTTGTATGAAACTGAAAAATGTGTCTGGCTGCTAACCAAAATTTGTTCAGAATAGAATCTATTCTATTTCTGACTAACAAGGAAATTCTCTCATGAGATAATCTCCGATTTTGATGAAATTAGTATATTTTGTAGAAAAAAAAATACTTAGTTTGGGGGTTCGGGCATGATTTAAGGGGTTAGATTAGATTAGACTAGAGTGGCACTATGCACCGCGACCAGAAGTTGGTATTTTGTGCTGCCAACGAATACACCCTATAGGTTCAGGCTCCCTACGAAACCAACTATCCTACCAGGTAAACAATTCCAAACGTCCGATGGCGTCACTATTCGACCACCAAAATAACGCACCCTCCTGTCGGAGAGCCTCGGACATTTGCAGAGAACATGCTCTGAGGTCTCGGGTTCCAATTCACAAAACCTGCACGTATCCGTAGAGGATCGTCCCATCTTGTACAATTGATACCTAAGGACGCAGTGCCCGTAACCCGTCACGGTCCTTAGTTCGCCCCTTGTCATAGACAAGAGTTTCAGCGACCTCTCCCCAGAGGGAGATATAAACAGCCTCGCCTGTCGCTGACCAGGCGATCTTGCCCAATAGGCCCCAAACTCCGACTCCCTCCATCTTCTGAGCCTCTCTCTGACATACCCATTGGGTACGCCACAGAAGGGTTCAGGGCCAATGAATTGTCGACGAGCTCCGCAGTTGGCCAAACAGTCAGCCCGTTCGTTGCCCTCATGCCCCTCATGGCCAGGAACCCAGCCCAGTGTCAAGGAGTTGTTAAGTCCTAGACGATTTAGAGAGTCGATACATTCCTTAACCAGACCCGACGACACATCTTGAGCCCTCAAGGCACCAAGTGCCGTCAGATAGAATGTAGATCTTGGCCCCACGTGTCCCCCTCCGCAGACGCTCTTCCACACAGATACAGATAGCGAAGACCTCAGCCTGAAAGACGAAGGGATATTTGCCCATGGGCAGAGCACGCTGAAATCCGGGTCCGACGACACCCGCCCCCGTATCCATGTTCGACTGATTTGAGCTCCAGTCAACCACGTGCTCCTGTCGAAAATCACAACAACAAAGTGCCTCACAAATACCTGTACAGGCAGTATCCTGTCACTGACCCTAATAACCGGGTCATCAGCCAACATTTTCGTAATCTCAAGATGCCCCTTCAGATCCAAACTCCTCATGCTAATTTAAGGGGTTAAAAAGGGGTCCAATTATATATTTTTTAATTTTTTTTTTTTGACATTTGATCCAATGAAACTATATATAAATGTTATATTTTCGGAAAGCAATTTTAAAAAGAAATCTCCTGATACCTTTTTTTTGTACTTTTTTGTTGTGGTATAGTTGTTCTTGTAAAAACTGTGCTAATTTTAGGGTGTATTGCAAAAACTTGATAAGCCACATTTATTGTTTTGTGGATTTTCGATGTTTTCTAGGCATCCATTGATTAATATTTGGTAGAAGTCCTACTTAAACTCTTATTGCAAGTACCTGTAGTATAAACCTCCTACAAAAGTTATATTTTGTGCAGTTTTTCAACCTTTTAAATTCGAAAACAAACTAAAAATAAAATGTGGCTTATCAAGTTTTTACAATAAGCTCTTCAATTGTAAAAACAGTTTTGAAAATCTCTGAACAGTTAAATATACACATATATCGGCGATAGTTTTAGTATATCGGGCTGATAAGATGTGATTTTAGTTGCTTTAGAAATTACATAATTGGAATTTAAAGTATAAGGCTTTTAAGTTTCATTTTCAAAATCACGCTATATTTCAACGACCTCATTTTATCTATTAATTGCTTCATACTGCTGGATTCAAAGTCAAATCATACATCTTTAGTGTCCATATTTTGAAAAGGAGTAATAAAAGTTTTAAATATTCTGATATTTTTTCAATAGAGTTATGATTTTATTTTGTACATTATCATTTTTTTACACATTTTCCCAAAATTGGTAAATTCTTAAAAAAAGTTTTATTAAAAGAAGTATTTTTTTAAACTATTCGTTTTATTCGATTAATCTTCAAAATTTATTTGAATTATTCATTATTCGAAAATCATGTTTTTTAAATTTTTCTTTGAATTTTCGTTTTATTCGTTCGATTAGTTGAATAATTTTTATTCTAGTGGCAACCCAATTATAAAAAATAGAAGAAATATCACCAAAAAATTTAAATTTCGCTAGTTTTGACGATTTATTAAGAATATAAAATAAATGACTTTTAAAAATTTGCCACACCCAGAGAAAAATTTAGGTATTTGCCAACTGAAATTCGGTTACTACGACTCAAATTCGGTTATTACGAATTCCAGACGTTTGGCACAACTTTACATTAGTTTTCATAACAAAGTTCGGTTAATTCAACTGAATTTTAGTTGCAACGCCCACAATATTCAGAAATCTAATGCAAATATCGTTGTGCTAACTGAATTTATAAGTTGTTACCATTAATATACACTTTTCAATTCGGTTGGCACTTTATTTCTCTGTGTGCATAAGCAGTCGATCGGGAATTTAGTCAGCTGTTTTATAAATATTAATTCCTTCAAATTCCAATTTTCCCCACTGTGCGTGGTACCGAAAATAATAAAAGTGATATTTCCCAGCTCCTGTTGAACGATTTTAAATAAAATTATGCCCAATTTTCTCTTCACCTGAAAAACATTTTGGATGAAAATTTGGAGAGCTGTATTTTAAATACAAAAATATAATTCAAATCTTTGGCTTCTTTCAAGTTTTTTATTTTGTTTCTAACAACTAAAAGATTTGACAATGCCGAATACATCGCTCTAACTTATTTGTTTAAAAATATTTACAAATTTTTATTTTTCATTTTAGGTAAAAGTTATGGTCGCCAAGTTGATTGGATGGATGCATCTGGTAAAGAATTATCATTGTGGCAAAATATGCTTGATCGTCCCAATTTCTGGGTAGAAGGCAGTGTAATTTTAAGATCGACCTTAGAAGGTATCAGAACGATGCCATAAAATTGTAATTATTAAACAATAAAATGTAATTATAGTTGCGTTTCATTTTAATTTTAATATGCATTATTAAAAACAAAACAAAACAAAAAACAAATTCATTTATAAAATAAAATAAAAGTGTATTATACATTATTAACAAAATATAATATTAATTTTATTTATATTTATATTAATTACATAAACAAAAAGACATTCAAATTCAAACCGAAATTAATAAGTTTAAAAATATAAATTAAAAGTATTCTTTAACAATAATTGAAACCAAAATTTTGTATTGAAACAAAACTAAAAGACAATTGTTTGAAAATTATTATTAGACATATTTTTTTTGCGAAAAAGTAGAAAGATAAACCGAAATATTGATAATTACAAAAAAATTTCGCAAACATGTTAATTATAATAAAATTATGATTATAAATTCTTAAACATATAAACAAAAATTACAATACATAAATATATTTTATAAGATTAATTAAATATTAAGATTGAAAAAAAAAAAATAACAAAATATGATAATAAATTTAATAAAAAAACTTTTTTATATAAACAACCACAAAAAAAAAACAAAAACAACTCAAATTATTTTCTAAATTTTTATCTTATTTCACATTCTCTAACATATCACTATTTCTTATCAAAAAAAACAAAAATGGAAAAATGGAAAAATCTTTCAAAAAAAGCCTTATTTGAGAAAAGGTATTTTGGTCTAGAACTAAAAGTAAATCAAATTAAAATAAAATCTCTTGAAAAAAAACAGTTATTAAGCTAAATCCTATTAATACATTTTTATATCACAAAAAAAAAAAGCAAAAACTAATTAATATAAAAAAAATAAAAAAAAACAAAAATTATATATTAATATAGTGAAATTGCAATATTGCATAATATGCGTTACATATATATATACATATTATACTAGAAAAAAAAAAAACAAAAATATTCTACGTAATTATTAAGATTAAATATAAATAATCATAATTAAACTAAAAAATATACATACGTATGAATTAATTTAAAAAACAAAAATAAAGTTTGATAAAAAATGATATAAGAAAAAAATCCTTTTTATTTTTTAGTTAATTTTTATTTTTTTATCATTTTACTTTTCATATTGAAACCCCTAAATTTGAATTATGTTTTTATTTGAAATTATTTTTTTACTTACAAGTAGAGTTCGTTCATGGGTTCCAGACGATTGTGAAAAAATTTTGATATGCTTTATAGAATCAAAAATTAAGAGGCCCAGATTTTTTAGTTTAGCTGCCCAGCCACTCATTTAAGTGTTAAAAAGTGGGCTCGAATGTGGGGTTTTTACTTTCTTTTCATATTTCTTCCAAAGAAACTCGGTATCTAATGAAAAGTATTTGAAATGCGCATCAACAGTAAAAAGTAGCATGTCCGAGCATGCTCAAATTTTCGTGGGGGCTTTGTACTAATTAGTATAGTCGTTTCAGGTTCAAACTCACATATATTAATTTCTATTAAAGTTTGTTATAATTTTTATTAAAAATAAAAATTATGTTTTTTTTCGACCTTTAATTGTGCAATGAAAATGAAAATTATTCAAGTTCGAGGCCATACTCTATATTTCTTCATTAGGATATTGTCCTAACAAATAATCTATAGAGTTTTTTGTTTTCAAATTTATTATTTGACCCTTTCAGGAATGTGTTGATAGATCTATTTCGGGAATTTTCTAGGTTCCCATCATCAGAACACGTTTTGAAAGCGGTAACTATCCCATGCCAAACATCAAACATTCATATGAACTAGTTTACCCACTACATGAGAACTAATATACATATGAGTTTGAAGTTAAAGATTATAACCATTGATCAAAAAATAAATTGAAAACTTGTTTGATGTGCAAGGTTCACCTATGGTGGATATTCAATACACGTTTTTTGTTCTTCTCTACTTTTTATATTTTGTTTAGTTTGTAAACAAAACAGGGGAAGTAAACTAGGCGGTATACAAGTTTGTTATAATTTTTATTAAAAATAAAAATTATGTTTTTTTTTAGGCCTCGAACTTGAATAATTTTCTGAGATAGGCGTGGTAGAGAAGATTAAGCATACTTTTCTAAAAATCATAACTACATTGTAAATTTTTTTATTGAATTAGACTGCGCAGTTTCTGGTAACACAACCTTCATCAGTAATCCTTTTTGACAATACTGTAATTATTTGTTATGGTTTTTATTGTTTGATTGCATATATATGAAATGTTTATTTATTAAATGCAATCCTGACCGTGGCTTGAACCTGCTTTCTTTGCCACATGCACTTCGCACTACACTTTAGACAGAGGCTCTAACCAATTGTTCTAAAGTAAGGTCGATTTTTGCTGTGGCTTAAAACCAGTTTCAATTACACGGGGTCGATTTTACATTTAATTGTAATTGCAGAAGATAGCTAAGACAAACACCACAACAATTCACAATTGTTAGAAAATCATATGTAATCTAATTTCCACTATTTCCCACATTTTGTGAGTTGGCGCAACTATGATGTATTAATTTTCATTTTCTATTAAGTTTTAATGGTTGTTTGGATTTTAGACGAAGTTTCCCGTAGCATTGTGGTTTACCATATGGTGGCAACTCTATGACCAATACATAGTCAATATGGCTATCAAACTTTATATTTTTGAATATGGGCTACTTCAAAAATTTTCGCCACCTGCTGAAATCGACTATATATGGCTTCTATTTCTCAGGGTTTTTTTTTTTTTTGAATTGAGATAATCGTTGAACAGGCTATACTTAAAAGATATGACATGCAAAGTTTCATGTTGAAGACCCTTCACCTAAAGAATTGATGGCCATTTAAAAGTCAAAAAATTTAAAAAAAGGACTTGAAACTGACAAGAGTTTTTTCATTCATTTAATTTTTCTTTTCTCCCAGTTTTAAACTTTTAGATCCAAACCAATACAAGAGTTAGTCACTAGACCTGAAAGAATTATTTACTAAAAAAAAATTTCCATATCGCTGTTTGGTGAAAAGTTGTATGGTGGTTTACAAGTGAAACCAAAATATTACGTATTCTAAAATTTTCCAGTTTTTTTCATATGGTTTTTGCGCAGTGTAATGGAATTGAATTTTGAGAAAAGGGTTTTTTAAAAAAGGTGTATTTTATAAAGTTTTATGTCAGCGCAAATGTATGTTTTTTGCGTCTGACATTCACAATTATATTTGAAATTGACTAGCGTATTGCGTGAACTGAGTATCTTAGTAAACTGCACTTCCGAGTCAAAAAGGCACTTAAAAAGTTTTAAACTAAAAAATTTCATGAACTTTTTAAAAATTTTGTGAAACTTAATTTTATATCTTGAAAGAATCTTCACGACGGACATAACAGATAAAGTGCAACAAATTTAGTTTTTTTCGTTCCTAGCGGGTACAGCGGTAGTTTTTTCCAAACACATTTCACTATGTGACAACTAAAGCACTGTATGAATTCCGCCAAAACGTACCACAAATACAAGACTTTAATGAGCTTTTTGAAACCGATAAGGCATCAAAAAAATTTTTGAAGCAAACAAAATTTTCATAACCTAAAAAAGCATCTTCTGTCTATAAAATTTGAATTTTTCGAATGTAAAAGTATTTGATATGATTTCCTGTATATAAGTAATCCTAAACATAGCCTAATATCATTAAACCGGCAAAAAATGCGTGTTTTTTCAAATAATCGAGGTTCACTTTATAAAGTTCTAATATATGACAAACAATTTTTTTGAGTGTATTTTTATATTTTTTTGGTGGTGTAATATATATTTTGAAATGTGATAAAAAAAAATAAGATCTATAAATTGATGTAGCTTTAATTAAATCTAAGCAAAAAACTGTAATTTTAATATTTTTATTTGCTTTTTTTTTTTTTTTTTTTTTTTAAAGAGAGGCAACACTCAGGAAATACTTCCTATATTTAGTGTGTTGCTTTCTTTGGAAAGGGATAGTATAGAGATGAAAGGTGGGGAAAGATGAAGGGCTTCAGACATGGCAACACTGTAATTGCGCGAGATGATAAGACTTAGAACAGTTGTTGCTCGCCACCTGATGGAGAGTTGGCGAACTTTATTGAAGATTTTTGGTTCATTGCCCTGATTCATTATTTTACTTCGGTGGGGTTAAGTGCTATGGGAACACCGAACACCGAACATCGGCTAATATATACACAAAAGGTTATTCATGCCATCAAGAAAAAAATTTTAAAATATTTTACCTCAAAGTGTCGAAAAATTTTGAAGTTCGTTATATACATTAATGCTATGTAAAAATAATTTCAATTATCTCAGTTTGGAGACATGATCCCATACCAAATTTTGTGAAAATAGTTGGTTTGTGATTTATTTGTGTTTTTATATTTTGTTCGAATAAGCGATCAAACAATTTGATCGAACGATTATACGATTAATTTTTTAAAATGATTCGATTAATCGAACGAATAACGAATAAAAATAATTTTGAATACACATAAATAATTAAAGTAATTTTTTTTCATCTCAAAACTTTACGAATTTTCGCATCAATTTAAATACTAAAACAATACCAATTCTCAAATGCAATAATTTTAGAGCATTTCACCTTACAAGTGACTATGTATTTGATTTAGACATTTAATAATTTTTTTATACAAATTGCTTTCAAAACAAGTTTTTAGCTTTTTACCACGTTTATGCTTGTTAAATATGTATTATATATCGCTAGAAAGCTTTTTAAAATTCACGTAATCAAATCGGATTTATAATAAAGGGTCCGCCATCTAACGTTTTCTTTCAACTAGTGCTTATTTCGTGAATGGTAACACTTAGCTCATGTCTGATTTGGCAAATAATTAGTTTTATCCTTCCGCTGAACGAATATGGTTGTGTATACGCTTGAACAACGCTGGGAAATATTGCGACATTACTTTAAAAATCTTGGTAATGTTGCAGAATGTGTGCGAAAATTGCGTACGGATTTTGGAAGAAGAGAAGCACCGTCAGCTCCGTATGTTCGTTATCTTGTGAAAAAGTGAAAGAAACTGGCATCCTCATCGATAAACCAAAGCGTGAAAAGCCAAAAAACAGTGCGTACACCCGAGAATATTGCCTGCTGTGGCAGAAAGTGTGCGTGAAGCGCCATCAACATCAATTCACCGTCGTTCTCAACAATTGAACATTTCGGAGACATCATTGAGACGAATTTTGCATAAAGGCCTTGGTATGATGCCATACAAAGTCCAATTGGTTCAGGAGTTGAAGCCAACTGACCATCCAATGCGTTTTCGCTTAGCTAAGTGGGCCTGCGACCGACTTACAGAAGATGCCGATTTTGCCAAAAAAATCATCTTTTGTGTTTACCGATCGTGTAGGCTAATGCATGGCCAGCCGAGGCAGCCATTTGAATGAAATTATTTTCCATTATTAACCGGAAGGATTGTACTTTCAAATAAAAAAAGAAATTTGAGAAAATATTCAGTAGTTTTTTTTTAAAGCATTTTCAAAAAAAAAAGTTATTTGGCGGACCCTTTATATAGTTACATTTAAAAAATCAAAATAAGTCTTTAAAAACACACTATTTTCACAAATTTTTGAAATTATTTTTACATAGCAGTAATATATTTAAAAAAAATATGAAGTTTGGACATGAACCGACTATACCTTCTAGTATAAAACCCCCCGAAATGTATGTGTTTTTTCGAATTCCAAGATAAGTTGGACTTGCTCGGACATGCTACTTTATACTGGTGAAATACTTTTCGTTAGATACTTTCAAATATTTTTCATTAGACACCAAATTATGTATAGTTTCTTTCGAAGAAATATAAAAAAAAAACTTAAAAGCAGGGTAATTTTTGAACTAATTTTTTAATCCCTAAATATGAGATTTGGCAACTAAATAACTGAGGATCCCCTAATTTTTAATGCTTTATAACATATCCAAATTTAATTGCAATCGGAGCGAACCCATGAACAGGCTCTATTTATTAGAGCGGCTTACTTATTATAATTATATAATTAATATACAGTGGGGAGCTCTTCTAAGTACATGTAAATACTTTTTGTATCTAAAGATTCAGGCCGAAAAATATTTGACACTAGAACTAAACCATATTTTTTTTGAAGGCAATGTACGTTGAATCCTAATCTCAGAATCACACTCCGACATCAGGAGTTCGTGCTATATTAATAGGAAAAGCATCGATTTTGATAAAAATGCCTCGATTTTGATAAAAATGCCTGGATTTTTCACCTTCCGGAATATATATTTTTCATAATACTTGTAACGTCAGGTGACTTTAAATGTATAAGCTTCGCTGAACTATACGTTAGAGCTATAACAGGAAAAGCCTAGGTTTTGATAAAAATGCTCCAATTTTTCACCTTCCGGAAAAATATATTTTTTATAATACTTGTGACGCCACCTACGCCGTTACGCTACTCTTATCCTTTTTTTAGATTTTAGTAATTTTTAAATAACTTAATTCCTTACGAAAATCTCATCTATTGAAATTCTGGTTGTAACAGTACCACAGAGTAAAATAGTAAAAAAATCTAAATTATAAGCAAGTTCAACCGACGACAACTCCAAGAACAAACAAGTTATCCAAAAAATTAAAAAATCGAAAAAAACCGATATCAGTAGCGTATTCAAGTGCCGTTACAAGTATTATGAAAAATATATTTTACGGAAGATGAAAAATTGAAACATTTTTATCAAAATCGATGCTCCTCCTGTTAATTAAAGCTCGAAGGCTTAATGTCGGAGTGTGTTTCTGAGACTAGATTTGGATGCAGTGTACCTTTAGAAAACATGATTTATTTCTAGTGTCGAATATTTTTCGGACTGAATTTTTAGGTAGAAAAAGTACTTACATGTACTCAGGGGAGCTCCCCACTGCACTTTACCACTAAAGGTCTTTTTGAAATGTTTTGAAACAAAACATGTTTTAGTTATACACTTTTTCACCAAAACACATGTTTTGTTCAAAACACGTAATTAGAAACACAGTATAAGTTTATAATGATTTTTCAGTTAATTTTTTTTTATTTATTTCACAAACCCTTTTTAAAAAAGATTTTAGAATATAACTTTTCAGTTGAATCCAAAATATTTGCATCTAGATAAAACTTTTCAGATTTTAAAGAAAGCGATGAAAACAATGAAATAAAATGGTTCTAGTAAAATCAAAAATGTTCTTCAATTTATGTAATTTAAAATTGGGGAATCCAAAAAAGGACACCTTATAACTGATTAGGCCGGTAAAAATCGTTAAATAAAAGAAAAATTTCTGAAATCGGGAAAAGAAAATTTGCTAACACCGATTAAGAATGAAGTATTGATTAAATCATTAATATTAAGGTGTGCTTTATTCAGGGTTTTTTGTGGTTCGAACGATCAAACAATTTTTGATCGAACGACCTTTAATGTTAAAAAATTGTTCGATTAATCGAACGAATGACGAATAGAAATAATTTAAAAAATGCATAAATAATTAAACTATTGCACGGTATAATCTCAAAATTTTATGAAAATTCGCATCAATTTGAATACTACAGCAATACCAATTCCTAAAATAAATCATTTAAGACTATTCGCCATTTGGCATTGTTATCTCGTGATAAAAAAAAAATACAGTTTTAAAATTGTTAATAAGATAAATTTATATATCGGCGATAGTTCGCGTACATCGTGCCGTTAAGATGTTATTTTAGTTACAGTAAAATTCATAAATCTAATTAACAGTTTAAGTGCTAACGTGCTATACACTCAAAAAAAAAGTATGTAAAGCCAGCAATAGTAATTGCAGAACGATTCTGCAATAATTTTTTAGTGATATCAGCAATTTTTCTGCAAGGATCCTCCTGGCAAAAATTTTACTGACTTTACACACTTTTTTTAGTGTAATTGTAAAATCGCTATATTTTTGATAGTTTTGTATACTTTAAACTTCAAAAAGCATATATAATTATTTTAACGATAGCACTTTATCAGTAAATTTATTCATATTTTTTTCTTGAAAGTCACCATTATACGATTTAGAGGCAATTTACACGAGACAATTTTTGCATGCAATGTTGCGTGCAATTATTGTTTGTAGGCAAACGGGGTAGAGAAGCAAGCGGGGGTAGCAAAAATTGCACGGTTTTCGTTTTTCAAGATATTTTTTGACATTTCTTTTTTGCTATCGTTCGTATTCTTGTTAATTTGGTTTTATTCGTATTCGGCTTCTAAAGTGTTGTGTATCGAAAATATTTCGTAAAATAAAAAATAAATAATGTGGAATAAAGAACTAGTGGAACTTTTACTTATAAAGTACCAGGAAAATGAGAATCTTTATAATGTCAAAGATCCTGTTTATTTGGACCGGGTAAAACGTTCCAATTCTTTATTCTTTATATCTACTATTTTTATTTTTGTAATTGCTTAAACACCTTTTTTATTTTAAATTATAACGAATAAATTAAATTTCAACGAATGAACAATTAAAGAAGATTGGCAAAATATACGTCACAAAAATTTGCATGCAAAAACTCCTCGTGTAAATGTTCATGATTTTTAGAAGCAACTTTAAAAGAGAATTCAAAAATTGCCTGCAATTAATTTCTTCGTGTAAATTGCCTCTGTGGAGGCTTCCCCAAAACAACTTTCAAAACTATTTTATAATTATAACTCAGAGAATTTATTGTCAAATATTTTCAGTTCAATTTTGGAATTAATTTTAAAAAGAAAACAAAAAATATATTTTATATAATTTAAATAAAATTGTTTAATATAAAATAAATAAAAAGTGGGGACTTATCTCGTTCCCATAAGTGGTGACCCCGTCAAAAAAGAATAAGAAATACGATTCATCTAAATTAAGAGAAAGTTTGTTTCAAAAATATCCATCAAATCTTCACAATAACAAGAACAAGTCATAAAAAAACATAATTATTAGAAAACTTTCAGGAGATTCTGAATACCTAAATCAAATAAGTTAGCCCCGTTTTACAATAGAAGTTCGCAAGACGCCAAATCTTACACTCCATTCTTCCTGTAACTCACTTAATCAAACAATCAAAACTCTCCTTGCTTGTCGGTCCATTTATCTTAATTTTTAAAAGTCGCCGAAGGCACATTAACGATTTGTAGATCAAATCTCAAATGAAATTCGGTCTACTACATTCAAGATTCATTCATCTTTATGCAGTTTGACTTCAAATAGAGGTATCGGATAAACCACATCAGAATTGGTTTTCTAATCAATAGCATAACTCAACAATTAATTTATCCTGATTTCATGGATAAACCTATAAAGATCAAACTATTTGAGACAGCGTATTTAAGAAAGAAAACAACAAAAATTAAAAAAAAATCATCGTACTCAAAAGCAAATTTTTCAAGAAACTTTCAGTTCCTGTCTTAGAAGGGGGGTAATGTGGAGGCTTCCCCAAAACAACTTTCAAAACTATTTTATAATTATAACTCAGAGAATTTATTGTCAAATATTTTCAGTTCAATTTTGGAATTAATTTTAAAAAGAAAACAAAAAATATATTTTATATAAATTTAAATAAAATTGTTTAATATAAAATAAATAAAAAGTGGGGACTTATCTCGTTCCCATACCTCTTATTTGATTGAATATCGTGTGTTTTTAAATTGTTTGTTCAAATTTCCGTTTTGTTCGTTCGATTAATCGAATAATTTTTATTGGAGTGACAACCCTAATAAATATGTATAAAAAATGTCAGAAAAAACTATAAAATCGACCAAAATTAATAAATTTTAGAGTTCGTTTTCGAAAACTTGAATTTGGGATAACATCACTTCTTTTTTAAGTCTTTGACATTAAAATGGAGCAATGAAATGAACTCTAATAAACATCTATGTATATCGAAAAATGCAATGACATTAATAAAAACAATTTGTTTCAATAGTAAAAAAAATCCCGTATAAATAGTTGTAAATTCAGCTACGACAACAGAAAATAATACCTGAATATGCGCCAGCAGAATTTTTATTCAAATTGAGAATCATAGTCAGCTAAGTATTTACCATAAACAATTAACAGAAAATACAGTTAACTGTATCTTATTTTAAAAATGTTATGTATAAAAACTTCGTTAAAGCAAGCAAAACTTTAATGCAATTTTGCGAAAGAAAAACTGGGTACAACCATTAACCCGTTTTATACCACTCATCGATCCCGTGCGAATTTTTTGACGAATGGTGTTTCAATAAGCTTTTTCTGAAGTTTTTGTACACTTATGGCGCCCCTAGTGGTGGAATTCGCAGTGTAAATTCAAATTTGGCCGCTTTGTATGTACTTAACGTCAATCATATTTGTGCGTTGCCACTATTATTGCTAGATTTTTAAAATATATAGAAGGCATTGTTTGCTATATAAAATAAGCCAAAAAAAATTATACGATTTTTGCACAAAAAGTCTATAAAATTTTTGCATTTCAATAATTTTATATGCTCCTCTGATTTTATGTTGTAAAATAACAAAAAAACTCAGTTCACGCAACAAACTGGCCTATTTATAACTAAACAGCGAATGTGCCATGTGAAAAACTGCTTTTTGAACAAACGTCAAGCTCATGTTTTTGAACTTTTGTGACTGCCGTACTCTTTTTCGATTAGGGGCACATCAACGAAACATAACTCCAACTGTGCATAGTTACCACATTTACGAACCCTTGTTTTTAAATATTAATTCCATGAAAATTGGTTTGAATTTTCGATTACCATTTAGTTATTTCTTAGGTCATGGCACGCCAATAAAGTGTTGGGAGATTGTGTAATACCAAAAGAAATTCAAACGTCGAAAGCATAAAACAAAAAATAAAAAAAAATGTTGAGGTTAAGAAGAAGAATAAACGTTTTTCTCTAAAAATTATAAACACTATTAATTTTAAATCAAACTAGACTAGTTTCTACCTTTTTATGGACAGGATCATTAGTGATTTTCCATTTAAATTGTACTATTATTTGTGTCTTATAATTGTCAGATTGTTTCTATATGAGAATTTTTCAACAACCTGCGGCTGCAAGAATCAAACCTGCGCTCATCTTACATTACAAACGTAACAATACCAAGTCAAGACCGTTTAGCGATCACACTCAAGTATGGTTTCGAATGTAATGCAGCTCAATTGCAGTTTTCTTTCCTATTAGCTTTTCTGTTATTGTATATTATACTCAGAAGTGACCACAATAACAACACAAATACTCTATTTTTAGATTTTTGTTTATTTTTCTTTTTTTTGAAATTTTTCAACTTTGCATAATTATAACAATTAGAAATATAGACCTCTATGTCACTAAAATGTTGCACTTTGACGAGTAAAAGTGTTATTAATGCAAACATAACTATACCCCGCTGCTCTAAAATAGTAAATTTTGCGAAAGATATTGAAAATAATATCAGCTTCAATTGATTTACAAATTTTTTACATAAGCCAATATACGATTTCTAAGTATTTAGAAATTTGCATTTTCAAAGATGCATTAATTTTCTACGATCTAGATATTCTTTTACACCCAGAAAACGGACTCGATATTAGCAGACGTAATCGTAGCCAATCAATGTTTCGGTTACTGAAACCGCATTTTTCGGTTGTGATAAAAATCATTCGATTGAAACAACAGAAATTCTGACACGATAATAAAGTTCAATAGAAATTCATTGATAACTACCAAAAACCTACAAAGCTACAACCGAACCATTGTATATGCTACAAATATTGTTGCTACTACTGTGTCTGTTTTCTGGATGTTGAGTAGGGCTGTCGGTTATTCGGGTTTTTATTTTGATTGAACAAGCGATAAACAAAAATTTTATCGAACGATCAATCGATTAATTATTTAAAATTGTTCGATTAATCGAACGAATAAAAATAATTTAAAAATACATAAATACTTAAAGTTTCTCCAAATTTTATGAATAAAATTATTAATACGTAAATTTAAAGAAAAAATCAATCGTATTTATGGAAATAAAAATATTGGAAAAAATACAAAAAAGATGCTATGCATAAAAAAGCACTTAAAGCGCATTTTTAAGCGCAAAAATGGAAATCAAAATTAGGCAAATAAGCTTTTTTATGGAACAATATTTTTAATATATCGAGCTTTCTTTTGATTACCTCACCACAAACACCTTTCCGTACAAATTAGATCAAATGAATTCACAGTTTTAAGTGTTAACATACTACGCTGTTCAGTTGGCTGGTTTTGACAATTTTTGATAATTTCAACTACAAAAATCAGGCGATTTTAAAACGATAGTACGCTAGCACTTTAACTATGTGTCCCTTCAAATCCTATTTCAAAATTTTTTTTGAAATTTCAAGTCTTACAGCGTGAATTTTTTTTTTTTTTAACATATTTTGATTATTTTTACATATAGATTTTTTTTATAGAATCACTTTCTTTTAAGTTATTCTTTTTATTCGATTAATCGTCAAAATTAGAGTTATAAAGTAATTAGTATTCATAAAGATGTCAATTTGACACGATTTCGCGAATGGGATTGGGCGAATTTTCATAACGGGATATTTCACAAGCTTAAAAGTATTTAAAAAACCTAAAGGGTCCGCCATCTAACGTTTTTTTTTCAACTAGTGCTTATTTCGTGAATGGTAACACTTAGCTCATGTCTGATTTGACAGATAATTAGTTTTATCCTTCCGCTGAACGAATATGGTCCGTATGTTCGTTATCTTGTGAAAAAAGTGAAAGAAACTGGCATCCTCATCGATAAACCAAAGCGTGAAAAGCCAAAAAACAGTGCGTACACCCGAGAATATTGCTGCTGTGGCAGAAAGTGTGCGTGAAGCGCCATCAACATCAATTCACCGTCATTCTCAACAATTTCGGAGACATCATTGAGACGAATTTTGCATAAAGACCTTGGTATGACGCCATACAAAGTCCAATTGGTTCAGGAGTTCAAAAAAAAAAAGTTATTTGGCGGACCCTTTATTTTTAATATTAAGTTTTCCGGGCCATATTATTATATATTATTAAATATCTTATTTAAATCTTAAAATATGCAAACAAATCCGTTTTAGTGAATGGAAAATTTTATATGAAAAAATTTGGAAACCAGATTCAGTATCAGCACATTAAAATCTATAAGATATACCTATTAAAGTTTCTTCCGCAAACAAAACAACACTCAGAAAACAAACTCAGTAGTAGCAACCGTATTTGAAGCCAATCTACACTATTTTGTTAACCCAGCATGTGTTTTGCCAGTACCACCCGCAAAATTATTTGCCTATATTGTTTTTCAAAATATTACAACCAATAAGAATTTTATTATATTTCACACATTTAAATATGATGTATAAGACTAAGAGTGAACTGAATTGCTGATTTTTAAATGTTTTTTATTAGACACATTTCTCAAAATTAATTTAATTTAAGCTATTATAAAAGCACCAAATTATTTGAATGACCAACGTTATGACAACGGTTGCAAGTTCGTTTAAACCAACGGTTGGCCACTGTTATCAATCGGGTAACAGGACAATACTGTCAAAAATTAAATAAATCCCACCTCATGCCAATGCATAACCGACCGTCGCATACTCTTTGCCAACACTATGCCGATTGCATTTTTCTGCCTGGGTAGTTGCACATAATTGCCCATATCTTTTTAACATTTTAAGCTATAATAATCATTACCAGATAGATATTGACAGGGTACAAATAAAATAGTACTGAGACAAGGATGTTTCTCTCAATACGACAGTACCACTCAAAAGGTACATTGCCAGTTCTGTTTTCTGCAAATTTACGACGTTGTTTAAATTAGCAATTTCATTCAAATTTGGTTGCTTAATATCTATAGAATATAATTCCGGTTTAACGAATAATTGAGTTTTTATACTGAATTCATTAAAACGGGACAAAATGCATAAATTTAGACCCTGTTTATCAAACAAAAATTCATATGTATGTATAACAAATTAAAATTGAAAAACAAATTCAAACAAATAAAATAATAAACAAAACAAAAATAAATCCATTTATAATAAATATTTTCATTGGTTAAGTGCCAAAAAGTACATTTGAATACACAGAAAAAACAGTTGGCACTAATTTTTAAATAAAAAGTTATTTCCAACCTATTATTCGTTTGAAAGAGTAGTTTTTCATATAAAAACTCTTTAAAAACGAAAATTCAAAATTACAAAAAATCAACAAAAGGGTGTTTGTATTTACAAATCACCATTGTTGGCGCCAATTTAAAAAACTTTTTTGTATTTACAAAAATGTTCATTTATGTAAATGTTAATTTCTGTGTACGTGCTATATATAGGTCGGTAATTTTTTCTGACATGTAGTCACTGCAAAATGAAAAAATCTAAGTTTTTTTAATAAAAGTTTTTAAATTTCTATTGCCAAATTTTAGAGCCTACAAAAAAAACAGATCATTGAAAATTATAAATTATTATTATGGTTTTCAGATAAAATTTAGACTTTTCTCTCCACACCGGCGATAAATATTTTAGCTAATTAATCTTTTGATTAAAGAACTATACAATTTTCTAATAATGCAGTTTCTTATAATCTCAACCGCATTGCAAATCATGTGTAGGCATAAAGTTTTGATAAATAATAACTAATGAATCAGTAGAAACGAGGTCGAAAATGTTATGTTAGATATGTGGTATTGCATCTGCCCTAACGATATATTAGTAGATTAAGTAAGGGCGTGGAAACGCCTGTTCGAAAGATGAGACAAACCTATATTAATAGATGAAAATTTGGATGATTTCCTAAATGTTTTTTAAATTGAAATTTATGTTTTATATGAGCTAAGACTTGTGAATATATAATTATGATTTATTATTCTTACTTTAGCTAAAACCCCCAAAAAAAACGGATTTTAAAGTACTGGCTACCTACTGAATTATCTTATTTTAAGTACTGGAAAACTTTTAAATTCCTTGCTATGCCAACATTGCAAAAGAACTACGACATACAAGCATATATTGCTGCTATTACACCGCTAAAAATGAAATCAGCTAAAATCCGACACACTGCCAGTACTTGTAAAGAGTGTTTTTTATACAGGTATAGAACTTTAAGTTTGCAACACTTTTTTAACTGGCGGCCATTTTGTCAGCTGTCAAGTGATTTTTGTTTAGTTTGGTTTGGTATTTTAAGATGAATAGACTGACGCCATAACAACGCTTCCAAATTGTGCAAATTTATATTGAAAATCATGGTTCTGTTCGAAATAAGTATCGCGCACTACGTACCTTTTACGGTCAAACGCAATCGTCCATCAGAGCAATTGATAAGATTAACTATGGAACGTTTTCTCACCACGTTTACTCTAATGATGAAATGCATCCACAGAGACGTCGTACAGTGCGTACAGAAGAAGTCATTGCTGCTGTAGAGCGTAGCGTAGAGGAAGACCCCAATCAGTCTATGCGCCAATAGTGACCGCTATAGAACCATGACCACTGATTTTTTCGTTCATCAATTGAACAACCATGATGTGCAAGAGCGGTGGTTTCAACAAGACGGCGCAACATGTCACGCAGCTAGCGCCACAATTGATTTATCCAAGGAAACGTTTGGTAACCGCATTGTTTCACGTTTCGGACCCGTGAATTGGCCTCCAAGATCGTGCGATTTAACGCCGCTGGACTATTTTCTGTGGGGATATGTGAAGTCGCTAGTCTACGCCGATAAGCCCGAAACGATTGACCACTTGGAGGACAACATTCGTACACTGATAGAATTTTCCTTCATAGTATTAATGAAACGATTTCATTAAAATCGATTCATTGGTTTAATGAAACATTTCATTAACTGAATGAAAATTCATTAATATTGGTATTTTTTTCATTAACATTTTTTATGATTTTTTCATAATTTCATAAAAAAAAATCATTAAATCAATGAAAAATTTAAAATTTTTTTCAACAAAAATTTTGACTTGTAATAAGAAAAAAAATTTTTTTTATTGTACTATCATTTTCAAATAAAAAAAACTGAAAAACTTCTTTGAAACATTTAAACCATTAACCAAAACTTTGATATAAATTAATTTTTTTTATTAAGTTTGCTTAGAGCTCACAGTTTTTGACGAATTTGAATAGTTGGTCACTAAATTCCAGGGAACAGATTCTCTAAGAAAAACGATATAGATTTGTTGAAAACGAGACCTAAATTGTTATCGTTTTGACGATGTTACACAAAAACGTTATGCTAAACGATAATAAATTTTTGTTTTTTTTAACAACATTGTTAACAATATTTAACATTTTTATCTAATATGGTCGTAATTTAACTACAAAAAGTGGACTATAATCGTCGATCGTTCTACAGAATTCTAAGCCAGATCGATAAAAAATTACAGATCGATAAAAAATTACATATTTGTACCAACATATAAAAAAATAAATATGTCGTCTTTTAACACAAATTATAAAAAATGTACAGAAAGATTGAACAATTTTGTAAAAATAAAACAATAAAAACAGAAATAAATTAAAATTGTTTTTTTTTGGTTCAGCTTTTAATATTTTAATGCCAGTTAATTATATTTAAACGATTTTTTTCAATCATTAAAGTTCTTAATATACATAATTTAAAAAAGTACAATAATTAAAATATTTTTTTTTTTATGGATAAAAAAATTTTATTTTCAAAATTTGTAATTTTCGATCTAAAATCTAATCAGGTACTTTTCGAATTTTACCTTTTTCGAATTCGTCAATATTGTTGAGAAACAATAGAATTTTCCCCACTGTGCTACATTGGTTGGTGGCCCCGGGAAAACGTTTCTTGTTAGATTGCTTTCTTACATGTCATAATATTCCAAGTAACGAAAAATTGCTGAATCGGGCTGAGTTTAACAAAAATATGGCATCGCTTGTGCAAAACAGCCTGTGATGTTTACTTTAGAACTTTTCGAACTTTTTTTATAAAAATATTTTATAGATCCTATAAAGACCAGACCTTATAAATAATATCAACGAATGATAATTTCTCAATAACCACCAAATTAATGCTATGCTAAAATAATCATAAAAAGTGCAAATTATTAAATATCAACGAAAATATTTCATACAAACTATGAATTTTATTCATTAAACACATGGAACTTTCATAACGATTAGGCTAGGATTAATGAAAAAAATTTCATATACTTTATGAAATTTTTATATTGTCACTGAAACCATTCATTAAAATTGATTTAATGAAACACCTTTCATTGACTCGATGAAACGTTTCTTTGGGGACTTTTTTATGAAAAATTCATTGGATTAATGAAGGAATTCATTAATACTACGCACAAATTTCCATCAGTGTAGCGTTATTGCCAACTACGGCCACAAATGTTGTAAAAGGTTATCGAAAATTGGACCTCCAGATTAGACTTCGTCCGAGCCAGCCGTGGCGGCCATATGCCAGAAGTCATATTTAAATTATAATGCCAGAAGATTGTCGAATAAAGTAAATATCATCTCAATTTAAAAAATTCATCTTTGTTTTATTCCACTTCAAAGTTCTATAACTCTATAAAAAAAACACAGCGCCAACACTGGCCCGATCGTATTTTTTTTTTCTACCTGGATTGTTACTTCATTTTAAAGCTAGGTTAATCGTGGTTTTACTGGTACAGGTTTTACTGGTTATTAATTTCTTGACGAAATTTTTTTTTTTCAAAATCCGTGGTTTAAACCGCTGTATTTCAAAAACCTGGTTTTCCAAAATTTTTTAAAAAATATATGAGCAATTCCATATGAAAACGATCAAAATTGGCAAATTTTTGGACGACCCCTCTCCGATTTTAAAATAAATAGTCTCAATCGATTGCCCAGCAAAAAATAATGTGCCTACATATTTTTTGTTTTTTATAGTGACTGGTTTAGTGGTGGTGTGGACCACTGTCATGTGACAAAATTGAAGAATTCTTCATAAGGGACCTCATTGAAAGTTGTTTTTCTTGTTAAATAATTAAAAATAATTCAATTATAAAAAAAATATAAAAACAATGAGAACAAGGTGGTCTCTTAAATGCTCTTCTCCTGTCCAAACAAGGAGTCGGGGCCCATTTTTTTATTGCTGATTCTTAAAGCAAAAATTATGAGGAATCCAAAAAAAATAAAATTAGCCGGAAAATTTAGGAGCTTCTGTGGAAAATCGGAAAATTTAATTATCATGGGAAAATTTAATTTTCATGGGAAAAAAGGTAAATTTCTGAGAAAAATTAGGAAAATTTTATTTTTCAATTGAAGCCTGATTCAATACCTTTCCAACGAGCTATCACTCGTTGCGATCGCTTTAGTAGTTTTTTTAAAACAACTTTCAATGAGGTCCCTTATGAAGAATTCTTCAATTTTGTCACATGACAGTGGTGCACACTAGGTTGTCCCAAAAAAAATAAAAATTTGGATTTTCTCGGAAGATCTTTAATAATTTGGATACTCATAAGGTAAAGTATTTTTGAGAATTTTATCAGATTTTTCGGAAGTGGTTTAGAGGTCGCGCAAACCGATTTTGTACCAAAAATCGAGCTTTTTGGGCTTTTATTGAATTATTCTTGAAAATTGCTAAAAATCGGTAATTTTTCGGCTTCTGAGTAAATATTCTTAAAGAAAATTTTCCGATCTTTAATTTTATGTGCATAAGTAATAAGTTTCGTCAGGGATTTTGCACATTTTGATACATTATATAACAGTTTTTGTAAATTTTAAACAAATATGAAAAAGACTGCTTTATAACTTTTAAAATTTGTATGAAGACTAAAAATACTAATGATGCAGTTTAAAAGATTATGAAGTTTTAAATAAATTAGCAGAAAAAATAATATAATTTTCTCTTACCATTCTCGAGTTATACCCTTTTAAAGCTTTTCACCCATTGTATGAAATTTTTAGTACTATAAGATTTGGGCATCCGATTTGTTGTAAACTTTAGATTATGAGATTTAAAAATTTATTTATTGTATGTCAAAGCTTAGTTTTAAGTGTTGTCAAGTTGTGGACAGCAAAAAAGTAGCCAAAAAGCCGTTATCACTAGGTGGCACTGATATGGCTCGAACTAAAATTCATGATTTATTGGATTTGGGGGAACTACAACCCTATTTTTGGCAGATAGTCTATAGGTTTAGAGATAACAAGTCACAATACAATTAAAATTTTTGTAAACTGATAAGTGGAAGACGCTTGCTTGAGATTGAGATAAATTTTATGGCTTGAGATAAAAGCTTTTATGCTAGAGCCCTCTTCCGGTAATTAGCAATCTATATATATATATAAATCTCTGGAAAAGCTTAAGCTACTTCAAAAAACCACAATACGGCTGGTTTGCATCCGCTGTTAAATCAGCTGATAAGCTTTTGTGATCAGCTGGCAGATGGTGGCAGAGGGTGATAGATCTGAGCCCCATCTAACAATAAAATCTCCTGGAGCCATTAACCGAGCCCGCTGGATGATGAAAATTATATACTCTCTAAAAATATGTATTTTTCGAAACCAGCTACAACCTTTCATTCAAAATTCAAAAATTGATGCCTTGCTGGATTTTAAATCATTTATTTTAAGAGTATATATTAAAAATTGGTACCTATGCCAGTGTCCCCGATACGCTCCTCTCAATGACCTTAGACTTTTGAAACAATTGTATGATTACAAACGCTTTAATGAAAAAGTTGCACGCGAGACTCTGAAAACTGAACTCCGAAAAGTGGTAAGTAACTACTATTTTATTTGTAAAAACATTTTCGAAATCCAATTATTTGAAGTTAAAACCAATGCAAACCTAGTTTACACATTTATACATTTCATACAATGTGTACAAAGCTTTAAAAGGGTATAATTCGAGAACGGTGAGAGAAAATTCATTTTTTTTTCTGCTAATTAATTTAAAACTTAATAATCTATTAAACTGCATCATTAGTTTTTTTAGTCTTTATACAAATTTTAAAAGTTATAAAGCATTCTTTTCCATATTTGTTGAAAATTTACGAAAAAACCGTTATTAAATTGTCAAAATGTGCAAAATAATTGACGAAACTTATTATTTATGCACATAAAATTAAAGATCGGAAAATTTTCATTAAGAATATTGACTCAGAAGCTGAAGAAATATCGATTTTTTACCAATTTTCAAGCAAAATTCAAAAAAAAGCCCAAAAAGCTGGATTTTTGGTAAAAAATCGATTTGCGCGACCTCTAAACCACCTCCGAAAAATCTGAAAAAATTCTCAAAAATTCTTAGCCTTATAAGTAGTCAAATTAAGAATGATCCCCAAAATTTTTTTTTGAATGGGACACCCTAGTGCACACCACCACTAAACCAGTCACTATAAAAAAAAAAAAATATGTAGGTACATTATTTTTTGCTGGGCAATCGATTGAGACTATTTATTTTAAAATCGGAGAGGGGTCGTCCAAAAGGTGATCGCTTTCATATGGAATTGCTCATATATTAATTATAAACTATTCTTCTATACGGCTGAAAAATCCTTATATGGTACTCCTGCATCTTTCTGAGTTATCGGTTTTTTTAATTATATTTTTTTACATTTTTATTCTTAACTTTGGATTCCGTAAGAGTTCCATTAAGAGATTTGGCAAACGGCTTAGGTAAATAATTTATAATTAACATAACTTTTTTAAGAACTTTAAAAACCGATTTTTAAAATATTGCATTTTAAACATTTTATCTTTTTTTTTTTTTTTTTTTTTGACTTTATTAAATAATTGAGTTCTAGGTCACGTTTGTATTTATAAAATATCCTTTATTATGCAATGAAAATGAAAATTATTCAAGTTCGAGGCCATACTCTATATTTCTTTATCAGGATATTGTCCTAACAAATAATCTATGGAGTTTTTTGTTTTCAAATTTATTATTTGACCCTTTCAGGAATGTACTGATAGATCTATTTCGGGATTTTTTTAGGTTCCCATCATCAGAACACGTTTTGAAAACGGTAACAATCCCATGCCAAACATCAAACATTCATATAAACTAGTTTACTCACTACATGAGAACTAATATACATATGAGCTTGAAGTTAAAGATTATAACCATTGATCAAAAATAAATTGAAAACCTGTTTGTTATGTGCAAGGTCCACCTCTGGTGATTCAATACACGTTTTTTGTTTTTCTCTCCTTTTATATTTTGTTCAGTTTATAACAAAACAGGGGAAGTAAACTAGACGGTACTTTGTCTCTAATACAAGTTTAATACACATTCCTTTAATACGCATTCCTGAAAGGGTCAAATAATAAATTTGAAAACAAAAAACTCTATAGATTATTTGTTAGGACAATATTCTAATAAAGAAATATAGAGTACTAGCGGGCGTTGCCCGCTACGTTGTTAGCGTGCCTTAGACCTAGTTTTTGGGATGACTTTTCAGTTTGCCCACTATCTGTGTACCAAAATTTAATAAAATCCTTTAAGCCATATAAAAGATAACAAAAAGTGGGCGTAAAACTGCCACGCCCACCAAGTCTTAGTCTATTATAGCAAATAGTGCTTATGAGTCATTCCAATATCTGTGTACCAAATTTCAATAAAATCTGTTCAGCCATATAGAAGGTAGTGAAGATGTGGGCGTAAAAGTGCCACGCCCACAATATCTAAATTTGATATAACTTAAAGTGCTTATCTGTGACATCTCTTTCTGGGTACCAAATATCAATTGCATCGGTAAAGCCATATCGAAAATAGAGAAAAAGTGGGCGTAAAAGTGCCACGCCCATCATATAAAAATTTCATATAGCCTATAGTTCCTTCCAGACCGCCTACTATCTATGTGTCAAATTTGAATAAAATCGGTTCAGGCGTTTGGACGTGATGCTCACACAAACAAACAAACAAACAAACTAACAGTCATTTTTATAATATTAAATAATAATAAGGAAAGGATGGCCTCGAACTTGAATAATTTTCATTTTCATTGCACAATTAAAGGTCGAAAAAAACATAATTTTTATTTTTAATAAAAATTATATCAAACTTATCCTTTATTATTTTATATATCTCCAATATTTCGTCATTCTTTGAATAACATCTTCAGGGAGTATGAACAAACAATATTAAAAACTAAATTTTTCTGCCGCTACCCTCCACTCTGGTCAACACAACATTTTAAATTTTGTGTTGACCAGAGTGGAGGGTAGCGGCAGACAAATTTTGTTTTTAATATTGTTTGTTGTTGTTCATACTCCCTGAAGATGTCATTCACAGAATGACGAAATATTGGAGATATATAAAAAAATAAATGATATTTTATAAATATAAACGTGACCTAGAGCTCAATTATTTAATAAAGTCATTCATTTCAAAGGTCGAAAAACTTTTCATAATTTATAATCTTTTTTTTTTTTGTATAAGTAGCTTTAAAATAAGGTTTTATCGAATCACGTAGCTTTCACCGTTAAAAAGATATGAACGTTTATGTACTACTTTTGAAAAAAATTTTTTAAATAGTTTTCATATTTTGAAAAGCTATATTTCAAAGTTCGCTGGAACTAGCAAACCTAAACTTTAGCGATATTATAGTTATATGACTAACAACTTCTATACCTAGTTTGGTTGAAATCGGATAGGGTGGGGTAAATCGAGTGGTTGATTTTGTATTTTTTGTTAAAAATTTTCACGCTCTCCTAAATGAGAAGAATATGAATTGATTTAAAAATGTTCTCATTATTTTAACACCGTCAATGTTGTATGCTAAAATTGTTTAGAAAACGAATCTTATGAATGCTTTTAATGTGTAAGAGATATTTAAAATAAAAATAGTTAATATAATTAAATTATTATAAGAATTAATTATACTTGCTGAATCACTTGTTGCCTAAATACCGCTTGACTTTTATACTTGACGTTTTTTCTAAAACCCAAAAACCAAATCAACAGCAGAAATATGAGATATAAATGTAAAGTTTACAACTGGAAAAAAAAATATATTAAAATAAATTTAAATATTGGTAACAAGCATAATTATTGCCAAAATGGTATTTAGAAACAAAACATTGATACATAATAAAAATAAATTGTGAAATTTAGAAAACGTAGTGATTAGTAGAAATTATTATTAAATATTGAAATACAAATATTTTCCATAAAATTATTACAAAAAAAAAAAAAAAAAAATGTAGTGAGTTACAACAACATTTTAGTTGTTAAGATAAATATTCTTTAATTTAAAAAAAAAAAAATTATATTTAATATATCGATGGTTAGAAGTTAATATCTATTAACTGCAACAGAGTCTTTAAAATGCGAAAATTATAAGAAATTTCATTGAAGGCATTAAAAGTACCCTATGGGGAATGAGACCGGTTCTGCGTGTGCCACAGGATCGGTCCCTTCGTGCCAGAGACCAGTCCTCTGCTAAAACCATATGTAAACAACTGGCAACTTTAACATTGGCTTGTCATAGGAGGAGGTCATTTGTCCTACTTTAAACCACATAGTGGCATGCCACAGGACTAACCAAAGATGTATGTACATACCACAAGACTGTCACAAAAGGGACATGTCGTATAAAATAAACGAAAACTAAACAGCTTCCAATGGGTAAAATTCTGGCCAACTGGCTTTTTCTTGTTAATAAGCATTCTGGTTAAGTGGTATGTCCTCCCTTTACCAGTCACAGGATTGGTAAGTTTAGAACAATTGACACTGCTTAACCCACTTCAGTATTAAATTATACCAGTCCTGTGATAAGTCCTTCTCTAACCAGTCACTTTTAGGACAATTGACTCCTCATTCCACATAGGGTACTTTATAGAAATTGAATACATACGGTTTCGAGATATCAACTTATGACCATCGGACGTGAGATCACATCATATGGATTGCATGTTTAATTGATCATTCTATACTTTTTATTTTATCTTTAAACCCATTTTCCAATTTGGTTTTTTTTTTTCAATATTCAAATTATCTACAGTTTTTTTCTATTAAAATATTTTATTTTTATTTAAAAATTGTTAATTTAATTTTAAGAATTTTCGAAAATTAATTTAAAATTGTAAAATTTTAGAATGTAATAAAATTAATTATACACTTATAAGAGCATTTGCTAAAATCAGACATTTATTTTCAAACATTTAAAAAAGTTGTAAATTTCATATTTTTTTGTTTTCAACTAAAATTGGAAATGGTGTATATTAACTACAAGCTCTACTACTCTAAGGTTTTCTCAAAAACACGTATGGTGCTACATATACATACAAACTACCACTTACTTACAAATTACATTCCTAAAAAATACTTTACTAAAGATCCTGAAGGACGTTCGCTAAATTATTGGGTTCATAAAATTATCAACATTAAGAAACAAATTTTTGCAAAAATTAGATTTTTATAAATGCTTTAAACAGAAAAATATATCAAAACCCCACCGACGTTCATTCAAAATTCTTTATCTTAACTAAAACTTATTTTTATAAAATAAACAAAAAAAAAAAACATAAAATTTGGTAAATATAACATTTAAAATAATTTATTTATAATAAAAATTAAAAGTTAAAAAACTTAAGGAGTTGATAAAGAAATAGTTCGTGTTGCGTTATTTGTTACAAGAAATTAATTATTATATACTGTATACATTATGTACTTACTTTAATTGTGGGAAATTGTGAAAATTAGCATTTAAGTATTTGATACATAGATATAAAGTGATCTTATTTAAATTATTTTGTTAAACATCTTCCAATTATTATTATTTGAAACTTTTTTTTTTTAAGCTTACAACTAGTTTACAAATAATTTCGCCAAATTTAAAAATAATTTCTGAAAATTCTATAAAAAATATTATGCCAATTGATAGACTATACAAATAGTTGTCGGTTGCGATTTATTAAAATTCCTTTTCTCTCTTAAGTTAATCATTAAACTGATTTATAGATTTTTGAAAATGAAAAAATAATAAACAAAAAAAAACAAATTTTTGACCTCGACCCCATTCAAACTTGGTATGTAAGTAGGGATTGGGAATTTTCCAAACTTTTTCATTTCATTTCAACTAACATTTCCAAGGACTGAAATATGTTAACCCTCAAACCGACCTAAGCTTTTTTCAATGAAAATTATACCACGTTTTCGGCACAAAATAAATATAAACAATATGTTCTTTTAGCATTTTTTTTTCGTTGCGTACTTTTTTTTTTTTTTTTTTTTTTTTTTAAAGAGGCAACACTCAGGAAATACTTCCTATATTTAGTGTGTTGCTTTCTTTGGAAAGGGATAGTATAGAGATGAAAGGTGGGGAAAGATGAAGGGCTTCAGACATGGCAACACTGTAATTGCGCGAGATGATAAGTCTTAGAACAGTTGTTGCTCGCCACCTGATGGAGAGTTGGCGAACTTATTGAAGCTTCTTGGTTCATAGCCCTGATTCATTATTTTACTTCGGTGGGGTTAATTGCTATGGGAACACCGAAGGTGGACATTGCGATACGTATGAGGGATAGAAAAAACTCATACATATTATTTTGATGTTGCCGGCACCGGGGATCGAACCCGGGACCTTCTGTGTAAAAGTCCAACGCGCTAACCATTACACCACAACGCCCAAAATGAGTTGAGAGTAAATCTCAAAAACTAATTCATAAAAATAAAGGGTTTACCAAATAACTTTTTTTTGTTTGAAAATGCTATAAAAAAAACTACTGAATATTTTCTCAGTAGCCTACACGATCGGTCCAATTTTTAAGCACATTATCGAATTATCGATTGTGTGCAGCTGTATTTCACCAATGGCTTCACGAATATTGTCCTTTAAAGCGTCAATTGTCTCTGGCTTGTTGGTGTAACACTTATCTTTGACGGCACCCCACAAATAATAGTCCAACGGTGTCAAATCGCAGCTCCGAGGTGGCCAAACGACATCAGCTCTGCGGCTGATAATGCGATCTTGAAAAACAGGGCGCAAAACATCAAGTGTAGCTTCGGCTGTGTGGCACGTAGCGCCGTCTTGTTGAAACCAAATGTTGCCAATATCCTCCTCTTCAATTTTTGTGAACAAAAATTCGTTCCACATGGCCCGATAACAATCGCCACTTTCGCACACTTTCTGCCACAGCAGCAATATTCTCGGGTGTACGCACTGTTTTTGGCTTTTCACGCATTGGTTTATCGATGAGGATGCCAGTTTCTTTCACTTTTTTCACAATATAACGAACATACGGAGCTGACGGTGCTTCTCTTCTTCCAAAATCCGTACGCAATTTTCGCACACATTCAGCAACATTACCATGATTTTTAAAGTAATGTCGCAATATTTCCCAGCGTTGTTCAAGCGTATACACAACCATATTCGTTCAGCGGAAGGATAAAACTAATTATCTGTCAAATCAGACATGAGTTAAGTGTTACCATTCACGAAATAAGCACTAGTTGAAAAAAAAAACGTTAGATGGCGAACCCTTTATAATGTTTAGGCATATATTATTCTTTATCAAGAATTACTCTTACCAAGATGTAACTACAATCCAAAAATTACACATTTTTGTACTTTTACTTAAGAAGATATGGCGATTTTAGTTTTTTTGGAAAATGCGAAATTGGTCGAAAAAGCACCTTAACTTAAATATATGTATATGAAGGGCTTATTGTGAAAACTTGATAACACACATTTATGTTATTGCTGGTTTTATCTGCTTTCTAGTCACCTGTTGATGAGCATTCGATAAAAGTTGTGCTTGTACACTTAATACAAGTATCTAGAGAATAAAAGACCTGCTAAAGTCATAAATCAAAACTTTGAGGACAAAAAACCAGTAAAAATTAGTTAGTGTCTTATCAAGTTTTTACAATATGCCCTTCACATATATATATATTTTTTTTATAAAGAAGCAACACTCATTAAATTCTTCTTATTTATTAATGTGTTGTTTTCTTTGGAAAGGGAATAGAGGAGAGATGAAAAATGGGGAAAGAGGTAGGGCTTCAAATATGGCAACACTGTAATTGTGAGAGATGATAAATCTCGTTGCTCGCCACCTGATGGAGAGTTGGCGAACTTATAGAAACTTTTTTTGGTTAATAGCCCTGATTCATTATTTTAATTGGGTGGGTTAAATGCTATGGGAACACCGAAGGTGTCCATACATTTTCAAGTTAACGTGATGTCCTTTAGAGGTATCCTATTGGAATCATGTATGTCCTTAGACCAAAATAAGAGCTTTTTTAAAATGCTTAAGCTTCAATCTCACTTTGCGTTTAATAACAACGCGTTATAGTCAAAATAAATATGTTTTTATGATTTTTGAAAATTACCCAGGCAGAAAAAACAATCGGCACAATACTGGTAAAGCGTCGGAGACGGTCGCTTATACATTGATAGAACGTGGTATTAAGAATATTGAGAGCATTATCCTGTTACCCGATTGATAACAGTGGCCAACCGTTGGTTGCCACCGTTGGCATAACATTGGAAATTCAAAAAATTGTGTGCTTTCCAAATACCTTTAATTCAATTAATTTTGTGAAATGTTTATAAAACACGCACCCTTAAAACCAGCAACCCAGCGTTTTAAATAAATAATTGCTGGTTGATCGCGTAAAATATAATAAAATATTAGTTGTAATATCGGTAAAAACAAAGAATTTTTAGAGTGATACTGGCAAAACACTGCTTTGCAAACAAAAATTAGTTTTTCTAGTAATGCTTTCTAGCATGGTGGGTTTTACACAAATAACGTGTTTTGCCAGTACTATTTTGTTTGTATGGTTGGCAATTTCTACCTGGGTAAGTTCATTTCAAAATATTTATTTTTTGAAATTTTACGAAATTTCAACTTTAGCATCTTCTAGCTTAAAATCTATGTACTTCACACAATGAAATAATTCACATTATATTTTGGAAACATGGTTTTCTATTGAAATAGCTTAATTTATTATTTTAAAACACCAATTTAAAATACCCCGCCTGATAGCGGGCTTGGTGGTTAGAGGGTTAAATTTGTTAAGTCAAAAACTTTTCTTGCCAAATAAAAATAAAAATGGTGAGAAAAAAAATATTTCTGCATTAATTAATTATTAAAAATTTTCCCGTTTTCCAGGGAATTTTGAAATTTTTTCACGTTAATTCCCGACGCAATTTTTCCGGAAATTCCCGAGAATTTTTTTTCATGAATTCTCGTACGCCAAAACCTTTATGTAAGGTCAGTGTAATATAAATATGATATAGACCAAATTTTAGGTTGGTAACGGTTGCTTAAATATTGCTTTTTAAATAATGAAAATATCGAAAATTTAACAAAAAGTGCACTCATAGAAATAAACCTATAAAAATAGTAAAAAAAAGCTGCTAAAGATTAGTTAAAAATGACGCTGCAGAAAAAACTGCTAAATATAGCAGATTTTTATCTGTTAACTTTAAAAAACTTTAATTATATTCGAGATGAATTTTAGTTAAGTGAAAATAGCAATTTACTCTGCTAAATTTAGATTTACTAAATATTTGTAGACACTGAGCCCCAAAATACGTATTTTCGTTTTTTTCAAGTTTTCGACTGTCAATCAAATTTTAAACCGAAAACTTGAAAGCCGAAAATACATATTTTGGTGCTCAAAATGAACGTAGCAAACAAAAATTGTAATATCAACAAAATGTTTGCTATGTTTACCTCAAATTTTGTAGAATGCAAATAACAGTATATTTTGCTAAAATCAACTGAAATTTTTGCTTAAAAATTGTAGAGTGCTGATTTCAGAAGTGAAGGTTTTTATTCGCATTAAAAGAAAACTAAAAAAAAAAACTTTAAAAATATCACATTTTTTGTCTAATAATATTTAGCAATTTTTTTTTTGCTGATTTTAGTTGATTAATTTGTTACTTTCAATTAACTGAAATTTAGCTCAAATATAACTAAATATTTGTAAATTCAACAGATTTATTTTTGCTATTCTTATCTTACTAATATTTAGAACAAAAATCTGTTAATTTAACAGTTTTCTCTGCAACGTTATTTTAAACTAATTCTTAGTAGTTTTTTTTTTCTATTTTTACAGGCGTCTTAATAGCCCATATCTTTTTAATGGTTAAAGCTGTGTGATTCCGTGATAACTCATTATAATACGAGGGCGGATCAATAAGTCCGTGACTTTTGGAACTTTCCTCGTAGTTATATGAAATGCAACACTGCTCCTATCAAGTACCAACTGTTAATAGACTACTGTCAAATTTTGAACAAGTTCCGTCAATTACTTTGCATTTAACAGATGTTCAAAACATACAACCTTGTGGATTTTTTTTTTAAAAATGGAAAAAAGTGAATTTTGAGGGATCATTAAACATTATTTTTTCCAAAAAAAAATCGTCAATCAAACCAAGGAAAATCTTGATTAATACTATGGGGGCTCTGCACTATCGATTTCAATGATAAATTACATTGAAAAAAATATTTTTTTTAAGCTAAAATAATTTTTTTTCAATATCCTTGGCTCAAAACACTGTATTTCAAAAAACTGTTTTATTTTTAATTTAAAAAAATATATGTTTATTATAAATTATTTCCCTATGCCAGGGGTGGCAAGACATACTTTGTTGTTTTAAAGCCGTTTTCTATGTAGTGCAGTCGTTTAAAATTCGGAAATTTATTTATTTCAAAAATGTCATCAAAAGAAAAAAAGAATTTTTCGTTTCTTTATTTGTTTTTTTGGATTTATAATTTTCGATCGAGGGTGTAAGTTTTTATTAAGATTTTCTTTATTCAAAAAATTATAATTTTAACTCGGTTGTTTTTTTATTTTTCAACAATTTTATTGAAGAATTAAAAAAAGTTTGTTAAATTTTGTGGTATTTCTTTTAATTTTTCGATTATGACTTTTTCCCATAAAAAAAATCTAAATTTAATTTTAACATTTGTTGTTACACATTTTGAGGAAGAATTTTGACCATTTTGTGGAAACTTTGAGACTCTTTTAAACTTCGATTTTCGACTTTTTTTAAACTTTTTATTTATCATTTTAAAAGGCGATTTACAACCTTCAGTTTTCGGTTTAACCTTTAGTTTTCGGTTTAAAGCACATATTTTAATATTGAATGACTTTTTAACAGAACTTTTCTTTCACTGATAATAACACGTACATAAAAATACGAAAAAAATGGCAAAAATACTCAAAACTCTCGTAAAACAAACTAGAATTTGTTCATTTTGATAATTATCAAAACAACAAAAATTTCGTAGTTCTATACATGGATTATTATTAGTGTACAAAATTGAGATATTTGAAAATATTTAAGAAAATGTTGCGTGTCACCGAAAATGCGTATGCCACTACTGACACGCGTGTCATAGTTTTGCCAGCCCTGCCCTATGCCGTTGCCAAATCTGTCCATGTTACTCTTTCGGAATCCAAAGTTATGAATAAAAATCTGGCGGTTTTTAAATTATATTTTTTTACATTTTTATTCATAACTTTGGATTCCGTAAGAGTTCCCTAAAGAGATTTGGCGACAATATAGGGAGAATAATTTGTAATAGCAATTATTTTTGTAAGAATAAAAAAAAAAATTAAATACAGCGGTTTAAAGCGGGGATTTTGAAAAAACTGCATTTTATATTAAAAAAATTATTTTTTTTTTTCAAATTATATTGAAACCACTACAACTTTAAAATAAGGTCCCAGCAAAACTTTGGTAATTGGTGTGATAAAGTAATGCATATCCTTGTAATGTGTACTCCTTACCTGTATCATTATTTTCCAACAAGAAGTAGTGAGTTACCGATAATTGAACGCGCATGGTTTACATTGTAATGATACCTCATTACATTTTACATTACTTCAAAACATAAAATAATGACTTACCGATCATCAATTACATAATGCATGAATTATAAACGTAAAGTAATTATTAATATATATTTTTGAAAATCTATTTGTAGACACATTACTTTGTAGTTTTTGATAAGCATGAGGGTAAGGTGTATATTTTTGATATCACGAACGAAAACACGAAGCACAACAACTCATTTACATTTTAAGCAATAAAATATTATATGTATCGATAGCTCAGTTGGTAGAGTTCGCTCCCAACTAATTGTTAAATACCAGAGACCACAGGTTCGAATCCCAGCATGACCACGTTGTTTATTAAAAAAAAAAAGTTATTTATTTAATTAAAAAAAATATCTGTAAAAAAAAACTTTTATGCATTTTTTTTTATAAAAATGTATTTATAGACACATTACTTTTTCTCACCATGTGACCATATACATAAGTAACCAGTTACTTTACCCCCTACAAGGTAATGAGTACACCCATTGCTTTTAGCCTCATCGCCTGTAAAATTCATCAATGAAGTTAGGTGTAATGTAATGCGCGAAGCCCTATGGCGATACATTACTTTACCCATTATTTGGTAATGTGTGGTTTTGCTGGGGTATTAACGAATCACGTAGCTTTCACTGATAAAAAGATATATACTTTTGAGAAATTTTCGAATATTTTTCATATTTTGAAACGATATATTTCAAGATCCGGCTATCCTAAACTTGGGCGATGTTATAGTTTTATGACTTACAGCTTCTATATAACTTCTAGTTTGGTGGAATTTGGAAAGAATGGAAGAAATCGAGTGGTTGATTTTTAGAGTCCGAACAAAGACTTCGACCAGAACATTTTTTTTTATATTTTTTCTTCGGTCGAACACTATTGATTTTATAAGTTTTTAGTCAAGTGTCAAACAAGTGTCTATCACTTTTGAGAAATGAGAAAATGATTTGCTATTAAATGCATCATATATTTAAAAAATAAGTAGTTACAAAAATCATCCATACTGAATGTGAAAAAACTAAGATTTACGAACTCCATCATTTTTTTTTTTAATCGTGTTACGCAGTAGATTCCCTCCCATGTCAAATTTGTAAGTATTTGAATTTAGTGCGTTGCCAGTGCTTCTTTTGATAAGACGACGATCTATTTGTGCTTTGCTATTACTTGTTTTTTATTAGCACCTATTTCTACATGTTTACATTTAATATATATGGATCCATATATGTCGATTTCTACCTATGTTTTTAAAATGTTTGATTCCAAAAAGCCTGCAGGTTCTGCAAATTTATCTTTACAAAATTTGTCGACATTATTTCCATGTATCAAAAAACCGCTCAAGTATCGTTTTCTCGCCGAAGTCTTCGGTCGGACACTATTGATTTTATAAGTTTTCAGTCACAAGAGTCTATCACTTTTGAGGGAGGCTACTGCGTAACACGATTCCAAAAAATGATTCGCTGCAGCAAATTTTTCTAGGGCTGCCACCATTAATTTAGATAATTTTAGTTTAGACACAAAGATCTTTAAAAAGGCTCTTTTATTCCAAAAACCAGTTGAACAATTTTTTTTTAGAGCTTGAATTTTGCAAAATGTCCAGTGTAGTGCTGGTAAATTCGGTTACTTTTCAGTACTCGATTCTACCCGATATTTTTAATTTGGATACGCAATACTACTCGATACTTTTAGCGGTTTTTAAATTTAAAATTCATTTTAGTTTTTTACAAACATTTTATGAAAAAATGCACTTTTACTGAAAATTTAAATTTTAAAAATACATTTTTAAACATTTTTACAAACTACTCAATGTTTTTAATAGTTTTTTCAACTTTTTTCTTAAAACTTCTCACCAATGAATTTTTCCTCTTGCGGAGTTGTATTTTAATGATAATTATTTTAGCGAAGTCGCATTTTTGTATTGTTTTTCTGTCTACAATACATCTCTGAAAATATCGAGTAGATACTTTTCCGTATCGATTACGCAAAAAAAAGACGAATACTCGATACCCACTACTCATCCTTTTACCCGCTCTAGTCCAGTGCGCAAAATAGTTGTAAACTAGTGCAGTTGGCTGCCGCAAATTTTTCTGGGGCTGCCAACGCCTTTTCATTTAGATCATTTTAGTTCAGACACAAAGATCTTTAAAAAGACTCTTATTTCCAAAAACCAGTTGAACTATTTTTTTTTAATTTTTTTAAAGCTTGAATTTTGAAAACTTTTTAAGTAACTTTAATGATTGGCTATGATTTAGTTTTTTGTAAATGTTTCAAAAAAAAACATATTTCTTATTATTTTCCACAAAATAGATTTAAAAAAGAGTTTCTCTAAAGCTGTCAATGCAATTTTGTACCACCAAAATTTACTTTGTATTTACTAAAGATTTCAAACAATCATAATTGTGAAAAATTAAACCTATTTACTACTAAACCCATTTTCTAATAAATGCATTAAAAATAAAACAAATCTAAAAAATTATAAATTTTCTAAAAACTTAAAACTTTATTACAAATAAATGTAACCATTGTACAAGGTGGCGCATAAGTAATCCTCTTATCAGAAAATGCTATAAATTTTGCGATTGGCCCCTAATGTCAGTTCTGTTTTGACATTTGTGTAGTAAACACATGCGAAATACACGTTAATAAACAATGTTACGCTACACTGCTCCAGAACGCGGAATATTGGTGACACCAAGAGGAAGATGATTTTTCATCAAAAATAATCATGAGTGATGAGGCCCATTTCCATCTTAGCGGGTACGTAAATAAGCAAAATTTACGCTTCTGAGGCACTGAAAATCCGCGTGTAACCCACGAAGTGCCATTAAACCCGGTCAAAGTCACTGTATGGTGTGCTGTTTTCGCTGGAGGAGTCATCGGACCTTTTTTCTTCGAAGACGTCGCGGGCCAAACGGTTACTGTGAATGGTGAGCGCTACAGAGCAATGATCAACGAGTTCTTTTTGCCGCAACTTGATGAATTGGGATTGGAAAACATGTGGTTCCAACAGGACGGTGGAACGGCACACATTGCACGTGCCACAACCGATATGCTGAAGGATGCATTTCCCGGGCGCCTAATCTCCCGTTTTGGCGATTTGCACTGGCCAGCAAGATCGCCTGATTTGACCGCTCCAGACTTCTTTTTGTGGGGTTTTTTGAAGTCGCGGGTTTATATCAACAAGCCTCAGACTCTTGCAGCTCTTAAAGACAATATCCGTCAAGAATGTGAGGACCTATCGCCGGAAGTTTTGGCCAACGTGATGGAAAATGCCATTAAAAGGGCTCAAATGACATTCAACTGTGGCGGCGGAAATTTACATGACATCATATTCTCGACTTGATGTAAAAAAAATTAAAATACCAAATAAAAATAATCCACAAGAAGAATCAAAGTTTTTCATTTTGTTTTTAAATTACAGCCAAAAAACATCGGAAGGTTATTTTGCGCCACCTTGTATTTATATATTAAAACCGAGAAAAACTAAAAGTTGTATTACATGCAAAAATTATTTACAATATATATCTTTAAGAATAAAAAGTTAAATAAATTCTCATTGATTACTATCAAAAAAAAAAAACTGAAATGATTTTGAAAAGTGTTTTATTTCACAATTCACATTAAATGGGAATATTTAGAACATATTATTGGTTTTTTCTTATTAGTAGGGACAAGAACCACAATTACTATTGGGCGACACTCGGGAATTTGTAGCATTTTTACCATATGGAGTATTTTTATTGACATCCAAAAAGAAATTACCTTTTAAAGTGAATGGTACATCATAACCCATGGGATAACCCTCACCGTCACAAAAGCCATTTTCTACTTTTGTTAAAGAACTACAACGAACACTCAAAAAATTCCGTTCATTACCAGGATATACAGATTCAGCATAATATTTAAATGAACGTGAATGTGAACAAGGTACTACAAAACAACCTGGTTTTATAGCCGCCAAGCCTCCAGCATAAAAATCAGCATCACCCACTGGATGCTTTTGACCCAGAACACCAGGATTTGTATGTATAATATCGATAAATTCAGCATCACCACGTTGTATACCAAACAGAGTTTCACCCCCGTTGAAACATGGATTTGCGGGATCTAAACCAGTTATGTGCGGAATTAATCGGCCAGTAAACTTTGTAAAATAACGTCCTGCATAGCCGACTATTTGTGCGCCCAGACTATGACCAATTAAATGAATATTTTCCAAAGGCACTTGCTCTACCAATTTTACAAAACCTTCTGCTACATATTTTCCAATTTCTTCCGTATTATATGCTGACCAAATGTAAAATGTGTCAATGAAATTTGCGGCATCTAAATACTAAAAGTAATAAACGTAAATGAGCATTTCCATTTTATTTTAATGACTAATTTTTCGATTTTCGTCTCCGATTTTGATAATGAGTTCACATCTCAAAAACGATTTTTAAAATTTTTTATTTTAAAAACTGTGCCTTAAAATATCGAAAAATGAGGGGAGGGCACATTATTTAAAAGAGCATAACTATTTTTGTGTGAAAGATATTGAAAAAATTCTCTTTGCATAGGATAGTTGAAATTTTAAGCACTGTAGGTTAAAAGACCAGAGACTCTGGTGGGAATCGAGCCCACGACACCCTGCGCTGATAAGCAAGTGAGCTACAAGGCACCCACGGTCTAATTTTTATGCTAATTGTACATATTTGGGTCAAACTTCAAAAATTTTGATTTGATTTGTTTGTTAAGATGCAGCCTTTTTATACTGTGGGGAGCACTCGTGAGTACTTTTTACACCTAAAGATTTAGGCCGAAAAATGTTTGATATACTAGAACTGAAGTATACTTTTCTAAAGGTATAAGGTACGCTGCTGTATCCAAATCTGGTCTCAGAATCACTCTCCGATAACAGGCTTTCGTGCAATATTAACGGGAAAAGTGACGTTTTTGATCAAAATGCTCCGATTTTTCAACTTCCTATAAATATATTTTTTGTAATACTTTTAATGACACCTGAACACACTACTCTTACCATTTGTTCGGTTTTTGAATTTTTAAAATTCAATTGGTTTTACCAATACTACAACTGTTAAGTGGAATTATCTTTACTTAATATTTTATTGTATTTTACACGTTCAATCAGCAATTATTTATTTAAAAGACTAACGTCGAACTGGGTTGCTAATTTTAAAAAGTGCGCTTTTATAAACATTTAATAAAATGAATTGAATTTAAGGTATTTTGAAAGCACCAAATTTTTTTGAATTTCCAACTTTATGCCAACCGTTGGCCGCTGTCAACAATCGGGTAACAGGCCTAAACTCTCAAAATTGTTAATAACGCATAAACAACCGTCGCAGACGCTTTGCCACTACTGTGCCGATTGCATTTTACTAACTGGGTAGTTAAAAATTATGTATCATACACTAGTTTTCATGGCCATAATACAAAACTAGTAAGTTTACCAGATATTTTTGCTAAATATTATTTCCAAGAACAGCAAAACAACTGTTAAATTTACAAAATTTTAGTTAAGTTCGAATTAAATTTTAGTTAATTGAAAATAGCTACTTAATCTGCAAAAATCATCAATAACTTTTTCTGAATATTTGTAGACAAAAAACAAAATAATAATAAAACTGTAAAAAATAAAATTAAAAACTAATTTTTTTTTTTGTATAAATAGAACATTTTTGGTCTTCAAAGTTTAGTAACGTCATGGGACTTGTTAGGAAAAGAACCTATCCACGAGTTCGATTAAGAAGACAAGAATGGAACGGAGTTGATGATTTATAGGTATTTTTTGTTAAAGCTCTGCCTATTCTGGAGGCTCTAGTTTTCTGATGAGATCTTCAGCCAGGTCGAAATACTATTATAAACCTAGCTAATATGTTTGATTTACTTTATGATTGTAAATAAACGGAGGTTTATTTACAAAAATTTTTGATATATTTTCGTTCAATTTAGTTGAATGCAAATAACAGTATATCCTGCTTAAATTGACCGAAATATTTAATAGAAAATTGTAGAATGCTGATTTCAGAAGGGAAGATTTTTATTTACATAGAAAAAACTTTGAAAATCTCACATTTTTTGTGCTTATTTTTGTCTACAAATATTCAGCAGATTAATTTATAACTTTCAATTAACTAAGATTTAACTCAAATATAAATAATATTTGGTAGATTAAACACATTTATTTTTGCAATTCTTATCTTACTAATATTTCGAAAAAAAAAAATGGCCGATTTCATCAGTTTTTCCAGCACGTCATTTTGAACAAATTTGTAGTAGTTTTGGCAAAAAATTTTGCAAATTTTTTTCTTTTTCTGCAAAACGCTAACCCAGAAGATATTGACAAAAGATTCGAAAACAATTGCCAAGCGAACTATTTTCATCAAATTGTGAACTTCTGACACTCCTAATTAATTTCCCAATCGTTAGGAAAGCTTAAAACACTTTAAAACCTCGGAAATAATATAAATTTATTTCAAAAGCATAATTTTCTTTATGGGGGCTATACAAAATAAAATTGTTTGCTCTTGAGCCTTTTAAAATGAGCCAGCATTTAGCCTCAGAGGCAAAATTTTGGCTCGCTCTTTTTAAACACAAACGATGCGACTTGCGATAAATAAATGTAGCGATAAATTTTGATTACAATAATTTCGTTTGGGAGATTTGGATGAAAGCAAAAAAACGTGGTGGGCATTCAAAACCTTTTCATAATAATGGTAATTGGCTACCACAGTTACATGAAGCTCGAAATGAATATTTAAAAAAGCAATTCCAATTAGGGTTTTTTATGTTCTTGTGTTCGGTCTTTTCTTGCTATTTTACCAGTTTAATTTTGAAATATCTTGAACGAAAGTTAAAATAACGCTAAAATACCGTAACACCGATTTATAACGGTATTTTGTAGATATAACTAAATTTAGTAGATCAAATTTTAAAATTAATGCTGTTATATTAGAAGACGCATGCCACTATTGGAATCGTAGTTTTAAAATGTTCGTAAAGGTCTAGAGCCGGGCGTGGTAGGCAATGACGTTATACTGTAATGGTAGTGATTACCAACCATGAAAAAAAAGCATCATAAAAATGGATCCCACTTGAAATGAATCGAATGGAATATTGATCTTAATCATAATGATATGGAATGGAAGAGGGAACGAGTGTAATTGGTACAATTAATATAGAAAACGAAATAAAATGGCAAAACTTGTATTGGCGGAGTGGTTCGATTTGTACTATCCAGACATGGGCGGCGTCAATTACATTTCACAATCATTCACTAGAGAAAATTTGAAATAACATTAATAATTTCAGACCTACGCTCACACTTGTAGGCTTAAACGCTTCCTTATAAAATTTGTAAAATTTTGAATACCAAACATGGGGATTAGTAACAACATTTAAGTATTTAATTACAGGGCAATTACTCAATTACATCCAATTACATGTAATTAGAGCAACAAATGTCCTGTAATTAAATACACAAATATTGGTATTAAGTCCCATGTCTGGAATTGACAAAATTTAAAATGTTCCAAGCAAGCGTTTAAGCCAACAAGTCTGAGCGTAGGTCTGAAATTATTAATTATATGACAAATTTCACAAGTGAATGATTTTGAAATGTAATTGAAGCCGCCCATGTCTGGTACTATCACGTAAATTAATAACAAAAAGCAAATAAATAAGTACCTAGTTTTATGCTCCATTGGATTGATATTGCAAAATATTAATTAATTGTTTTTATAAAATCAATAAATTCTCGTTTAAATTCAGCTAATGAATATTTCCAATAAACTAATTAATTTTTCAACACTTACCAGGAAATTATAATCACCACGACAATTGTATGCTTTAGATAATATTTCCTGACTATTGTCCTCCGCCTTCCAACCACTAACAAAGAGCACCACTTTTTTACTAACATCAAAATTGGGACTATTCAAAATAGTTTCCGCTTCTAATAAGGGAAAACTTTCATTTTGACATGGTGTACCCAAAAGAAATGCCATTTCACTTATATTGGGCGTAATGCGTGGTCGTATATCTCCCGATGCCAAATATATGGAACCTGTAAGCAATGGAGGAAATCTTACTTTAATCCAGAGCTAATGAAATTAGTTCGTAACTTACAAACTTGATTGACTGTTTGAAAAATTGTTATTTCTGGAACACCAATAAATGCTTGAACTGGTAGTCGTAACAATTGATCTATTGTAGGTGTTACATTTGGTATCTCCTTAACCAGTCCTTTTATGATCATAAAAATATCAGATGTAAGATCATTTACTAATTGTCCTTTCGCATCAGAAGTTTCTTGTGCAAATAAACAGCAAAATGATATTTGAAAAATTATTAGTAATTTCATATTTTTATTTCAGTTTTATTGATATTAACTTTGAGCTAATTTCATAGCTGCTGTCACTATTTATATCGGTGGTAAGTTTATATATAATCATTAGTTTGTTCTAAGCCCGTAGGTTATTGTAATATTTTATATTATTTATAAAAAAAAATTATGATAATGTCTTAATTTGTAAATAATTTAATGTATGCCACATTGTGGTTGAACGACATTTATATACAAGGTCTTAGCACACTCGACTTTTCAGCTGATAAGAATCTGGCTTTAATAATTTGAACCCTTTGATGACCGAACTTAAACTGCTGAATTTTTTTTTTTTGTGGATTTATGCTTATCGGTCCAACATTTATCAAGAAAAGTTTCGTCAAATGTATTTTTTTGCTGATTCCGGATTTTTTTTTTGCGAATTCGTGCTTATCGGTCCAAGATTTATCCAGAAAAGTTTTGTCAAATGTATTTTTTGCAACTGAACAAAAAAAGTACATATTATACTAAACATTTTTCTATTCCCATGTGAAAATGCTCATATACTATACTAAAAAAAATAAGTTAACAGAAAAGTTAGTGAAACATTTTGTAAATCAAGTATAGTATTTTTCAGCAAATTTGTTGTTTTCAGCTAAAATTTTTGTTACACTTAGTCAGCATTTAACTGTTTTAAACTAATGTTTTACTAATATTTTACTAATTTATGCGACTAAAAAAAGTGTGGACGACAGCCAGATTAACATATATACGCAGAATGAAGTAGATGTTGCGGCATGTCAAGATGTAGTAGCGACGAGAAAAATGTTACTAAAAAGTACAACTATTGTAAGGCATATAAAAAATCAACCATGGAAGATTTTTGTATCTGTTGTTCATACATAATAAAACAAAAGACCGCCAACAATGTGTATGGCGAAAATTCATGAATTAAATAAGAAAAAGCAAGAAGAGATCGAAGCAGATCTATCTAAAGCAAACAGTGTGCCTCAAGGCCTGGAATGTGCTAAAGGCAAAAATAAAGTGCAGCCAATGGACACATTGTGGTCCGAACCTGCAGAAAATATGGATGTTGTGGAGCAGGCTATTGCGACTTCAGGTCCACCCGTGGCTGATGACTCCACCATCCCAACGGACGATGATGATCCACTATTAAACTCGCAACCTCATGAGGCCGTAACTGCTGAAAGTGCTGTGTCGAAGCAATCGACAAACAATCGAGTCAAACTAACTGGTGCGGCTCGAAAACGCATGAAGCAATACTTGGAAGATGGTATTGACATCGAGACGGCTCGCATACTATGCCAAAAACCGATGCGAGAGACTCGAAAAGAAGTCAAGGCACTGACAGGTGTTCGTAAGAGAGTGCGATCCGATGGATCAACGCCACCTGCTACGAAACAGCCTGCAAAGAGGACCGCTGGAGTAGCTGCGGATGGCAGCTTAAGGTGGACAGTGGCAAACTGATGAAACCAGCCACAACCATGCCGGCAAAACCGCCAAAAACAATGGTCCCCTCATACAAGGATGTCGTTGCCGCTCTAAAAATTGGCGTTATAGTGCCTGACTTTCCGGCAACGAAATGGTCTGACGAGCAGCTACACTCCATCAAAAGGTCCATCCTGTATAAAATTGTTGAGCTCAAGAAGGGGCCCCTGAAGCCCAGTTTTTCCAACTGCTCCTTCAAACCAGGATGGATCAACTTTGTATGTGACGATAAAGAGACGGTACAGTGGATGGAGACGCATGTCCCCGAAATAAAGCCATGGGAAGGTGCTGTTCTCAAAGTCGTAGCTGAGGATGAAGTGCCGAGGGCCGAAGTGTTCGTGAGATACTTCTCGGACAAGGAGGATACCTCAAGTAACTTCATACTTGGACTGGTCGAAGCCCAAAACCGTGATCTTTCGGTTGAGTACTGGAAGGTATTGAATAGTGTCGTGAAGGGTGGTGTAGTCGAGATCGCTCTTTCGAACGATCCAATATCTGCCGATGTACTCAAACAAAAGAACTATCGGGTGAAATTCGAGTTTGGAACGGTGCTGGTAAGACCCACCCGTCAACCTAATGTGGTCGAGCGCAAGAAACTCGAAACGACCAATGCATCTGCTTCAGCAACTTCGGCAAAGTCTGATAAGAGTGCTTCAAAGCCAATTACCTCAGACGATAAACCAAGCTGCTCGAAGCATGTGCCAAGGTCAATTTCTAGCGGGCAAAATAGCCAGAGGGCCAAAAACAAGGCTTCCACGGCCCCTACAAGCAACAGGCCTAGAAATTGGGAGAGGCACTCTGCAGCAATCGCGGAAGTAAAGTGGCGAAGCGCGCCAAAAAACAAGCTCGCAAATAATGGCCTCAAAAAGTAAGGCAAAACAGCACATTAAGTGCTTACAGGTGAACCTTCACCATGCCAAAGCGGCTTCAGATGTGGCAATTAGAAGGTTCACCTCAGACGACCTGGACGTCATTTTTATCCAGGAACCATGGCAATAAAAGGGCTCAACTCAAAAAAAGGTAGGCTCATATATAACAATTAACATGAGAGGCCTAGAAAGGCCATGTTTGCTAGAAACAATTTAACCATACTTCCCATCTCAGAGTTTATCTTAGGGGATTTGGTTGCCATACGGGCTAGGGTGCCCTCCCTATCTGGCGAGCATGAGGTGATACTTGCATCCGCGTACCTGCCGGGAGATGTAGATGAGGCGCCAACATCTGAAGTGAGAGCTCTTGTAGAATTCTGCAACTCCAGAAATCTTGGATGGCTCATCTGCTGTGATGCCAATGCTCATCACATTACTTGGGGAAGTACAGGTAACAACAAGCGAGGTGAGTACCTGCTAGAGTTTATTAGTAGTAATAACATAAATATAGCGAATAGGGGTGACGAACCCACTTTCAGGAACGTAGTTAGATCGGAGGTTTTAGACCTCACACTTACTAGCTCTTATCTTTCCTTCGCCATCTCTGACTGGCATGTATCTTCAATGTCGGACCACCAACACCTGGTCTTCAACATGGCGGGTTCTTTGGGTACTATCCAGTCCTTCCGTAATCCCAGGAGGACAGATTGGGATCTCTTTCGGTATTATGTTGAAGACTCCGCTTACTGCTCGAGGGGGCTTATTTTGAGCACGACACAAATCGATCAGGAGGCGGCTGATATTCAGTGTAATCTAATTTCCGCCTATGAGTCGAGCTGCCCAATGGGGGCAAGGAAAACCAAGCGTGATGTTCCATGGTGGAACGACAAACTTGGGAAACTCAGAACCGAGGCGAGAAGACTATTCAATAGGGCCAAGGAGACAGGCAACTGGGTTGCCTACAAGGCGGCTCTAACTGGGTACAATAAGGAACTCCGTAGATCTAAGAGGGCAACGTGGCGTAACTACTGCGAGAAGATCTCAGATCTCCCCGAAGCGGTTAGGCTTCAGAAGGCTCTTTCACAAGATCATACGAACGGACTTAGTACCCTGAAGAGACCGGACGGGTCCTATACTGAATCGCCCGAGGAGGCCTGTGAACTCTTACTGAATACACACTTTCCGGATTGTGTGTCACCTGAGAGGCTACCTAGGATTCCTAGGACTCCTAGTCTATCTGGGAGGGACATACGACTTGCGAACAGGGTGTTTCAGGAGGGAAGGATCTCATGGGCAGTGAGAAAATTTTCGTCGTTTAAATCTCCTGGACTGACCAGGATTTTTAAGTCGAGTTTGTTATTTGGTCACGATCCATTGGCTTGGAACGGAGTTAAGGTAGTATTCATACCGAAGGCTGGGCGCAAAGCGGCACATTTGCCCAAATCTTATAGACCAATAAGTCTTAGTTCTTTTCACCTTAAGACCATGGAGAAAATCTTGGACCACTATATCAGGGATGTGTACCTGCTGCGCAAACCCATTCATGGGTACCAATTTTGCAGGGAAAATCCACTGAGACGGCTGTCCATCAAGTTGTCACTATGATCCAAATGGCACTGGAGGCGAAGCAAATCGCCTTGTGTGCTTTCGTTGATATTCAGGGCGCTTTTGACAACACGTCCTCGCTTTAGGGGACGAGCCTCTGCTTCTCTGATAGCGTTAAGTATTTGGGGGTTATATTGGATAGGTCTCTGAGTTGGAATGAGCACCTTGATATGATCTCTAAAAGGGCCACTAGGGCAATGTTTGCCTGCCAGAGGCTCTTTGGCAAGACCTGGGGCCTTAGACCTCAAATGGTCTACTGGTCTTTTAACACCATTGTGAAACCGATGGTCAGATACGCCTCATTGGCGTGGTGGACAAAGGCTGAACAACGCGGGGCTCAGATGACCCTTAAGAGGATTTATCGACTGGCATGTATTGGTATCACTGGTGCCTCGAACTCATGTCCGACTGATGACATTGGAGTCATGCTGGGTATTCCTCCTTTGCATATTTCTGTAAAGGAGAACACGTGCATGGGCTCCCTAAGGCTGCGGGAGATTGGCAGCATGAGGAGTGAGGATCTGAAGGGGCATCTTGAGATTGCGAAAATGTTCGCTGATGACCCGGTTATTAGGGTCAGTGACAGGATACTGCCTGTGCAGGTATTTGTGAGGCACTTTGTTGTTGTGATTTTCGACAGGAGCACGTGGTTGACTGGATCTTGGGTACCGGAGGTTGGTGCACAGGTCTGGTTCACGGATGGCTCGAAACAGTCGAACATGGATACGGGGGCGGGTGTCGTCGGACCCGGATTTTAGCGTGCTCTGCCCATGGGCAAATATCAATCCGTCTTTCAGGCTGAGGTCTTCGCTATCTGTATCTGTGTGGAAGAGTGTCTGCGGAGGAGGACACGGGGGGCCAAGATCTACATTCTATCTGACAGCCAGGCGGCACTTGGTGCCTTGAGGGCTCAAGATGTGTCGTCTGGTCTGGTTAAGGAATGTATCGACTCTCTAAATCGTCTAGGACTTAACAACTCCTTGACACTGGGCTGGGTTCCAGGCCATGAGGGGCATAAGGGCCACGAACGGGCTGACTGTTTAGCCAACTGCGGAGCTCGTCGACAATTCATTGGCCCGGAACCCTTCTATGGCGTACCCAATGGGTATGTCAGAGAGAGGCTCAGAAGATGGAGGGAGTCGGAGTTTGGGGCCTATTGGGCCAGATCACCTGGGCAGCGACAGGCGAGGCTGTTTATATCTCCCTCTGGGGAGAGATCGCGGAAACTCTTGTCTATGACGAGGGGCGAACTAAGGACCGTAACGGGTTACCTCACAGGACACTGTGGCCTTAGGTATCAATTGTACCAGATGGGATGATCCTCTACGGATACGTGCAGGTTTTGTGAATTTTAACCCGAGACCTCTGAGCATGTTCTCTGCAAATGTCCAAGGCTCTCCGACAAGAGGGTGCGTTATTTTGGTGGTCGAATAGTGACGCCATCGGACGTTTGGAACTGTTCACCTGGTAGGATAATTGGCTTCGTAGGGAGCCTGAACCTATAGGGTGTATTCGCTGGCAGCACAAAATACCAACTTCTGGTCGCGGTGCATAGTGCCACTATAATCTAATCTAATAATATAACATAACAAAAATTTTCTTTCAACTACTTACATCAATGGTTGTCTAAATGATGCTATCTTTTACAGGACGCAACTGCCGAAGATAATTATGGAAACGAAACGAAAAAATAAACAAAAACAAACGAAACGAAAAAAACAATCTTTTTTGCAATACGAAAAAGGAACCAAAAAAATCTACCTAAGATGTGTGTCTTTGTCTTTCGCTTTACTCTGTCTACATGTCTGTATATGTTTGTTTGCAATTTGACCACACTAGATTATTAATCTATAAACATTTAGTTTAGAAATACATATTAAATTTAAATATTTTATTTTCTCTTTTATTTAATTAATAGACAATTATTTTCACAAGCCGGTGACAACGCAAAATTTAAGTTGTTTTAATCCTCAATTTTGTTTTATGTATGGAAAACAGATACAAAAATCTTCCATATTGATTTTTTTATATGTCTTATTAGAGTTGTACTTTTTAGTATCATTTTCCTCTTCTCTACTACATCTTGACATGCCGTGACATCTGCTTCATTATGCGTATATCTTTCAATCTGGTTGTCGTCCACACTAATAATGTGCTTTTCAGCACAAATTTTTTTAGCAATATTAATTAGTAAAACATTAGTATAATATTAGTAAAGCATTAGTATAAAACAGTTAAGTGCTGAATAAGTATAACAAAAATTTTAGCTGAAAACACGATTTTAGCAAAAAATTTGCTAAAAAATAGTACACCTGATTTACAAGACGTCTTACTAACTTTTCTACTAACTTATTTTTTTGAGTGTATATTAGATGCAAACTTAATGTATATTAGATACAAATTCATCCGAATTTCGTCCCCATACAAGTTTTTTGGGTATTATATATAATTGTATCGAATTAGATATAAATGGACTGCAATTGTAGTTAAAACTGCATTTTTTTCTACAAATGACTGTTTTTTCAATTAAAAATAAAGGTACTGCATTACAACTCAAACAACTACAAATATTTACAGCAGAAGTTCACTGAGTGTGTGAAATGAGATATAATTTTATTAGACTCCATATAAAAAATTTTACTCTGGTATTGCGAATGTGAGAAAATTCTAAAAGTGTTAACCCGTGGCTGCATGCCACCAAAGTTTTCTATTTTTTAAAAGTTTTCTTAAATGGCTTTAATAAAAATAAGTCTTGCGACACATAATTTTTTATTAATTTTGGAATGCTACAATAATCTGAACATTAAATTGAAATTGTTCAAATAAAGTTTTTCTTCATACATGAAATTGAAAATTTCCTGTTTTTCCGAGATATTTGTAGATAAATTTTCAAGCTATCTTTTAATCAATATTGACACAATTATGTTCAAATAATCAGTTGTAGTGTCTACTTTTCCAGTTCAATACCAAAAAAAAAATTTAGGGTAATTTTTAAAAAATGTATAGAATGGAGAAAACCCCCCAAAATTTTTGTAAAAATCAGCTTTCCGATTCTTCTTAAATTCGCACCACATAACTTTAAGACCTGCATATATAATCCCAATATGGAAAGTTGAAAAAATGCTGCTCTAATGGAAAACTTAGTTTAGAATTATAATTCTAAATTATTATTATTAGAATTATAATTATCATACTTGCACACACTACTTGATTAGTACACGAAACTCATTAATATTTATCTCTAGAGTTAATTATAATTTTCACGACTTTTTTTAGTCACATTTTCTATAAAAGCCAAATTTTGAACACAAATTCCCTAAAACGGTAAAAATGAATTTAACATTATTAAATGTAATATTTGTTCTGTATTTGATGGGCTATGAGCCAACAGTAAAAGGACACGTATTTGATTTCATCACTGATTTAATAGAAACTCCAATAGAATGGATCTTTGGATCAGCAGAAACAACCATATTTGGAAGTATCGATACACTTTGTAAGTAATTATATAAATTTAAGCACTTTCTTTATTAACACTTTCGTGATTAACACTTCCTTTACAGGTTCCTACTATTTAGCGTTAAAAACAAAAGAACCTAATACTGCAATAGATGCAACTAAAATTGCATTTCAATTAAGAACACCCTGTAAAAGTGAAAGTTTTTTCTTAAACGAAATTCAAAAAATATTACGTAGCGAAATTTATGATATCAACAAGCCGCTAGTAATATTTGTTAGTGGTTGGCTTACGGGTCTCGAATATGATAAATCAAAATTATTGGCAAAAGCTTATCATTGTAGGAATGATTCTAACTTTGTGGTCAGTTGAAATGGACTATAATAATAATGTCTGTATCATTTTCGCATACGCGCTTAATTCGAAATTCCTACACTCAGAGAATTATCTGTATGATTTTAATGCATTTTTGCATTGGACCTATAAAGCGTCAAATTGACTTTACATACACCATTTCTCTTTTCTTTTCTAAATATTTCAGAATATTTTCAATGGAATTTTACTACAAGAATTAATGCTCAATTTAGTTCATGCGTAGTGATAACATTTAATTTGTTTTTTTGCATACATACCATTTGTAAGGATAAAACTAAAGACGCAAAATTTTCAATACCGCAATACCGGTGAGAAATCTTGAAACAAACACCGAAATGATTATACTCAAATGAAAGATAATATTGTGTACATATATATTAGAGTTCGTCACAAAAATTTCATTTTAGGATATCATTACTTTTTTCACGGTTTTTGCAGCAGTAAAAAAATGGCGTTATTATTGTTTTAAAATTTACTACAGAGCAAGGGGATAATTTATATGAAATTTGAACCTGACATTCGATTCTACGCCAAAAACTTTTTAAAAAAAAAATTTTTCCTGGTTTTTAAAGTGCACTGTTTAGTCACTATAGCGGACTAAAAACTCCGATTTTACAAAACCTTTCAAAAATAAAGTTTTGAATCACAAACAATAAAATGTATTGCCAACTGAGAATAATGGTATAAACATTTTTGACATATCGCGAGCCGCTAAAACATTATTAAGGTATAAATTTTGTAAAAAATAATAAAAAAATATTTCTTTTTTGCACACACAATGAGAAAGTATTTTGAGCTAAGAAAAATGCCACAAACATTTTCGATGTTAAAAAAATATATTACATTTTAGCAAAGACAACATTTTGAAAACTTATTAACTTTTAACTGGGTTACCATAAAGTGCACCACTTTTCTCAGCTAAAAATACTTTTTGATTGTAATAATTGTAATAAAAAAGTACTTTATAAGTTTTTTGAAAAAAATTGATTTTTTCTGACCACTTTATTTGCTAAATCGTGCACTTTAAAAATGGGGCAAAACCTTTTTTAAAATAATTTTTGGTGTAGAATCAAAATGTGAATTCAAAACTTCATATAAATAGAGCTGTTTTTGCTCTGCAGAAAAAGGGCGACCAAATCAAAATGTTTGGCCGCCGCGTGCTTGCCTGTGGAAGGAGTACGAATTTACAGAGAAATAACGTGCCAACAGAATTGAAAAGTGTATGTTAATGGTAACAACTTATAAATTCAGTTAGTACAACAATATTTTCATTAGATTTCTGAATATTTTTTGTGTTGCAACTAAAATTCAGTTGAATTAACCAAACTTTGTTGTGGAAACTAATGTTTAGGTGTGCCAACCGTCTGAAATTCGTAATAGCCGAATTTGTGTAGTAGTAACCAAATTTCAATTTTAAAACATTTTAAAAGTGATGATATCTCGAAAAAAAAAGAAAACTTTATACTTTTCTGACGAACTCTAATACATACATATACTCTTAAAAAAAAAAATCATGATTTCGATTTCGGAAGAGGAAGCAAAATATAAGAAAAAATGGTGGAATGATGTTAATATAGAAACCGCAATTTATTAAATACGGCAAGTGAAAAAAGAACAATTTTTGAGAGATTTGGATACAACATACCACAAAATATGTACTAAAAAAATGTGTTTCAAAGCCAGGTTCTACAAAAATTTTTAATTTGGTTGGTAGTGTATTTCTAATTTATATCGATGTTTTCAGATCTGTGAAATATCATAAATTTAACTTTTTTATATTTTTCGAATTAAATGGATTTAAAACACGTTTGAATGAGGATATTAATGATAACACTGTTCAACAAAATCTGAAAAATGTATCGGGGTTGCAACATTTTTTTTTTCTAAAATACTTCTGGACGCAGATGACGAATATGGCCTTAGATTTTTAAAGTTAGCTTTAGTTAAAGAAATATTTGCAAAATACTTCTTTTAGGAAATTAAAATTTTTTGATAAACTTTTGTATAAAATAATACAAAATTTCAAATAATAACGCAACTTTTTTGCAACATTCAAATTGTATCAACTATTGTCCTTAATTTAATATGGTATACGTTTTGAAAAGTTCAATAATATCCTCTAAGCATCTATTTAAAGTTGAAATTTCTCATTTTTCACGATTTCGTTAATAAAATATCTAAAACGAAAAGAAGATCCTGGACTTTAATACGTACCTCTAGTGAACATCAAAAGCTACATAATTTGTGAAAAAACTCGCGTACTTTCTCTAATAGTTTAAGGAAAAATTAACTTATACAAAAAAATTGTATATATTTTTATGAATTAAAACTATGGAGACTATGCCAAATAATAATATTCAGATAAAAATATTCAAATATGTTTAACACATGTTTTCTGATCAATACCAACAAAGTTCCAGTTAATTAAAGCGCGTTTTCTTGAAAAATACCTATTTTAAATTAGGCATGTTCAAAAGTGTATTTGTTTTTTATTTTCCCCATACTAAATTCATACAAAATTAATTTTTAAAAAATTTCGTGCGCCCCGGTAGGTTAGTTGGTAGCGTGCTGGCTTGTCAGTGCGGGGGTCGTGGGTTCGATTCCCACCAGAGGCACTGGTGTGTTTTCGCTACAATGCGCCGAAGTCCTTTGTACCTAGTGCTCGGTTAGGGTAATAGTATATAATTTGTAATTATATGATTATTAATTAATAACATAAAAAATAAATAAAAAAAATTTTAAAAATTTTGAACTTCTGATTGAATTTTTGGAAAATTTTGATATGAAATTGATAGTTCTTTTGCTAAAATTAATTAAGTCGATTATAAATAAACACCATGTGCTAAAATTTTGTAAATTTTATTAAGAGATTTTATAATATTCACAAAAAAGAGAAATAAGTGAAGTTTTCATTTTAATTGCTCGGATATCCTACATTCTTCACCCAATCGCAATTAATTGATATGGTTATTAATGTTCAAAGTCCATACTTTAAAACCATATTAAAAGCTATTCGAAATATTATGAGGTTTTCCTCAGTTTATTCAGGTATATGAATTACTAAGAAATTTAAAAGAATACAACAAGATTTTTGGTAAACGTTAAATTAGCAAATAATTCGAAAAGTAGAGCTAATATTAAAATTTGGTGTACACATTCGTGGTCTACGTCCTAAAATCTATCACAATTTATGAGTCGTATCTCCGATGCATTTTTAGTGTTTAACAGTGTAATTAAAAAACTTGATAGGTCCACTTAAGCGATTATGCGAAAACGATACAGTTATTTATCTTAAATGTTAATCCATTATTAATATTCCTAGGTTATGGATACATCGGGATTTATAAAAACATTATATATATCATCTTCATTAAACACCCAATTAATTGGTAAAATAATTGCTGACGGTCTTTATAAATTGGTGCAAGAACATCCAACGCTTAGCATACATTTGATAGGTCATAGCTTAGGAGCTCAAATAGTTGGCTCTACTGGTCGTAATTTTTTCGATTTAGCAGGTGTAAAAATACCACACATTACTGGTTTAGATCCTGCCAATCCCTGTTTTAGTACAGATAAAACAATTCAAGTTATAAGTGAAAATGATGCAACATTTGTTGATATTATGCATACAAATTCTGGCGGTCTTGGCAAAGCTGAACCTTTAGGAACGGTTGATTATTATGTTGGAGGATTGAATGCCATACAACCAAATTGCTTTATAATACCGTGTTCCCATGAACGTGCTATTGACTACTACGCTGAAAGTGTTTATCCCGGTAATGAAAATAATTTTATGGCCTTTCCTTGTTTTTCGATGGTAGAAGTAAAATTTGGTAACTGCTCGGGTGTTGCTATTCCAATGGGATACAGTGCACCTCGAACTTCGGCCGGTCTCTATTATTTAAATGTCAACTCAAAGGAACCATATGGAAAAGATGCTCCCAAGGATGCATATATTTCAACAAGTGTATGTAATTCATGTAAATAAAATAAATAATAAATATACCTAAGCCAACGCGAATTTTAATGAACTTTAGATATATTGCAGAGGAGAGAAATCTAAGGGACATATGATTTTTTAGCTTCCCAATCTCATGTGTAGTGTAGGAGCAACTAATTGTTAATATGGTTAATTATTACACTAAAAAAGAAAGTCAGCAACATTTTTACTGAGAGGATCCTTTGCAAAAAAAAAATTTGCTAATATCAGCAAAAAATTTGAAAATTCAGCAAAAAATTTGCCGAATTTAGCAGCAACGATCCTCACAGCAAAAATGTTGCTGACTTTATTGGCTTTTTTAGTGTACTCTATTTTTGTTGTTTTAGAATTATTTCATCGTATTTTACTTAGTACACTCAAATAAAAAAGTCGGTAAAAATTAAATAAAAACCTGTAATTTTACAGAAAAATTAATTATTTTTGGATAGCAGACCGTTTAGCTAATTTTAGCAAAACGTGCCTGTAATTACTAGTAATTTGAAATTCGTTAACTTTACTAAAATTCAGTAAATCTTTAAGGATTTGCAAAATCATTAAAAATTTAAAAACTCAAAATTTTATATTTTTTGGGCATTTTTTTTATATATTAGAATATAAAAATGTACAAGTTGAAAAAGCTTTGCTCTCAACTATTAAAAAAGAAAATGAGTAAAATTTTATTGCTAATACAAGTTTGATATAATTTTTATTAAAAATAAAAATTATGTTTTATGTTTTTATTTTTAATAAAAATTATATCAAACTTGTATAAAAGACAAAGTACGGTCTAGTTTACTCCCCCTGTTTATGTTTATAAAAAAAAGGAGGAAAAAAACAAAAAACGTTTATTGAATATCCTCTAAAGATGGACCTTGCACATAACAAACACGTTTTCAATTTATTTTTGATCAATGGTGATAATCTTCGAATTCATATACTTCGAATTCATATATTAATTAGTTCTCATGTAGTGAGAAAACTAGTTTATATGAATGTTGATGTTTTGCATGGGATTGTTACTTCTTTCAAAACGTGTTCTGATGATGGGAACCTAGAAAATTCCCGAAATAGATCTATCAATTTGAAAACAAAAACTCTATAGATTATTTGTTAGGACAATATCCTAATAAAGAAATATAGAGTATGGGTTCGAACTTCAATAATTTTCATTTTATTGCTAATTTTAGGAACTCGGGTCTAAAAAAATTAGTTAAATATTTGGTTCAAATCAGCAACGAAAATTAGTAAGACACTTAGTAACTTGTAAATAGAGAATAGGAAATATTTTTACTGAAAAACTATTTTATACTAACAATTAGTAAAAAAAACTTTAAATTTGGATATAAAACGTTTTTTTTCAAAAATCAGACTCGGTTGTAACTATTTATTTTTTTAGTAGTTGTCACCGAATTCTTGTTGAGGCAATCAATATTCTATTGTCGTATCAAAAATTGTATTAATTTAATAGCATGACAGATATTATAACCATAAAATTCGGTTGCAGCGGCCGAAACATTCGATTGACAAAAAATACAGTTTTTATACAAAACTTTTTTATTTGAGTGTACCAAAGGAAAGGAAGGAAGACACCTTCTGATATATAAAACATGTGTTTTAGCTGATATAAAAACTGGTGCTTTGGTACGGAATCTTAGTTGGATCAAGCTAAAAATTATGCCTACATTCATAGAACTAAGGCTGTAAAAATAGCAGAAAATGCTACTAAAAATTAGTTAAAAATAAAGTTGAACTTTTTTTCTAAATATTAATAAAATAAGAACATTAAACTGTTAACTTAAAACAGAAATAAGAAATATAAAACTCTTAACTTAACAAAATTTTAGTTATATTCGAATTGACTTTTAGTTAATTGAAAATAGCAATTTATTCTGATCAAATTAGCAAAAAATTTTAATAAATACAAAAACTGTAATATCAACAAAATGTTTGCTATATTTACCTTGAATTTAGTATAATTCAAATAACAGTATATTTTGTTAACAGAAATTTTTGCCAAAAAATTTTAGTTGCTAATTTTAGAAGGGCAGATGTTTATTAGCTTTGACAAAATTCACATATTTTTTTTAAATTTAGATGTTTTATGATATTTTTGGTATATTCCACAAATTCTTTTCCGATTTCAACACATTAATTTGTTAATTTCAATTAACTAAAATTTAGTTCAAATATAACTTATATTTGCAGATTACACAGATTTATTTTTGCTATTCTTATCTAACTAAAAAACTGCTCATTTTAGCAGTTGTTTCTTCAACGTCATTTTAAACTAATTCTTATTTAGTAGATTTAGCAAAAATGTTTAATAATTTTTTCTATAATTGTATAAATGCCAATTTAATTTAATCGAAAGAGTGTCTGAACTTTTGCATATATTTGTAATAAGTCGACTTATATGCGACTTTCATCATCAGTCCATCCGTCAATGGTGACCGCTATAGAGCCATAATTACTGACTTTTTAGTTCATCAATTGAAAAAGCATGATGAGCAGAAGCTGTGGTTTCAACAAGACGGCACAACATGTCACACAGCTCGTGCCACAATTGATTTATTGAAGGTAACGTTTGGTAACCGCATAGTTTCACTTTTCGGACCCGTGAATTGGCCTAGTCGCTAGTCTACGCTGCTAAGCCAGAAACGATAGGCAACTTGGAGGACAACATTAGCCGCGTTATTGCCAATATACGGTCACAAATGTTGGAAAAAATCATCGAAAATTGGACCTCCGGATTAGACTACGTCTGAGCCAGCTGTGGCGGTCATGTGCCAGAAGTCATATTTAAATTTAAATGCCAGAAGATTATCTTTCGAATAAAGTAAATTTCATGTCAATTTAAAAAATTCGTCTTTTTTTTATTCCGTTTCAAAGTTCTGTACCTCTATAAAAACACCCTTTACATTCAAACTGAACCCCAAAATACGTATTTTCGTTTTTTCTAGTTTTCAAGTTTTCGATTCGAATTCCATATAAATTTTAAATTCAAAACTTAAAAAAACGAAAATACGTATTTGGGGGTTAAATATGAATGTAGTATTAGATTTCATAAAAACATCGCAGGATGCTTTGAATCATTTAAAAAGTCGGTAGTTAAAGGGTTAAACTAATGAATAATAATGCACAAATGAGTTACATTTTTTGTGTGTGTGCTATTTCCACTATTATTCAGGCTTATCTATTAACCCATTACTGACAACTGACTGTCTCTAGACAGTGATTTGTTTTTTCCAGTTTGCAAAGAAATTTGTAAAAACAAATTTGAATCAAGAAGTCTGTGACTTCTTATACGTTTTGGATTTATAAACGATACCTCCGATATAATTAAAAAATATTTCAAAGAAATTTCTTTTTACCTAAAGGTTTTGTTTAACTTATTTTATAATAATAAAACATAATTTGGAAAAAGTTACTAAAGACCTTTCTTGCATCAATGGATAAAAAGATTTAATGATAAAAATTAAGTTTAAAAGTGGTGTGCACTTTGTACGACTTTTAGCGGAAAATTTCTTGGTTATGTATCCGAAATCTTCATTCGATTCGAACAAAACTAAGCAAAACTTAAATGTTGCAACACATTTCAGAATGAGATGCCAAATTTGGTAAAAATCCTGTAATATTTAAACTTAACCTACAAATATGAGTTTGTCTATTTCATAAATCAAATTGACTTCTACCTACATTTGTAGGTTAACTATATTTAAATATTATCCAAATTTTTTTTCAAATTTGTCATGTCTTACTAAAATTCCTCAATTTTGTTATAATCGGATACAAATTTCGGATTCTTAACCTAGAAGTTTTCCGCCAAAAGTAATATTTAGACTTAGTTAACCTACAAATGTTTATTAATAATATGAGTTTGCCTATCGCATAAATCAAATTTGCTGCTAACTACATTTGAAGGTTAACTATCTAAATATTAAACAATTTCCTTCAAATTTGGCGCGCCTTGATACAATTTGGAACAATAAACATATGCTGAATTTTAATGCAACTTAAAAACATATAATTGGCAAAAATTTAAATTTTGCAAAACTGTTCAAATTATTTTATTTCACTATGCAACAAATAAAGATAAATAAAATACACGGACTGGCTGTATACATATGTTCGATTCTACTTACTACCAGGGGTAGTAAAACCATATACATACTCGGTTTGGCGAGATTGGTGAACAATTTTTTGTATGGGCTTCCAAAGATTCTGAAAATCTGAAAAGATTCTTGAAAAAAGGTGCCATCAGTTTTTGTCCAACTTGGTGATACCGCTTATATATATTTTGCTTTAATGTGGCTAAGAATTCATTGAACAAATTTTATTAACATTTTATGAGAAAAAAAAAATACTTTTTCTTGAACTTTTTTTGAAAAAAAAATAGGAAAATCTTATTTTTTCACATTTTTCAGCATAACTTACAGTGACTCCTGACTTTTCACTAACAATTTTTGTCGCCACGGTAATGCTGAACAACTTTTGTGAACATAGTAATAAAATCTGAACGTGTCTAGGCATCCTTAATAGCTAATAAAGACCACTCTGTATTTCCTTTTTATTTTAACGACTAAATTTTCGATAATCTCCGATTTTCATAAAAATTTTTTTATTTTGAAAACTGTGGCAACCCTTAAGTTTTGAAATATCGAAAAATGAGGTTGTGGGACTTCATGGCAAACGCCATAACTTTTGTTGTGTGAAAGATATTGACAAAATTCTTTTTGCATAAGAGTGTTGAAAATGTTGGGGTTCAGCTATTTGTGTTTTGCTAATTGTGTAAAACATATAAAAATAATTAATTTTATTTAATTTTTTTTTTTCAAAAAATAATTTTGAATTTTATTTTTTTCTAAGTAAATATTTAAAAACTTTTTTTTATAAAATTATTTTAACGCCAACATGTTTGCTATTCTTAAGCAAAAAGAATTTTCTCAATATCTTTCACACAACAAAAATTGTGGCCTTTTGAACGATAACCCAATTCCTAATTTTTCGATATTTCAAAGCTTTAGGGTTGCCACAGTTTTCAAAATAAAAATAAAGTTTTTCAAATATGCGTTCACTGGCAAACATATTCACCGAATTTTATCAAAATTGGGAAGTTATTAACCAAAGTGTGCAGATTAATAAGAAACTAATCCATTTTGTCCGAATCCACACGTTTTCGAAAAAATCAAATTTTTCTAGTACAATATGTGTTTAGTCGTGCTGAGCTGGTTGACATTTGGAGCAACAACAATCGCTCAGGAGATGCCATACAACAGCACATATTGGAAAGCATTGCACAAAAACATATAAATAACGAGAACATTAAGCAATAAATGAATAAGTGAATAAGTGAAAGCCTTCGTCAATTATATAAATAAACACTTGCCGAAGTGTAATTCAACTCTTGAAAGATTTAAGGGAAAGCACTCAAAATGGCTTGCCAAAAGCATATTCATAGAAATCACTGGTCATTATGCGTTAACAAATAAAGTGGGTCGCCCAAAATGTGATTACGAAAGCGCTGGTCCGCGTCTGAAAAGAAAATTAGCCGTGGAACTTTCAGAGGAGAATAACAACTTATCTCCCTTACTCATACATGCTGCCACAGTTTCAGCTAAAAAATCAAATGAAAAAGATTTGGCTGTTGTTTTGAAAGCAGCTGGGAGTTGTGAGAGTATTAATGAAATAAAAAAGAAGCTTTTTGCGGATGAGCACAAAAAAATGTCAGCTGACAGTGCGCTTGCATTTTTATTGGAAAATGGATTCACAAAAAGTCAGTATATAAATATACAACGAAATGCAAAAATTTACGGATGTGATATATACCCGGCATATCCGGCCGTACTTAAATCTAAATTAAAACTCAGGCCAAAAGGAATTGAATATTTCGAAAATAAGGCGCATGTATCATAACAAAATCTTTTGGATCATACATCTTCCCGCATGATGATCCGGACTCCACACAGAATTCGTCCGACGAAGAGTATGAAGAACAGGATGGACTTGAGATTATTGCTTCAGAAGATGAATATTTTGAACTAGAAGAAAATTTAGTATCTTCTATAGTAAGTAACATAACCATACTTATTTAAGATTTTGCAAAATGTATATTTACTTTCAGAATGAAGGAATAATCAGCAAACAATAATAGGAGATGAATACTGAAATTTGAATTTGTATAATTATTATTTTTTTTTTTCATCAAATATAATAGAAAATTTAAAAATATTATTTTTAATGAAAACGTCAAAAACCTAGTTGCATGTCGGCCAGATATGGGAGCATAAAAAATGGTTACAAACCAAATTTCAATTCAATAGCTTCATAAAGAAAAAAGTTGGGGCAAATCGGCCAGATCGGCTATATGGCAGCTATATGAAATAGTGCCCCAAATCATACGAAACTTGGTAGGTCATCTTGGGTGCATAAAAAATGCATACAAACCAAATTTCAATTCAATACCTTCATAAAGAAAAAAGTTGGGGCAAATCGGCCAGATCGGCTATATGTCAGCTATATGAAATAGTGCCCCAAATCATATGAAACTTGGTAGGTCATCTTGGGAGCATAAAAAATGTATACAAACCAAATTTCAATTCAAAGCTTTAAAATTAGAGTTTATGCCAAAAAAAATGGAAAAAAAACCATAGTGCGTTGGAATAAATATTAAAGGCCTATAGTCTAAATAAAAATTACAATTTTTAAAGTACAAAGTGGTCTTTATGGGCTATTTAAAAAGTTTTACAGCTTTACCGTGGCGACAATTTTTACCAAATATTGTTAGTGAAAAATTAGCAGTCCCTTTTAGTTATGCTAACCAAAGTAAAAAAAATTTGTTTTTTTTATATATTTTTTCAAAAAGTGCAAGAAAAAAATTTTTTTTTCACATAAAATGTGAATAAAATTTGTTCAACGGATTCTTATCTACATTATTGACAAATATAGTTAAGCTGTAGCACTAAGTCTGAATTAGATGTTGGACAAAAACTGACGACACCTTTTTTCGAGGGCCCAACTGATTTTCACAATCTTTGGAGGCCCAGAAAATAATAGGTCACCAACTTCGCCAAACTGAGTATAGAGTTTAACTACCCTTTGGCAGTAGAATCGAACCTTTATTGTCCGTATAATTTCTTCACTGTTGCACTGTGTTTTTAACACGTTGCAACAGTGAATATAATTCTTCGAAAAAATCTCGACTTTAGAAAAATCATGGATCTTTTAGTTATATGTTTACCCACAGTTTTTTTTTTTTTTTTTTGAATGTCTACTGTCAGTAGATTCTATGGTCAAACTTTTTTGAGTGCATTATTCATCCATTTAATTAAAATATGCATTTTTATTTTTAATAATATTTTTTTAATGTTTATTAATAATTTCCATTACATAGTTTTTATTGCTAATAATTATAATTAATAATAGTTCACTTTTATTAATCATGATAAAATTAACATTTTTTTTAAGATTTAAATATTATTTATTAAATTATTAATAATATCAAATATATTTACATAAAATATTTATAATAATAGTGGTTGACAAAACAATAAAAACTTTTGACCAAAATAATAATAATCATAATAATTATAATAAAACGAATTAAATGTTTGTATTATATTTAATTTATAATTACATGCGGTAATTTAATTTCATTAAGAGCTACTAAATACAGCAGACTAATACAAATTTATTTAAAAAAATATTATTAAAATAATTATATATAATTAATATTCAATTTTCGATTTTATATAAAAATGATACAAATTAATTAAATAACAATAGATACAAATTAAAAAAAAATAAAAAATAGTATTGTTGTTTATAACTACAAAAGATAATTTTTCATAATAATTTATATTTTTTCAATATAAAATAATATTCTTTATTTTAAGTTTTAGAAGTAATTAATGTTTCATTACAATTTCATTGTTTTTCAAGAATTAATTTTTTTTTTTGAAGATTTTGTTTTTAAGCCTAACATTTTTTTTATATATTTTTGCTTTTTTGCAATTTTTAAGACTAGTTTATTAATATAAGTGTTATCAAAAATTGGGTGATTTTTATCTTTATGCTGCTACAATGTATTTCTTTTAAGGAACCATTTACAAAAGATTTAAATATATAAAAGACAAAATTCTTTTTTCTAAAATGAACCTGAGCAAAAAATAAATTTTTAAAAGACATATTTTAACTATAAATAATATAACATGAAGGGCTTATTGTAAAAACACGATAAGCCACATTGATTGCTTTATGGATTTTCAGTGTTTTCGAGACACCAATTGATTAATATTTAATAGAAGTATTGCTTAAACACTTATTGCAAGTACCTAGAGTATAAAAGTCCTGGCAAAGTAATATGTTTGCATCTTTTTAACCATTTAAAGGCAAAAACAAGCTAAAAATAAAATATTTTTACAATATACCCTTCATATATGTACATTATAAAATGTTTTTTTATGTTTAATCAAATATCTTAATTATTAAATTAGTTTATAGATAAAATAGAAAACGAAATAAGTTGAAGTTTTCCGACTTAACGACAGTATTCTTATTAATGCACACAGGTCAAGAGAAGCCGTTTTTTGGCTAAAAGTCGTTTTTGGGAATTGGTCAAAATCAATAATAACAGTGTGTTTAGTAGTTATTGAAGCAGTTCCAGTAACATTTTCTGAAAGAACAATCGCCTACTGTTCAATTGACGAAGTCCCAAAGTGAAAAAATTGATTAAAATATAATGTGAAAGTCTAAACTCCAAAATATAAGTTATTAGAAAAATTAGTACAATGTCTTGTAAATCGATTATACTATTTTTCAGCAAATTTTTTACTGAAATTATGTTTTCAGCTACAATTTTTGTTAAACTTATTCGGCACTTAACTGTTTTGAACTAATGTTTTACTAATATTTTACTAATGTTTAATTTATTTTAATAAAAAAATGTGCTGCTAAGCACATTAAAAGTGTGGACAACAGCCAGATTGATAATTTAATTATATGATTATATAGATCAAATTGCAAACAAATATATGTTCAGGTAGACAGACTAAAGCAATAGACAAGAACACACTTCTTACGTAGTGTTGTATGCTTTCTTTTTCTTTTTGCAAAAAAGGGTTGTATATTTCACATTTTGTTATTTCGTTTTGTTTCGTTTCTAGAAAGATGCCATCATTTAGACAAGTAGTTGAAAGATAATTTTGTTTAGGTTATATATAATATATGTTATATATAATTATTTCTATATATTTTCAGATATTAAATTATTTTTAAAAGAATAACAAAAAAAAATGTAGGATTTTCAGTAAATGATTATTTTCAACTTAGGGCCAAGTAGTCAACAAGAATGAAAAGAAAAAATCTCAAAGTTGAATTTCAAATTTTTTTTCCAAGAAATAATAACATCTTAAAATCCCTACAAATAAATGACCCGAATTTTTTAGCGGTCCAATCTCACGTTTAAGGGTTAAAAGGCGGGGCCAAATATAATATATTTTTTGTAAGGAAACATGTCTTAAACTAACGAAGTTCAGATTTTTTGGAACGCGGTTTTGACGTACTCAAGAAAACAAAAATTTTGATACCAATATAGCCTATGTAGTGTGCTGGGGTTGCCACTTATTTAAAATATTTAAAATATCGGTTAAAAAGCTCTTCGCAAAAAGTCGCATAAAAGCCGAACAATAACGAATGTCGGAAAAATCTCAGAAACTTCCTCGATTAAATTTGATAGGAATTAATGTATTTATTTTTAAGCTAACTCCAGCTATAATTCTTTAACCAAACGCCATTTTTAATATCAATTAAAACATATTTTTTTGAATAAAAATAACATTTGAAAGTTATCTGACCTGTTTCGTATACCAGTTAATGTGTCTTCGAAAGCTCTTTCATTTGGTAACCCATTTATTTAAAATTTCTCTGAAACAATTCTATTTAAGCCGAAAAAAATAAAAATTGGGTAATTTGTTTTTTTTTTAACCCCAAACATGAAATTGGGCCGCTTAAAAAAATACGTGTCCCCTATTTTTTTTTTTTTTTTATCACATACCCAAATTTCATTAAAATCGGAGAGAACGCATCGGGAGACTCACCTTGGAAAAGTTTTTATGGCAAATAATTCCTCAGACTCTGAAAAGTTGCTTTCTTAAAATTTTAGATATCTCCGAATTTGAAAAATGATTTCTAGAATATTGCATTAATTATGAAATTATTCTCTAATGTTAAGAAAAAAAAATCTAGGAACTAGCTTTTTCAAAAATAGTTTTACTAGTTTGCTTAAAATTTTAATTTATTTCATTGCTCGAAAATTCTCTTACTATTAAAAATAATTCATCATTTTTGTGGAGCCTTTCATTGATTTTTCATAAACAATATAAGATTTTATAAATATTTATATATAAATTTCATAAGTTTAACGAAACATTTCCATCTAAACCTTATTGATTTTGTGAAGCAATTCAAAAACAAAATGAGGAAAAATATGTTTAACTCGTTTAACTGAAAGAATTTTCTTTCATGATATCATTGAAACAATTTCATAGAATTGTTTTCGTAGATTCAATGGAGAATTTTATTATATATAAAAAATTTCTTTAATATTGTGACATTTTTCATTAATTTTTTTATATAAAATTTCATAGTTTCATACAAAAATTTCTTTTGATTTCAAAAATTATCTTTTTTTGAACTATGAAATTATTTCAGAGACTTAACTTATTTATTTTTTCATAAAATTTCATAATTTCATTGATTTTCATACATTTCAAACATTAAATTGAAGATTTAATTTTCACGTGTTTAACCCTCTAATGCCCGAATTTTGTTTTGCAATGAAATTCATACCATGTATTCGTCTCGCAAAAAAAATAATAATTTCTCTTAAAAAAATGTTTTTCGCTGACTACTTTCGGCGATATGAGCAAAACTAATTTAAAATTTATCTCGAAAACTAATGCAAGTAAAACAAAAGTTTGTACAAAAAATTATTGCTCTTACCAAGACATAACCACAATCCAAAAATAAACTTTTTGTGCTTCTTTTTAAGAAGATATGGCGATTTTCGCTTTTTGCAAAATGCGAAATAGGGCGAAAAAGTGTCTTAACTTCAATATTTTTTGTTCAATCTTTAGACTTTTGCTACTATTACTGATTGTCTTCTCTATACCAAATTTCAAAACGATCCGTCCATTACTTTATAAGTTAAGACAATGTCCTTTAGAGATATCCTGATAAAATCCTGTTCGTCCTTGAAGAAAAATAAGGACTGATTATTAAAGGTAATACTTCAATCTTACTTATACTTAATTTTCAAGAGTTTTAAATCATATTAAATAAGTGTTTTAGTTGTTGGAAATCTCAGTTAATTAAAAAATAATTATTTTTTGAATTTTTACAAAATTTGAACTTTAAAGCTTTCTCGCGTTTTAACAGTGCACTGAATACGAACAGTTTCTTCGCAAAACTTTTAGCTAATTCACTTTTATATCGAACTATATCAATTTCTAAGTATAAAACACTCATTCGAAGCATTTGGGTTCAATTTTATAAACGTTGACAAATGTCATCGTCAGGATTTAGAGGGTTAACATATTTTAAAAAGTGCTTTATTAATCCAGTGTAGTGTTTTATCAATTTTGGACTTCTTGAAATTCTTTCAAAAACTATATAAAGCGGTTAATTTACTTAACATTTTTCAAGACATTCATGAACAGTTTTATTAATTCAATAAAACTTTTTAATATAATAAAATTGTACGAAACTGTTTCATAAATTCAATAAATTCTTCATTAATTAAACCTCTTTCATAGTTTTATGACACATTTCAATGGACGAGTTCCAGTGACAATTTTCATTAAAGCTATTCATTACTAAAGTGAAGATAATTCTCTCAGTGTCGTTGATGGATCCCATTTGTTTAGGAATATGAACATTTAATTTTTAGATTAAAGCCCTTAGAACAACATTGTTTCATAGAAAAATGGGTAACCTTATCGGGGAAGCCTCCATAATCTAAAAAGTTTTTTTTGTAGAAAGAAGTATTTAGAGTCTGACTATAAGAGTTCTGAAGAAAATAATTCCCTAATTGTTTATATGAATTTATGTTTTGTTAACAAATTTTCTGATCGAATGAATTCCTTTTTGTATTCCATTTATCTTGAAATAGCTCATTCTTGTTTTTCAGATTCTGTGGGCTAGAGCCCACAGATCAAAATACATATTATAAATCTTTTTTTTACAAAAATATCTGTGTTTGCAGCCGAACTATGCAGTTGGCGAAAAATTCTGTCATCACAATGAAACCATAAACCGATTTGACAATTTTTTTAAATAGTTGAAAGCATCTCTTAACGTTTTAAAAATTTTGTGTCAATACAATAATTTTTAAAAGAATTATAGCCGTTTTAGAAAAAAAGGATATATGGCGGCTGTTCGAGTACGTGCTGCGATTGAAATGCAAACTGGCTCAAATAGTAATCAAAATTAACAAAAATCAGGACATAAGGGAAGGGTGCATATCGTTACAGCGAACAAAATGTAAATTGGAGCAAACAATACCCACTTTATTCCTAAAACAATAAACAATTTTTACGGCATATTAAGGCGAATTGTAGTTTTTAGTCAAAATTAATAATTCAGGATTGTGCCGATTTTCTCAAAAATCCACTGTACATTTTTTAGACAAACTTTGAAGATATATAGAATAATGGGTCATTAAAACAATTTTATAATTTGTTTGACTTAAAGTGCCATCTAACCCTCTATTAGCAACCAAAGTAGAATTTTTGATAGAATATATATCCTCGACGGTTGAAGATATTTTCAAATTTAAAATTTTTTATAATTCTGTGAATAAATCTGTATTCAAAAATATATAAACAGGTTTTTTTTTAAGTTAGCCGATTTTTAAATTTTTTTCCAAAAATATTGTGGTTTCTCACCATTTTTTTAAAATGTCATATGGCAAACCCTGACATTATAATTTTTATAAGTGTACGAGGCAATTTAAACGAAGAAATTAATTGCAGGCAATTTTTGAATTCTCTTTTAAAGTTGCTTCTAAAAATCATTAACATTTACACGAGGAGTTTTTGCATGCAATTTTTTTGACGTTTATTTTGCCAATCTTCTTTAATTGTTCATTCGTTGAAATTTAATTTATTCGTAATAATTTAAAATAATATAATTTAATAATATATATAATATAAAATAATAAATTTAAAATAATATATAAATAGTTCTTTAATCCACATTATTTATTTTACGAAATATTTTACGAAATATTTTCGATACACAACACTTGAGAAGCCGAATACGAATAAAGCAAATTAACAAGAATACGAACGATAGCAAAAAGAAATGTCAAAAAATATCTTGAAAAACGAAAACCGTGCAATTTTTGCTACCCCGCTTGCTTCTCTACCCCTTTTGCCTACAAACAATAATTGCACGCAACGTTGCTTGCAAAAATTGCGTCGTTTTAATGGCCTCTAATACTATTTTAATAAAAGCCAGCCATTAACTATGTTTTGAGTGAAAACGGAATACCTTTTGAAATATTTTAAACTATGTGCATTTGAAAAACTCATCGTCCGATCGGTCAGATTTTCAAAATTTATAATATATATTTCATATTTTATATATTACTTTTTCAGCAGCATAACAATCACAAATATAAAAGATATGGCTTTTTACTATTTTTAAATTATTTTTGAAAAAAGAAAAAATAATGATTTGGCAACTCTGGATAAAAATTTTTCACAATTTTTTTATTCACGATTGTAGTCAAGAGGTTGTTTTATTTTTAGGATTTTTAAACCACATAATTATCCTTATCCAGTAAAAAAATATAAAAGTACTAGGTCGAAATAGGCACACTGGGTCAATAATGAGTTAATGATTTTTAAATTGGGTTCAATTGGAGCAAACAAACATAACAAGTCGGGGTATGACATTTTGATCATTAAAACTAACAAAATCGAACTTACCTTAAAATTTCTCTCAGTGTATGTATTTTTGTTAAAACTGTCTCCGTTACTTCTACTTTGTTTGTCATTCAATAATAATAAGTATCACGATCGATTTTGTTAACTATTAAACAACAATAACAACTCACCATGCTAGTGGTGTCATTCATTTTTTGTTTTTGTTGCTTTTCTCTTTTACATGTTTCATTTGCACTTGCACAACAACAACACAGTACTTTGCTCAAAGGAGGCTCAATTGTTAAATTTTAACGAATTACCTCTGCCGTGATACTTTTTTTTATTTAATTATCTATTAACAAATATTTTATTAAATTATTACAAAAAAAAATTTGTTTTTTTAAATATTAAACATTTGAATTAACAAAACACAACATTTGGCCCCGAGAGGATGCCTCAACTTATTTGTATTTTATTTTAATGAAAAACCAATGGCATCGATACACTTTTATATTCATAACAAATGTTAGGACTTATTTAATTTATTTATTTAAAAAAATTAATTAATTCTGTTAATTAAAGCACTTAAATTAATATTTTTATTTTAACACTGCAGTTTTAACAGTTTCTCGCGAGTTGAAATAATTTGCGACTAAAGGTGTTGCCAGATGCCAAAAAGATGAAGAGGTACGGGAAAGGGGGCTAGAGTCCCCTAAACTTTAAACATATTTTCATACAAAGATGTGTTATATTTTATCGACACTTTTAAACCCCAAAATTTGAGATTGGGCGAAAAACACGTTTATTATATTTTTTTTGCTCCTTTATCATCTATTCGAATTTTATTAAGTTCAAAGGGAACCCATCGGATATTTGCCTTTTAATTTGTCTGCAAAATCTGAAACTTTTGAGTTCATGAATAAAAAATACATAGTTTTTGGTCGGTTATAAGTCTTTAATTTCCCGAGTTAAAACGTTTGTATTAACTAATACATTATTTTACATACACTTATAAGTTTTGATCTGCCAGTGTATTTAACCGGACATAATTATATAAATTCATATATAAAATTAATTTCGTCAAAAATTTTTAATATGATATCAAATCAAATGGATAAAATTGTAATTACCCCATGAAAATTAGTCAATCATATTTTGGACATAAATATGTATACAATAGTACAACTGAAGGGCTTATTGTAAAAACTCGATAAGCCACATTTTATTTTTAGTTTACTTTTGCTTTTTAAAGGTTAAAAAGATGCAAAAAATATGACTTTTGTAGCACGTTTATACTCAAAGTACTTGTAATAAGTGTTTAAGCAAGACTTTTATTATATATTAAACACTGGACGTCTAGAAAACAGCGAAAATCTATAAAACAATAAATGTGGCTTATCAAGCCACTACAAATTATAAAGTTGTAAAATTTTTGCGAATGGCTAATAAGGTTAAAGCAAACCCCGCATTTGATGGTAATAATTTCTGTATATATTTCGCGGTTTTCAAAATGGTTTCCATATAATCCTCTTTTTGTTTAATTAAACTAAAACTTAATATTTATCGAAAATTTTAACGTAATTAGACAATATCGATGCATATACAACTTAAAGGACACAAACGTTTTCAAATTTGACGTCTTTCGCGAATTTTGATAAAACAGATTAAAGCGTTGTTTCGCGATATAGACAAATTATTGGTCCACTAGTACAAATTTAATGTTAAAAACTTGAAAAAATGCATTTTATGCGGGAGGTTTTTGTTTCAAAATGACATGAAAAACCGATTTCTATTATTAATAAATACATTATTGCCCATTACGTGCTGATAGTTAAATATTTTGCAAAAAAAAAAAAGTTGTAACCCTAGTGTGCATATATTTTTATAAGTTTCCCCGGGTTACAAAACAAAAATACATAATCAAAATAACAAATCGAAAAAGCCCCCCGAAACATATTCCTAGCTACGTGCCTTAAGCAATTATATACAAAGTTTAGGAGGATTTTATTCAGTAGGAAATTAATTCTTTGTCCAATTAAATTAACTACACAGAGATAATTTCTTGAGCGAGTTTTTTTTTAATTTGTTCACTAGACTGATCAAGTTCATAATGTTAATAAAAAACTTCTTTAACTTTATGAAAAACATTCATAGTTTTAATGAAAATATTTTTAATAAAACTTTTTCAATATTAGTATGAAATTTGTAATAAATAAAATTAAATTTTTCATTAAATTTTATGAAAAACTCTAAACTTGTGTAGTTTGCTAACGAACTAGTTCAATTGAACTACTCACACAACTCAACGATATGACCTAGTTCACCATTGTCTGCTCTTTTAGTTCAATCGTTTATTTCGTACGTTTTACTCATGATAAAGGGTCCGCCAAATAACTTTTTTTTTGAACTCCTGAACCAATTGGACTTTGTATGGCGTCATACCAAGGTCTTTATGCAAAATTCGTCTCTACGAAATGTTCAATTGTTGAGAACGACGGTGAACTGATGTTGATGGCGCTTCACGCACACTTTCTGCCACAGCAACAATATTCTCGGGTGTACGCACTGTTTTTGGCTTTTCACGCTTTGGTTTATCGATGAGGATGCCAGTTTCTTTCACTTTTTTCACAAGATAACGAACATATGGGCCATATTCGTTCAGCGGAAGGATAAAACTAATTATCTGTCATATCAGACATGAACTAAGTGTTACCAGTCACGAAATAAGCACTAGTTGAAAAAAACGTTAGATGGCGGACCCTTTACAATTTAATTTAAATTTAAAAATATTATTTTTGACCAAACCGGTTTTTTTTTAAATTTTCTTATTTTGAGTAATGTATTTTTTTATAAAATTTATTTTATTAAAACTTAAATTTTTTTATTATTATTAATTAATAGCGATAATAAAGAAGTGTCAAGTATGAGTAGTTTGTTATAAAATTACTAAACAAACGATTTAAAAAATTGTCATATGAACAAATGAACTAAATTGAATGAATCAAAGAACGATTCAACTAGAAGAGCGACCTAATTCATTCAGATCAATCGAACTAGAAAGAGTTCTCACTCAAACGAACTTGATTGTCTCAGTCCAAAAAAACATTCAATTAATTTAATGAAAAGTTTCAATGGACGACTTCCAGTGATATTTCATAGATGTAAAGCCAAAATTCATTGATATAATGCAGAGAACTCTCTCAATATAGAATTGGATAAATTCGGTAGTGAATGAATTTTTAACTTAAATTTTAAATGTTTTGATCAGGGAATTCAGTAGCTAAGTTTTAGTTCCTTGGATTTATTAACAGGAATTAATTTCCGTTTTTTTTATCAATTAATTTATTTAATTAAATTAATTAATAACATTATTAAGGATTTTTTAGTTTAAGCTCGCTAACAATTTATTCAATAGAATTTTATTTGTATAAAAAGAAGCAATTTCTTAAATTGAATTGCAAAGATTTTATTGTTAGTATTCAAAAATAAACGGCTTGAATTTTTTAAGCCTGGAAAATTCTGGCTGAAATTTTATATTCTAAAAATGTTTAATAATTTAGATTAAAAAAAAAACTATAAAATTTATCTATAAAAAATAATTGAGTGAATTTCTGGACGAGTTCTAATGAAATTCTTTGCTTAACTAATGAAGTTTTCTTCACAATGTGAATGAAAAATTTCTTAAATTTTATTAAAAAGCTTCATAGTTTGAAACTGTTTTTAACGAAACTTTTTCATTAGTCATATGAAACTTTTAATAAATAATATGAAGTTTTTCATTAAATTGTATGAATGATATCAATGAATTTTTGCATTAGATCAATGTGATTGGAATTCGCACATTGAAACATTTTATTAAATTAATGAAGTTTTTGATAAAATTTAATGAAAAATTTCATATTATTTATTAAAAATTGCATACGAGTAATGTAAAAGTTTCGTTTCATTAAAACTACGAAGCTTTTTCATAAAATTTCATTAAAACTCGTCGAAAGAACTATCTCTATGTGTTATGACGAAATCCGTTTAAAATGTAGATATGAGTTAACTGAAAAAATTATTTTAAATGAATAACAAACATATTAATTTAAATAATCTACACTTCTATAATACAATTTATCATTATCAGTGAACCAACGTGGTGGTGATAAAGCTTCATCAAAATTAAACTTAATTAACACCTCACTCCTCTCTTCATCATTATTTGCATCACCATAAGCACCATTTGCAATATCATTGTCATCATCCACATCGTCGATAGTTTCGTTTTTAATTAAGTCCTCATAGCAATAATTACGATGATCAGTTGTAGCATTTTCATCTTCAGAATCAGATTGTTGCCAGGAGCCATAATCACCAGAAGTATCAACATTATATTCAACCATAGAAGTCATTATCGAGGTACAACTACTGGTGCGTGTTTCAATATTATGTTCCATTTGATGGACTTCAAAGAGATTTTGAGATTTTTTCAAAAAATCTGGTATTGGAACAGTCAACAAGTTTTTGGAACTATCGTTAGTATTATGCATTAAAAGATTTTGAGAAGTTGTCATCAATTCTGGTTGTGTTATAATTAATAAATCTTCTGAACTTTCTTCTTGAATTTTAAATAAATTTTTCTCATTTTCTTCATTATCATCTCTTGGAGGTAAATCTACTAAATGATCAGCTTCTAAAGAATATTGAGAGCCATAATCAAAGGTCACTAATAAATTATCGCTTCCCGGATCGGAAGAACTCATATATGAAGCATAGGAAGTATAAATATCGATCTCATCGTCATCATTAGTATCTTCATAAACAATGTTAGGATTTGAGTTATATGCCTCTATATTTTCCCAGATCGTATACCGTTCTTCAGCTGAGGTTTCTTCTAGTAACTCCTTTTCAAAATATTGACTTAAAGTTATATTATTTTTAATCGGAGCCACATTCATATTGTCTTTTGTGTTAACTTCCATTTTATTTGTTGGACTTATTAGATCTTCTTCAAAGTATTGATTTAGCCCCGATTTGAGTTGTTCTTTATTATTAGCACAATTTTTATCATATGAAAAATTCTGTTCGCAAGCGTTTTGATTTTTTTTTTTTTTTTGAGAAAATAGAGAGAAGCAAAAAAATACAAAGCAAATAAAAAAAGAAAAATAATTAATTATTTTATATTTTGAAAAGCAAAAATGATTAAATTTTTTAAATATAAACTTAAAATTAAAGCTAAATGTTTTGTTAAATAATATTTACAATTCAATTAATTTAAATTATTTATAAAATATTTACAAATTTTTAATAAATTTGGGATTAGTGCACATGGGATTTATTGTTATTTAATTTAATTATTTATAAAATGGTTATAATTATTAGTTGGCCTCAACAATATCGGATTGTTAGAATTTAAGGGCATAATGTTTTGAAAAGGTTTTAAGAAGAATGAAAAATTTCATCAAAATCGAAATATTTTTAGGAAAAAAAGGTAACTGAGAGAATTTTAGGGGACAAACAATAATGAGAATTTTCAGTAAACTAAAGAAACTTGTCTTCATTAAGTGAACGAACAATTTCTTTAACTTAATGAATAGTTTCATACTTGTTATGGAACTAGTTTTTTTTTGGTGAAATTTCCTCATAGTGTGATTGAAACTTTAAATATATAGAATGATGTGTTTTATAAAAATTTATGAAAAGTTGCATTAGTTCATTAAAAAGTTTCATTGGACGAGTAACAGTTCAACTTCATTGTAAAAATGTATTAATATCATGTGGAGAATTGTCCCTAATATGGCTTTTTTCACCTATGGAAATATTTCTCTTCTCTTTGAGATTCAAAAGTATTTTTTTTAAGATGCTAAGCTCTTTTCGAGAAAAAGACATTAAATTTAAATCTCAACAAAAAAAATTAAAAATTAATTAAAGCTTTTTTTCACAAAATGAGCAACAAAATTCGTAATAATAATGAATAGCTTCTCAGTATTTAAATGCAACTTTTACATTAAGTGTTTTAAACGTTACATAAACAAAATTAAACTTTTCATAAAATTTCATAAATCTAACGAAAAGATTTATTGGTGGAATACCAACGAAATTTCACAGATCTTATGAATCCAATCATTATTATTATATTAATACTCTAAATACTCGAAAATATTCTAATGCAAAAAAAAATAATTATGTAAACTGGGAGATTTATCTGCAAAATATTTTTAAATTCTTGAATTTATTAATGAATTTTTGTTGCAACTCGTCCATCAAAGCTGTTTACTAAAATAATGCATTTTTTATAAAACTTTATGAAAACTTTCATATTATGTATAAAGAACTTCATACACTTTATAAAAAGGTTTAAATAGTTTCATACAAATTATGAATAGAAAGAAATATTTTCATAATATTAATGAATATTTTCATTAAATCAATGAAATTTCGTTGGAATTTAGCCAATAAAATTTTCCAATAAATGATTGTAACTTCCCAGATAGAAATTATGGGTGGTAATGAAAACAAAGCAATAGCAAAACACTAGCAGACAGTGGTCTTGCGAAAAAATAAGCACTGTCAAAGCACAAAACAGAAACGATTGCCAACAAATGAAAAAGGTGATTTTCCCGCATTTTTTTTTTTTTTTTGCTTTGCCTGAAAAGGGTATTTTCTCAGCTCTTAGTTTGAGATACATTTCTTCGTTTTTGCAGTTTTTAATATATATTTTAAGTCGAATTAACTTTTATTTAAAAATAAAAGAAAAAAATACAGATGTCACAAATATTATTCGGTATGTTTTTACTATTTGTCCAAACACCTAATAGTATTACTATTCTGCAAAATTATTCGATTAAAAGAAAATAGATTAAAAATATGAATTTTTAGCTAAGAAAAAATTGAGAAAATCTAGTTTTTCAATATTTTTCTAAAACAAGGCTGACTGTATTGGTTTGAGATGTTTTTTCGACCTACAAAACGTTTTGTGGATCTGTTTCATTTCCTCTTTATACAAAGACTAATGTATTTTTATATGAAATTTATTTGAAAATGAATGAAATAACTATTCGGCAAATATTCGGTATTCGATTTAAATGCGTGACGGCTGTAGGCAAAATGACCCAATGAAATTTCGCGCTCTCGATTTTTAAAAAGATGTTTTTTTTTTCATATTTGTATTAATGTGTAAACAAAGAAACTGTACGGCCATTTAATGCCCATACTTCTGAGCTTTTAATATACAAGCATTTATATTAACTTGCCATGTAAAATTAATTCAAAAAATAAATTAATATGACTAAAAAAATTAGGTGATTTTTCATAAAATTTGTTGGGTCTTTTTCCATAATTTTGAGTAAAATTCCCATTATTTCCTTTTGGGCGATTTAACATTGGGTTTTTAGTATTTTCTCAACAGTTTGTAAAGAGTTGACACGCTTTGTTAAGCATTGGCACCAGCGTGGAACGGTGCTATCATTTGGGAGTTGATAAGGCACTGTGAGCAGGCAATCATACCACCCACTTCAGTGTTTTGACAGCGCTGGCCCCTTTGTATTTTTCTACTTGGGTCCTCATAAAACACGTTTCATAAAAATTATGAAACTTTTCATTGACGGTAAGAAAGGTTTAGCAAACTTTGTGAAAAAAATTTCAAAGATTTTATTAAACAAAAATTCGGTTTGTGATGAATATTTTCATTAAATCCATGATATTTCATTACAAATTAGCCAAATAAGATTTTCGGCCAGTTTAACTATTGAAACTTTTCGTTATATCAGTGATTTACCTTTTTTTTAATTCATTAAAAGATTCATAATTTTTATAAAACTGTTTAAAAATTGATGAAAAATATATTTAAAGACAAAAAATTTTAGATTTTATGAAAGTATAGAAAGTTAGGAGATTTGAAAGGAGAAAGCGAAAGAGAATGTGCAGAATTTTAGACGTACATATGTTTAACAAACATTTAAGCACAGTTCAATAAAAAATTTGAGCATTTAAAAAAATTTCAGATTTGGTGGTCTATGTCCAGTTGAAATTAATTGAGAGTCTGAGGGACTTTGTCTACTTCAAAGACATTTTGCAGAAAAAAATTGATAATCTTGTTTTCACAAAAAATAAAGAATTTCTTAAATTTTTAAAATCTTGATGAATGTTTGTAACAGAAACGATTCTGAAATTTATGGTAATTTATGTATGTATAAAGTTTCAAAACATTTTACTACTTAACAATTCCTATAGACAATTGTTCACCTCTTTTCGTAGAAACAATAAGTTTTGATGAAATATTCTCAGATAAATTTTCGAATAAGAAAATTTCTAATTTCTTTAAGAAAAATTATTAAAAACAAAATCAAAAATCAAAATATATAAAATTTAAAAAGAAAATGGTGAACTTTTTCTTTAAAAGAACATGGCGCCCAACGTGAGATCAAAGATCTTGTTGAAACTAATTATTTACATATATTTTTAGGTTTTCATCCATCCTGGCCATATAAATGTTTTGTGAGATAGTGCTAATAAAATCTAAAGGACGGTCGAACCCCGATTTGCGTCTTCTTGGAATTGACATCAATCATAATGCCAGTTCCAAGAAACTATTTGGAATTCAAAAAACGTCATTTATAGTTAATCATTCCAAATTATTTAACTGGCCAGCCCCAAACAAGGGAGCAAAACGGGATTAGACATTTGTTTGCGTAGATACACAAATATCAAATTTGAATATTTTTTTTGTGAAATTTTTAATAATTAAAGTATTGCAATAGTTCTTTCAAATTTGTATGATTTTAGAACTTGAAAAAAAAAAATCTCCAATTTCATAAACTTACCCAAAGTAATAAAAACTAGATTTAAAAAAGTGTAAGTGTGGGGGAATTTGAAACTGGGGTTAGGGAAATCTAAAACCAATACTAGTAACTACAGGTGGATAGTGAAGGATAAATAAAAATTGAAAAAGGTGTCTACAAACTAACTAGATATTAAAATTAAATTAAACTAATTAATTTAAAATAAAAATTTGAAACAAAAACTTACGGGTTATAAACTGCGAAAATCTTTCATTCTCTCTCTTTCTATTTTGTATTCGACAATAAAATAGATCAAAATAGTAACTATAAATTCGGAGTAAAACGACGACAATCGAAACGAGAAGAAGATGAAGACAATGATGATTGATAACGATGGAGTTTTTGGGTGGGGGGTTAGCAGCTTCCAGTAATATATTATATTTATATCCTAAATACACACACACACACATATATATACGTCCAACTCCAATGATATATATTTTTTTATATACTTTTTTTTTTATCCAGATCCTTATTATTTCAATATTGTTCAATTATATTATAAAATTATTATAAAATATTCATGTATAAAATACACCAAAGCCACTTTTTTAACCTTTTATTTATATATAATTTTGTCTTTTAAATAAATTGTTCAATATCTGTTAGCCAAGGCATGCTGATGATGTATAATTATAAATTGCCGTTATTGTTCTAACAACATATTTTTATAGTGTGAATTTTAGGAGCCATTAAAGTTTATGTTTGCAAATTTGCAAAAATTATGTGATTTTTTGGAATTTTAAAAATTTAGTTTAACAGAGAAAATTTTGTTCATTTTTTTTTATTGACATTCACATGCAATTTTATTCTATTTATTTAGATTTTAAAACAGTTTTTAAAATTCTCTATATTTTTAAAGAGTTTTCAAAATTGTTTGGTAATTGAAATAGGACAAAAGACGTTTTTTTGGTTTGCGGTGTTGTATTTGTTTGGTAATTATTGCAGTTTTGGGGGATATCAGTTATTTTTAAAGGTGAGTAGTAGAAGTAGTAGTAGGATTTTTTTGTTGGTGTTCAAGTAGACAGGATGACGGTTTTTTTATTTTCAGTTACAGACAGAAATTATTATAAAAAAGTACAAAAAAAAATAAATACAAAAAATTAGATACATTTTTTTTTATTAATTTGATGTAAATTTTTGAAGTTAAATTAAAAGTGAGTAGTGTCACACTTAATGGGTTAAATGGTTTAAAAAAGTTTTGATATAGTTTTGTTTGTAGGGTTAGCTTTAGACAACAGGTGATACATTCAAAATGAAATGAATATGAGTTGTGCTGTGAGATGATACATAGAGTTAATAAATTATTTAGATTGTTTTATACATTTTCAATTGAATTACAAAAGTTTTATTATTTCAATGTGAGCAAGATTATTCACGTTCAAGATCATTTGTTTTTTTTGGTAAATAAAAAAGGATCTTGAACTTGAATAGTCTTGCTAACATCATAATTTTTTGATAAAAGATCGAAAAATAAACTTTTGGTTTTAAGTTTTTAAAATTTCAAAGTAAAACGTTTTCTTATTCCCCTTAACTTTAATTTACTATATTTTGTGTTGTGTGTGCCCCGGTAGGCTAGTTGGTAGCGTGCTGGCTTATCAGTGCGGGGGGTTGTGGGTTCGATTCCCACCAGAGGCACTGGTCTGTTTTCGCTACAACGCGCCGAAGGCCATAGTAGCTAGTGCTCGGTTAGGGTAATATTATATAATTTGTAATTACATATATGATTATTAATTAATAAAATAAAATAACAAAAAAATATATATTGTGTTAAGAAATTTGTAGTTATTTTTAATTTTTTAAATAAAAAAATTTTGGTTATTTATACAACATTTGTGGATTGTTTTTAACCGATAAAAATAACTACATTTTAAGTTAAATGAAGAAAGGTTAATACATTTGTCGACTTTTTAAATGCTTGAATCTTGATTTAATTGTCATTATATTTCTTTAGCTTCCCCATCAGAGAACGGTTTGAGTGCCTAATTTCATGCTTTTGAATGCAATCACAATAAATGAGTACATTGTTGTCAACTCACATCATTTCAATAAAGCAACAATCAACATAATTGAGAAAAGTGAGTGTATTGCATTGCTTGTCTAGTGTTAACCTCACTTAACACTCACGAAAGCAACGAATACACAACGATTGGTATGAATGGTCTCAATGTTAAATGAATAAAACGTTAACAAATTTTTTTGTGGAACATATTACTGTATTAAGAAAATTAAAAAATGTTATACATATTTCATGTTTAATAAAATTAAACAAAAATTTTTACATATTTCATATTGAATAAAACTAAAAAAAATTATTATTATTGCTACAGGTTAACGAATACTACGCGAATGTTGTGATTGATTTCATGTTATTCATGTGTCATCATTTCATTTCATTCCTTGACATCTAATGGCATTATAAAAATGAATGTTAAAAAGGCATTCAAAAAAAAAACAGTTAATGGAATCAACAGCAACAGCATAAGCTGTTGTTGTTGAATAAAAGCAACGCAAAAGCAATGAATGTATGAATGGACAACAAAAACGAATGGTCTCATTCTGTTCTCTGTTCCCAATCCAGTTTTTGGGGGCAAGATTTGGATTTCATTGGAGGATAATCGTCATAAATAATATTATAAATAATAATATATTATCATACACTGCGTTGCATAACTATAATTACAAATTATTTTTGCTATTTTCTTTTATCAATATTACAAACATTTTTTAAAACTTACAACTGTTAAGAGTGTGATAACTGATCTCTTATTGTGTAAAATTAAAGAGATTACTTAATTGATTTAAGAGAAATATTTTGTTAGTGTTTCATGAATATAATTACATATAACGGTAAATAAATCAGAATAGCAAATAAAGAATAATTAAAGAATTATTTTTGTTCTGAAAGATATCAAATTTCAGACTATTTAACCGTACGATGCATACACAACTTTTTCTACGAGAACACACACCCGGGATACGTTTGTACCTACTAGCTTATTTTGGCCTTTTCTAATGTTTAAATGGTCCAATTTCATGCAAATATTCTACCTGTTTCAAGAGATATAGGCAAAAAGGTCACGGGCATGGGATAGCCAAATGTTGTGTGTGTTTACGTAGGTGTCGACTTTGGAAGCTCGTAGCTCCTGAACCACAGATCCGAATTGGATCAAATAATCTTTAAAAGATTAGAAATTACTTATATTTCCTAGATCCGAAATCTCTATGCCGTTCCTGAGTTACAGCACTGCAAATGGGTGTGTGTTTACGTAGGTGTCGACTTTGGAAGCTCGTAGCTCCTGAACCACTGATCCGAATTGGATCAACTAATCTTTAAAAGATTAGAAATTACTTATATTTCCTAGATCCGAAATACCCTAAGTTAAGCCATTCCTGAGTTACAGCACTGCAAAGTTGCAAGTGGATACATTTGTAGCCGGGTGTGTGTTCTAGGGTTAAAAAGTGTCTTAAATTTTCGTAGAATTCTTATCTTTTCTTATCTAGTATTATAATTTCAAATGAAATTCAATTGTTTGTGAGTATTTCAGATTTTCGCCTTTTAATTGTAAAACTTTGTTCTTTTTTCCAAATGTTTTTATCAATTGTTTTGAACCCGTAACTGTAGATTTGGTTGCACCTGGAAATAAGGACGCCAAAATGACTTTAGTATGAAGGAAAAGTTGTTAATCAAGTTAAATATTAACGGTCGGTTGCGAGGTGATATGATAAACACTTTTTAGCTTTTCGAAATCGACTGTTAGACCGTATAATACACCAATAAATAAAATATGTAGTAGTTTTTTTTTTTTATTTATTATTTTAACAATTATTTTTAATAAAGTTGCCTCTATTTTTTAGTATTTAATAATAACTACAAATTTTAAGTAATTTTTATGAAAAATGTAGTCATCGCCTTTTCAATTACATTTGCAGTGGCTTTAAGTGTAATTTTAAGTCTACACAATTGATTGTGCTATCGGAATAAATTATTATTAAAAATATTTATTTTTTTGATCAATGGTGATAATCTTTAACTTCGAGCTCATATATTAGTTCTCATGTAGTGAGTAAACTAGTTTATATGAATGTTTGATGCTTGGCATGGGATTGTTACCTCTTTCAAAACGTGTTCTGATGATGGGAGCCTAGAAAATTCCCGAAATAGATCTATCAACACATTCCTGAAAGGGTCAAATAATAAATTTGAAAACAAAAAACTCTATAGATTATTTGTTAGAACAATATCCTAATAAAGAAATATAGTGTATGGCCTCGAACTTGAATAATTTTCATTTTCATTAAATTAAACTTCTGTATAAAAACTTTATAAATTCAATTGAAAATGGCTTTATTTAAAAGCGTTTTCTGACATTCCCAGCTTGGTTTACAAATTAAAAAAAAAAAAAAGTAAATCGTGGTCGTTTTTAATTTTTAAATATTTTTCAAATTATTATATTTTTTTAAACTTTTTTAGCAATTAAATTAAAATAATAGCGATAAAAACATAAACCTTATAAACAAAATAATTAACATAAAATTTATTACAAAAAAAAAAAAATAAAAATTATACATAATTATTTAAATATACAATAAACACAAAGAAATTATTTACTTTCTTTTTTTTCTTTAAAAAAAATCAATAATAATTTTCACAAAATTTGTTTTATTTAAAAGAAAATTATATAAAATAATAACATAAAAGCATTAATAATAAAATTTTATTAGCAGGCAAGTATTCTTTTTAATTATATTTGTTTTTTATAAAATTAGCAAAAGTAATTAAAGTTTTAAAAATTAGGAATACGCATAAAAAGTTAAGATTAAAATAATAATAATTTACAACTGTAACTTATTAATTGTTACGAAATAATAGAAGTCTTGTATCCCATATTGAACTTTTTATAATACCATTTCAAATAAATTTAAAAAGTTTTACAGATTTGAATGCAAAAAATCGAATTTCAAATTTTTCCTTTGATATTTACACTGGTATTATAAATAAGGTCGTTTTAAATATTTTGTTTTTGTTAGAAAAACACTGTAACAGCATTGGAGCCTTTTTTTTAATTAAAATTTTCAATAAATTTAAGTTTTATGACTTTTTAAAATGTTTAAATTTTTTATTTAAATATTTAAATATTTTAATATTTAAATAAATAATATATTTTTGTTATAGTTAAACTGTTTTTAAAACAACAGAAAATTTGTTTAATTTAAATTTTTTATTGAATGTTTAAATAAAAAATAGAAACCTATTAAAACAATTATTATTTATTGTTTTATTTTTATGTACCTATTACTCGTATATATATTCTGATATTGAGGTGTAGTATTCATGAATTGACATTGATTTGGGGGGGGGCTTTGATATTTGGAAATGGGTTTGATGAGATCAGTGATGGTCCAAGAAGTTTGTTAAAGGTATGTTGCTATTTTAAAAATCATCCAAATTATAACTATTACACGGTGCTACACAGAAAATTCACTAGTCAAATAATCTAGTGTAGGTGGTAAGTCTAGCGGAATGTATTAGTTACAAAACCGTTCTGAGAAATGTCGATATAGCCCTCAAATTTTCCAAATAACTGTAAAAGAGTATTTTTTGCGACTGGCGCATTTAAACATTTGTTACTAATTTAATTTTTTAAGCGATTTTATATATTTAAACGGTATTTAATAGAAAAGTACATGGTCTTTCGAAAAACATATACTTTCTCTATATTATTAATATAAATAGGTATAAATTTTTTTTAAACTTTTTTAAAACAACAATATTCTTAAAGTTGATGTTTTTCTGAGTAAAATGAGCCTTCATTTGTTAAAATCGGTTGGAAATTGAGATAGTTATGGAACTTTTTCTATATATACAAAATTTAGTTTATTTCTGCATTAGAAAAAAACAAAATTCGGTCTGTATATATTTTTTTTTTAATTTACCCAATATTTTGGGGATGCCCCCTACTCATGTAGTGCATTCTATTGATGAGGAAAATAGGGTATGGGAGGGAGAAAAGAGAGAGTAGTGTTTGTGGATATTTGATTTAAATTTTTCTAAATTGTAAGTAACAAGGAAGACTTCTGCGGGAAGTTTGTTCCACATACGAATCGTTCGACTAAAAAACGAATTTTCTCTGTAATGCGTTGTGCGAAACACAGGACAATCAACAACAAACGGATGTGCTCTACTAGATAAGCGAGTATTACGAATAAAAACTCGGGCTCGAGAAATAAGTTCACTTATCTCAGATGAGCACCTCCCATGGTAATATCGATAGAAAAGTGTCACACAACTCAATGAATCAATATAGTTGGATACACTACTGTCATTGATAAGCTTCACCGCCCTCCCCTGAACACGGTCCAGAAGCTACAGAATAGACACTGAAGCCCCTGCCCATATATGAGAGTTGTATTCCATTTTCGGCCGGATATAGCTGGTATAAATAGTAAGGATATCGGATGGAGTGAAGTAAGTCTTGCACCGTTTCAGAAAGCCAAGACACTTGAATGCCTCTATATAGAAAAACTACCATAACTTTGTCAATTTTCAGCCGATTTAAACAAATGAAAGCTCATTTTACCCAGGAAAACATTAACTTTAAGATCGATTAAAAAATTAAATGAGTAACAAAAATTTTAAATCAAATCATTAGTGTCCGACGGAACAGTTCCGCCAGAAAATGCATTTGGTCTGTATTCGGTATTTTAAAGCATTATGGACAAATTTGGCGGATGAAAAAATGTTTATTGGGCTGATTAGATGCTATTTTGAGTGTCGAATTTGAAGAAAAGTCTGTAGTTAAGCAATGAATTCACTGTTCGGCCTCAGAAAGTTCGGCCAAATTGAAAATAGTTCGGCGGCCGAACTTTTATTTTTATATCTAAACTTCTTCTTTTCTCTTAAATTTTATACACAAAATCGAATTAAATCGGCTCAACAAACATGTTTCCAATACCAAAATTTGTCATCATTGCCTCTAGATATCAAAAAAACGACAAAATATAGTTTTTTGGCCGGACACTACAAATCATTTTACTCAGGAAAACATTAACTTTAAGAATATTGTTGTTTTAAAAGACTCGATTCGAAGATTGTAAAAAAAAAACTGAAAATTTAAATTATTATATAAATACCTTAAAATATTATGTCGGTAAAGACAGATGCAAATGTAGTTAATAACAAATGAAATTTCACTAAAAGAAAGAACGACTTACATTTCAGTAAATTTAAATAACATTGTCATTTGTTTTTTACAGTTCAAAAATGAACCACAATTGTAGTAAAAATGAACAGTAAAAAATAAACTAACATTTATTTGTTTTATTTTTTTAAATAAAAAAAAAAACTACTGTATAAAATTAATGTAACATCATAATACAGTAATTTTAAGTGGTTTGTTTTTTAAAATAAACTACATATATATGTAGTCAAAAATTAAATTTCTTCTACAAATGACTTGTTTTTTTTTCACTTAAAAATAAAGATTACTGTATTACAACTCAAAACAGCAGAAGTTTCCTGAATGTAAAAAAAGTACCATAACTTTGTCAATTTTCAACAGATTTTAACAAATGAAGACTCAATTTTCTTATTTATCTTTAAGAATGGGGTTGGTTTAAAACAAGATTCGAAAAAACACTAGTAGTAGTTGAAAAAGTTTTAAAAAAATTGAAAATTTCAACCGTTATTAAAAAAAAATTTCTACATACAAAAAGTGTATATATTTAAAAAGGGCAGGTGATTCTCTACCGTTTAAAAATTCAAAATCGGCTGAAAAGTGATTGAGTTACAAATGTTTAAATGCACCAGTCCCTGGTCCGATTTCACATTTTCAAATGAGAATATCCCGGGAACTACTAGAAATAGCCCACACATGTAAGCATGTGCCTACTAGCAGATTACAAATATGTTAAATTTTTAAAATCGGATTAGAAACAAAAAAATGGCAAGCACTCAAAATTGTATATGCAAAAAGTACCCTGATTTGGGTGCTCATATTGCCGACCCCGGGGGTTTAGAAGGTTTAAAATCAGAACTTAATCTCTCAATATTACGTCACGTATGCCTGTTCCTAATTGCATGCAATCGGACTACTAAGTAAGAAATGGTCAAATTATTTCCAAAAATTTTGTGATATATCGCACTGGGACCAGTAGCACTAAAATTTTTTTTGATGAATATTTCAAAAAGCAGTTTGATCTGAGTTTCCACCTCCTGAGACCATTTTTTGTTTTAGACGCCTATGACTTAGAAATGTCATAGTTTGCAAGTATTTTTTTTTTTTTCGTTTTTTTCCAAAAACGACCTAGAAATCAATTTTCTGCGCCTTTTTTTACCTGAGTACAGTAATTATTTTCTATAGTCACTAATTCCGCGCGTCAGAAATAAAAGTATTACAACTCGTTTTTTGCCACACATCTATAAATATTTTAGACAGTTATGGCATTTTAGCACTTGTTCTCAATGTGCGATGAAAAATTTCATAGAAATTTTTACAAATGATTTAATGCCTTTTTGTTTATGAGCCATTTAAAGGCAATATAAAATTCCGTTAAGGCTGATTTTTGGTACGAGATGTTTACCATGTTTTCAAAGCAAAGTTAAGTATAAAAATTTTAAATTTTTACATAAGAGAAAACGTGCAAGTGAAAAACCATTTTATACTTATTTCGATCTCAGTCTGTATAATGCTTACTTTTTTAATTGCGGTAAACAAAAGATATATTTTTGTTGTAGTGAGACAAAAATTTTCCAAAATAGGCAAGAACAATTAAAGCAAAACGTAAACAATTCCAAAAAGACCAAAACTTGTAAAAAAAAACAGAATTAAAAAAATATGAATATTTATCAAATGTCCACTTTAGGGAAAATTATAAAATTTAAGCGCTTACAAAAATTCGACTTGGAAAATTCTTGCTAGACACAATAAAACCAAAAAATAAGTGTGCATTTAAATTAAACCTTTTTTTTCAATAGTAAAAGCAGAAATTGAACTCGATGATATTTGACATATTCATGCGGCAATACGAAAAAAAGATAGGGAACATTTCCTTACAAAATTAATAAAAATCTAAACTTTTGGCAATTATGGGAAATTGATGGGTCCTGGAAAAACAGTCAGTATATACTTAATTTTGGCATTTCAAAAAAAGAGCTGCATACCTTTGACAACTTTGCGAACCATCACTGGGTGACATATTAGGTCTGTTTGACATCGTTACCGCGGTAACCCAATTCACCCAAAATAACAACAATTTACACACAAATTTGACAAAAAAAAATAAAAAAATTGGGTACCCGCTGTAACGTACGTCGAACACAGCTATTGTTATTAAATTTGAAAAAAGTATCCATTTGTAAATATTTATATGTATTTTAGTGTGCTCTTTTATTATAAAATTAAAAATATCTTCATAATTTATTAAAATTGTCATTAGAAACAAAGAGAAAAATTTTCAGTTAAAAATTGGTTCAATTACCAATAAAATCTGACGGACTTTGATAGAGTTTTTGAAGCAAAATATTGCTTAACGTATTTGTTCTAAATTATCAATTATTTAAATAAAATTGACTGATAGAATTATCCTTTATGATATTAATGAAACAATTTCATAGACCTTTTTTTGTAGATTTAATGAAGAATTTCATTATATCCAAGAAATATTATTAATATTAAGAAATTTTCCATAAACATTTTTATCATAAAATTTCATTGTTTCATAAAAAACTTTATTTGATTTCATAAATTATATCTTCATAAATTTAACGAAAATTTTCTTTGGCGCTATGAAATTATTTCAAAGGCTTATTTTTTTTTTATTTTTTCATAAAATTTCATAATTTCATTAATTTTCCTACATTTCAAACTTTAGTTTCAAAATTTAATTGTCAAGTGTTCAACATATTTTATAAACTGCTTTATTATTTCAATGTAGCCTTTTGGACTTCTATGAAATTGTTCAAAAAATCATATCAAGCTGTTCATTGGCGCAGTTCCAATGCATTTTTCAAGACATTCTTGAAAAATTTTATTAATTCAAGAAAACTTCTTAATATTAAAAAATATTATGATACTATTTCATAAATTCTATAAACGCTTTATTGTCGGAATGATTCATTAGTTTTATGAAGATTTTCATTAATTGTACAAAAATTTCATAAACATTGACTTTAATGAAATCTGTTTCAAAGATTCTATTAAAAGTATCAATGGACGAGTTAAAGTGACAATTTTCATAAAAGCTATAAAGAAATTCATTACTGAAGTGAAGATAATTCTCTC